>VXBJ01004042.1:244266-274892 GCA_013400055.1 Nycticryphes semicollaris
CCCAACTCCCAGAGAACCTCTTATTCAATTTTAGCAGCTATAGCTAACACAGGGCTGAACTTCCCCAAGCCTGGTGGAAAGGAGGCAATGATGGCAGATGCTTCATTTCCTAGTTTACAAGCCTAGTGACTGACAATAGCAGCTGCCAACACTGCTAATTCCAAACAATTCTAATTTTGGTGCTGCCCCTACATTTTAGATCATGGCTTATTTCAAATAGCCCTATTTTCTGAAGAAGGCAAGACTTTACATTTGTGATTCCTACATGGAATTACCATATACTGCAAACCAAACAAAAAAAAACAAAACCAAAAAAGACTGCTTTCAACAGTTAAGCCTCTTTCAACAGAAACTAGAAGCAGCATACCCTTTTGGCAGGGGATGCAGAAGAGAGAGAAAGAAAAGCCCTGAATCTGAAGTTACCCTTTTCAGATACAGCTCCAAGGTCAAGCCACATTCTCCTTCTGTTCTATTTTCTTTGATCCTCAAACTTCAATCCAAACCTTTACCTTCAAATGGGATTTCATTCTCAACCAAAAGCAGTTCAAATGGAAACAAGAAATTCTCCCCTCTCCCTTCCTGCCAGATCATGAATTTGAAGCTGCAATATTGAGGTGCAGCTAGCAAATCTATAAAACTTGCTGGTTTGAAGCGATAAGGACAAACAATTGGGAAGCTCACTCTGAAGCTAGGAGATAAATAGAACAACTTGCTCTCATTTCACTTAGGGAAAAACAAAATGAAGAAGAAAAAAAGCTCAGGATAAATTTTATAATTTTGCAAGTGGCCCATATAGGAAGACCAGTCCTTGTTGGTTTGACCCAATAGCTCAATTGCCTTACAATACCAACAGAGCAAGGTTTCACTCCCTTCCCAAAGGATTTTAAGGCTCCATTGAAAGTCTGTCTCACAACAAGCAGTGAGTCAGATTCTGCTCTAAAATGCTGGCATTACTGAACAAAACCCCAAAGCATTCCATATATTTTGCAGCTATGTATCTAAGCCCTAGTTCCCCTCACAGCAATTCAGCAATGTCTCAGACCCAACTGTCTGTAATTAAATATCCTTTAAGGGATGCTAATCTTCTTTTATATTCCCTGTACCTCTATACACTCATGGTAGCAATTCTTCTACACTTGACAATGGCGCTCATATTTGTACTTGCCAAGGTACCAAACCTGAGGCTCTGGGCGCAGCCCCTAATCATATACATTTCATTTAGCATAGGATTGCTTAGGAAACATACAAAGGTTTCCAGTATGGAGAGCACATGCATCATAAAGCAATCACTATAACTTGGGTTTTACTTGTGTCTAGCTTTCTAGCTACTAAGCAGCTTCAAAGCTCTGCTGAAAAAAACCAGATTGAACAGTCTCTTTAGGCATCTGCTGTATACACACTAATATCTCTTCTTGTCTGGGACCATTAGGAATGGCTCACCCTCACACAAAATCATTCCTTTTAAATACAACACAAAATATCCACTTGCAGTACTATAGACTAAGGGCTTTCTGCCTCATGAAGGAATTGATTTCTTGATTGTGGGGTTTCTTTGGTTTTGGTTTTTTGGTTAGTTGTTGATTTGGTGTTGGGGTTTGGTGTTTGTTTGTTTGGTTGGTTGGTTGGTTTTTTTTCAACACATTTATTTCCAGCAAGCTTACCAGAAGACATCCACATACCAACACTGACGTTACTCATAACTGAAAGCCAATACACAGGGTCATGAAGCCAGACAACACCAAATGTTGGTTTCTGTCATGAATCTACCAGCCACTTTTATAAATAAATAAATAAAAAAAAAACCCAAAAACAAAAAACCAAACAAACCAAAACAAAAACCCACCATATGGTGAACATCAACAAATCAAGGAGAACACAAGACAATTTGGAAACAAAGGCTAATGCTGCAATTTGAAAACCACAGTCAATATTAGGGATGATTTTCCCCTCAAACTCTGTGCTACAGAACTAGTGCTTGCTAGTTCTGTAAGACCTCTGTCACTGACACTGATGCCACACTGGTCCAGTGATCAGGAGTTCAGACCAAAAAGCAAGAGAAGTAGAAACCTGCAAATCCCAGACAAAATACACCATCTGGGTAAGTTAAGTGCCAGATTTCTTGTTGACAAGACAAAGAGGCTGGGTTTGGAGACAGCAGAGCTGTTTGAGAAACCTTGCTAGTAATATGCCAGGTCTTGTCAAAAAGAAAGAGTTAAATCTTCAGTTTCAACTCACTGATCATTTATGCTCAAAGGGGATGGTTCTTCATTCAAAGGCAGGAATTCAATTACTTAATATCAGTCACTACAAGACACAATTTTCCTTGATCTCAAGGGCCATAGTCTTCAGTATAAAGTCCAAGCTGGAGTCCTAGAAGGCCAATATCTTTCTCAAGGAGGCAAAAGAGAGGGTTCTCTTCCCCTTTTGTCCCCCGATTTGTTTGAACAGTAGGCCACCTGAGCAAAAATTTTATACACAGAAGATATGATTTTGCTGATTTTTCCCTGAAGACGATTAGGTTAAGCTTGCCCTTTTCTAAAGGTACGCAGTTCATCAGGAAGAAATTTAAAATAGAGAAGAAAAAACAAACAAAAAAAGAGTGGAATGTGTTTTCATGCCAGGTAAGAGTGGACATGTGGCTTACCTTGTTCTCAAAATGGATGAGCCTGCACCAATCTGCAAGACTGGCAGCTTTATTTCCATCTACCTGACCTGAGCAATAGCACAACTGAAAACAATTTTTCCAGATCCATGCTTGGGATTTGGACATTCATACTGGTATCACTTGAATCCCATTTGATTGTCAACAAAAAAACCTCACAGTAAAATTCCTTTAATTATATCAGACAAAACCTTATTTGCTGCAGCAAATAATTTGTATGGGTTTATTTTCCCTTCTCGGAAACTGCTTTTTCTCCCTCTCAGACTTTTACAGCCTTGCAATTGCAAGGTTTATGGCACTTGCCAAGGGTGAAGGAATCTAATTTGCTAATTCAATCATCATTTGCAGACTAATGACTGTAAGCATGTATAAAAATGACATTAAAATATCTGGAACACAAGCTATGTTGATGAATACATTCTCAGAGTAAATAAAAGCACCTTTCAACTGAAGCACTTAAAGCCTGTGTGTATTTCTGGTTCAAGAACTTAGTCTCTTCCTGGACAACAGCTTTATTATTATTGAAATTAACAGTAATAAAAGTACAGCTCAAACCTCCTCTTCTAGCTGGAGAAGGAACTCCAGCTGGAGGCTAACTTTTGGTTTAAGGTAGCAATCACTCAAGCCCCACTTTGCAACAGGATAAATAAGCCATTTAATTCTCAGTTAGTGGAGCCCACGTCAGATTCACCCAAGAAACCATGGTTCTTAGTGTTTTTATTTAAAACACTCGAGCCCTCTGAATTCCAACACAGCACATATGTGCATGAGACATGTGTAAGGGATATAAACAAACCAGAAACCCCAATGTGACCCAGCAGCAACAATCCTATAGCATTCAATTACATGTTTTAACACTGCTTTGGTTGAGATCTATAATTGATATTTAAGCCTACAACCCTCTAAAATCAGCAAGAATTCAGTTTCACAGAATCACAGAATATTAGGGATTGGAAGGGACCTTGAAAAATCATCTAGTCCAATCCCCCTGCTGGAGCAGTAGCACCTAAGAGCAGGTCACACAGGAACGCGTCCAGGTGGGTTTTGAATATCTCCAGAGAAGGAGACTCCGCAACCTCTCTGTTTCAGGTGTGATTCTTAAGCACATACAGGAATCCCACTCTTAACCACCTCTAAACCATGCCTGTCCCCAGGATCTGCTCTGAGCTGGCAGACAGGATCTTCACCAGAAAAAGCCATTCACACGTACACCAGTGAGCACATTTCTGGCATTCAAGTATTAGCCAATGACCCCTATTTTCAGTGTGTTCAAATTAGATTATTGTGCCAGAATTCTCAATTGGAGATCTGAGAAAAGTATCCTCAGGCAATCACAGATGCAATAACACTCTCTTCTCAATTTATTTGAGAAAACAGCCTAAAAATTGGGACAGTCATATTTTCTTGCCCATCTAGAAAAATCTGTATTCTCAGCTGATTATGAATAATAGATGAGCAACGTTATTCACCAGCAGGCATCCCAATGTTATTTAGGCTGGATTAGCATCTATTCCTCTGCTGCCACACCACTGTACATTCTACTCCACACTTTTCCCTTCAAAGATTGTACTTAATCCTCCCATAGGGATCCTTAGGATCAATGCACTCTACTTCAATTAGTATCTTAGTCCTGCCCAGAACCAGCTCCACAACAGGAGCAGATTTCTAGGTAAACATGTGGAACGGATCTTAGAAAACATGCATTTTCAGACTGGAACAAATTAGAGAAATACTGATCTTGCACAAGGCCTATGGGTTCCTTTACCAGCAATAATTTCTTCCTGCTACATGTACAAGATTTTAAACACTAAAACCCAGTAACGGATCATTTGTCTATTTTAGTACAATTATAAACTGAGACTTAGAAAGGTGAAATGGCCGCAGCCATCTAACAGGAAACAATTAACCTGGAACTGGAACCTAGTCCTCTTCCCAAAGAGCCTATCTCTCTCTGTACCACAAGGATTTCCACATCATTCAACACACATGTTCTCTGGAACTAGAGGGTCAGATGCCGGAGTGGCTGTAAACATTTCAAAGTGCAACCTCATCCCAGGTCAGTATGGCAGTCTATGATGCATAAAGTTCAAGTTTTCAAAGGTCACTCATTTTGTTGATGACCTTAAGAATAGCTTACATAACAACTGTCCTTTTCCTCTCTCAAAATCAGAGAGCAATGCACAGTATCCAAAAGATTTGCCTCTCTGATTTCCATGTATTGGAGTCTGTTAGTGGTAATTGGGTATTCAGATTCTTGAGGAGCTTTCAGTATCTTAAGCCTGACAGTCTCTGCCATAAACAACTTTCCTCTTACCTGTGGAGTTTGATCACAAGAGGAGAAGGACAGCAGTAAGGCAAAACTCAAACCTGTATGTAGTAAAAGCTTTCCATAGAATAAACTTGGAAAAATCCTGAAGGACAAAATCACCTAATCCCAGCTCCAGAACAGGTTTCAAATGCAAAGCAGGAAGACTCTCCATTTATTATCAACTGTTAGAATCATCATTTCTGCCTTTCTAGCATTATTTTATGTAGCTAACTGAAATTAGTTCAGAGTAGGCTGGAGGCAGGATTCTGACTTCACAGACTCCACTTCAGACTACTTCACTGTGGTTAAGCACAGAGAAGGAAAATTCAGAGTGCTAGTGGTAAAGGTTCCATGTGTCCCACAACAAATCAGTACAAGCTACAGAAAGTGTTTATCTACACTGAGCAATGCAGCCCAGCACCAAGACAGTTAAAATGGCTCTGAAAAAGCCAGCTCAGCAAATGCATGCAACCCAGTTGAATAAGCTCATCAACTTACCCACTGTAGCATTTCTAGTACCCAAGCTAATGTGCTGAGCTTGGTTTATTTGCTTCACTATGTTGGCACTGGTAATTTCAACACTATTTGCATCACTGCAGTATGGGGCTTCTGTTGCCCTCAATTAATATTTGTCAGTTTATCATCACAGCGTCATCACAGTTTAGCATACATTAGCAACACGACTGAGGGATACACAATTGAAAAACAGTACAGAGCACTATATGAGTACACGGATCCAAAGGAAAAGTAAGCTTCCCAGCCTGTGTTCACAGAGTAGGTAAAGACCAACCACTTGACCTTTGCTCAGTGAGATCTGATATTGTTCCTTACAGCACTATTGTGCTCATTCACAGACCTCCCAACTACCTGTTTATTCTGTCATTTTTGCATTTCCACAATTGCTCCTGCCCTGCTGAGAAGGGATTGTAACACTAGTGAGGGAGAAAGGGGAAAGGGAAGAGTTAACTTTGCTGAAAAACTAAAAAAAAAAAAAAAAAATTCCTCTAGTCTCACAGACTGATTACATACTGTGGTTTTTATCTAAAAACCTATTAAGTCCATCTTGTGCTGTCTTTTTCCTGCCTCAAGTATCTGAAAATTCTCTGAATTGCTTTTTTCCTGAGAGAAGCTTGCCTTCCCAAGGAGTATTCAGATCAAGAAAAAGAAATACGAATATGTTTTTCTACCTTCTGTCCCTTATGCCACTTAGTACGTTATTGGATGCAAACCTATGACACAATTACTGAACCAACACCTAGATGATTCACTCTGAAGATTCCAGTGACTACCACAAAGTATCACCAATATCGACTACCAAGATACAACGTTTGGGGGATTAAAAAACCCAAAATCTAAAAATCCCAGCCTATTCTTAATCACTAAGCAGACCTGCATGCTCTTTGTTGCAGTATTTAGTTCCTGGTTTGGTTTTGTCGGTACTCCATGAACCTGACAAGTATTGCTCACAATTTCTCCCGCTTTAGCTCACAGATCTTACTTTTCTTCAGCTAGACATTGCAAAATATCTCATTTAAGACCCATTTGATTGAAAAGTGTTGCCAAAACCCAAAGGTAGGAACCCTTTGTTGGCATCTGATAAGATAGAAGATAGATATGGCTAAGAACCTTAGTTTCTCAATTGTGTTATAAAACTAAACGAGCAATGCTGAAAAGCTAAGTTTCTGTTCAGAATGAGCTTTATATTTAACCAACAATGATATTAACTGTGTCATAAAAGTGGATATGCTGATGTAATTATACACACAAAAAGAGGCTATCTAAAATTAATGTGGAAAAAAAAAAAAAAAAAAAAAAAGCTTTACACTATTTCCTTTTAAAAACAACAAATACCTTCAGACCAAGGAAATGTTGAAGGTGCAGGCTCTCTCCGAGCCCCAAATATCCCTCATAAAACTGCACTTCCAAGTCCTACCGCGCCAAGAGAAGCTTAATTGCCTGCAACAGCAATTCCAGCCACTGCAAATCATATACAGCTCTCCCATGAAAGCATTAAAGAGCTAAGACTTAATTAGCATCCCTGATTAAATAGCAATTCATACAGCCATTACGTCTTCCAGCTAGGGAGCAGAGTTCTCTGAAGAAGCAGCGAAGGAGAAAACAAACAAACACACACACACCTCCTTCCCCCACCCAGAAACTCACCACCACCTACTTTCTTCAAACTTTATCATGGCACATGTTTGTTATCTATGATAAAAAGGCTACTGCCAGACACACTTTGAACACTCCTGGGCAAAGTTTCCATCTACAAGCTTGACCTGCTCAATCCGAGAGATTGCAGACCCCAAAAGTAATCATGATAATTATAACAACATATGGAGCAGTTCAGATAAAGCAGCAGCAATGCTAAGTGTGAGAAGACTCCCACAGGCAGCCATGTTTCAACAGCCTGCAGTTCTGGGGGAAGGCAAGAGGGCCAAAAACCATGCCAACAAACCACCACAACAGCAACACCCTACATCCCTGATAAAAGCTCATGCACAAAGCTTGTAACCAATCAAATAATAGATGGATGCATGTACGGAAGTTTTTATCATATAAATGTAACCCACTTCAGGCAATAAATCGACATTCTGCTTGCTTCAAGCTGTGTCCCGTCTCTCAATCGCGGCAGCTCAACACCTAGTCTTCCCTTCTTCCACTTCATAGTTCTGACACACATCACAGGAAGACATTAACTCCTCCTTGGGACAGCTGGGATTACAATTCCTCACCCTCCCTTGCTCTTTGGAAATCCTGAACTGATGGAATAAAATGAGTAAGAACAATACTAAGAAGTAGAGTATATATGTCTATACAGACATCCTCTCCATGTTTGAAGAGGACAACCACAGCGGCAGCCAGAGATGACTATGTGCTGTGGTATGTAAGAGCTGCTGTTTTGTGGTGTAGGAAATCCCTTCGTTTCTGAATTTCCAGCGCTGGCATATACTTACTCACCTGTTGGTTTTGTTCAAAAGGCGCTAGCTTGTCTCTATTTCTTGCTAAATTTGGGAAGATCTCCAGACAAAGAGGGGCAGCATCTAAGCATGTTTCTGTTGCACAACTGCTTATCTCCAGACAGTTCACACCCTGGCCATATTATCCCCAGACTGGAAGGATCACATCAACCCCTTGTGAAGCCTGAGAACATACTCACTTTATGAGGCCATGCCAAGTGGGGAAAATGGACAAGATGCAGTGATAAGACACCAACGGCAAACAATAATGGCAAAGGAACAAAAGTAATTTATGAGTTATGTACAATGACCATCAAAGAATACGATTTTAACAGGATTAAAGAGATACAAGTGCCAGAACTAGCAAGACGGATCCTCTACTATAGCACAGACTATCAGTTCTCAAATCCTAAAGATAGATGATTTTGGGCTTTAAATGATAAGGCACAGGGACAAGAACCAATTTATAAGAGAGGTCCTGGATACTACCCTAAGTGCTATAGGGGAGCACACTGAGATTTTGGAAGCTTATCTCTTAAACAGTGGAGCAATATTCCTTCACTCATCCAGATTGGAAATCTTAGATAAGTGAAATAAGTCTGTGATGAGGATAAATACACTGTCATATGACAAGACTCCAGTAAATTAGCTAGACAAACAGAACAATGACAGATGGGATGTAAGAGAAGAGTGAGTTACTGGTGTTTGAAATGTCATTTGGATACTGTTCACTGCTAATGTGCCTTCTGGGGTTTGCCAAGTCCTGTTCCATTGGTCAAATTTACATATAAAAATCAGAATACTCATTCATATTTGAGCATTCCCTACCCTACCTACTGGTAAAAAGCACTTAATTCCTGAACAAGCTTTCTAGAAGAGATCTGTTCTCTATAGTGTAGCTTAACAGGCCTTCCCTTACACACTAAACACACTGCTGTGTTTTCTCCAGCATTCCTCATTTCTGCCTCTTATCCTCACAGAGATCTTGGAGTAGCATACACTCCTCTAGAACTGAAGGAAATTCTTGTTTTCCATCACAATCTTCTCCTACAGTTACCACCTACTAAATATTATATAGGTATTTGATATCAGCATTCAAAGTATTGCTTGCTTCGTGATGCTCAACAGCCTCAAGTGGGTTTGGTTTTGACTATCTTTTCTCTAGCTTGGTCAATGCCACTGAGAAAATGGATAACCAAGATTTTTGGATTAAGGCTTTCACAGTCCCAAAAGAATTCAAGGCTGTCATTAAGCAGGCAAAATAACTTACAGATGAGTCTGAAGCCCTTTCAGTTATTTGCACTGTAATACATGACTGCTCAGTTGAAGAAAGAAGCTTGGAACAACATATGGTACCAATTACCTATGTTCTCCTTTTAACCAATAGTTTTTCTTTTCAGTTAAAATTTATCTGTACTGCTTGGCAGCTCAACTATTGCTCTCTCTTCTCTTGAGGAATACTACCACATGCAGATGCTATTTATATGCCAGACAAATTATTTCTGCAACCATATTCTTCACAATAAGCATATCCTTGTGTTCCATAAAAGTCATAATCCAGTGTCATAATTTGTGACTGTGAAAGATGCCTTGGCACTTTTTGAAAAGTAAATTCAGAGTCTTGGCAAAATTTCTGGTTTGGTAATTGCATTCTGTCTATCTGTAGTTCTTCTTTTCTAACAAAAACAGCTGATGAATTCTACCCCAGATGTGACTGGTAGCATGTCCCAGGTTCCAGGAAGCTGTTAAATCACAGAAGAAACTTTGTAATGTGCAACATAATTACAAGCCTTAAGTTCTCATGCATCTGCTCTACAGGTATTTTTACACTTTTTCAGCTCCCAGCATCCCATCACAACAATAGCTGGACTCAGTAGAAATCACAGGAGTAAATCTCTGAGGACACTTCCTCTTTGAAATGCTGGTCAGAAACCCAGAGAGAATACCAATGGCACATTAAAGCTCATTTCCCTCAGCCTACAGCAGCAACTTGATAGTGTTTAGTTACCTCCCATTTAAAGGTTTCCAACTCTTGGCTGAAAAGAATGTCCCACAGCCACATGGGCAATTGTGCCAAATACTAACTTCTCACAAACAAATCTAAAGGGAAGCAAAAGTTCTATGTATTGTGGAATAATGAATTTGGCATCATTTCACCTTGCAATGTTTTTATAAGGCACATTTACTTTTGGTCTCAAATATGACAAACAAAAAAAGTGATTTGCAAAAGCCAATTAAAAAAACAGCTTCCTCTAGGGAAGAAAAAAAAATTTAAAAAACATTAAAAAAAAACAAGCAGAAAGAGTGAACTGACACACATGAGAACTGCTACAAAAAGCCACTCAAATGACATAAACATCTTTCTATCCTTGGGTTATGTCCCAGCGTCCATTGACTTAAAACAATTTGGAAACGAGTACAACATGCTATGAACTTCTTTAAAAGCAGAAAAACAAAGACAGCAGTATCATAAGGCACCACGTTTACCGTATGCCAATAAAATATCCTTGCTCAATTGACCATTTTCCATAAAAGCCCCCAAATTTTGTAATGGCAACTCCACAAGCTCACCTGAGACCCAAGCGGGAAGAGGTGTTCTGCATAGCTCATCCCTTGTCACCACCCCCCAAGCTGAACACTTGTCATAGTGTCATGTAGTACCATGTATTTGGCAATTTCTTGCCAAGGAGAGGGCTGGATGTTCAGGAGAACTACTGAACTATTTTTTCTTACTTTTTGAAAAGAATTTCCTGGGCCATCTAACTGGGAATGTCACCTTCCAAATGTGAATCAAGTGACTGCTGCCTTCTCAGGCTCTAAGAGCACAAAGCTTTCTGCATCAGAGCGTTGCTTTTCTTTTTATTAAATATATAAAGCAGTGAAGGCACAGGGAAAACATGGTATTTTTTCATAACCTAAATCAATATTTGTCCAGAATTACCTATTTTCCCTCTTGAAATCTAGCTCTGCACTTTTTTTAAAACACTAAAATGGATAGGTTTAAAGCAAAACTAGTGAGATTTAAGCACATGCTTGAAATTAAGGTAACACCCAAGAAGTTTAACATAGCTGAATCATGGCCATATATGAGACGGAGTTGCTGTGGCTGGTAAGACTCAGTGTGAGGAGACACAAGCTGGATGGTCATCTCTGCTATGAGTCTCCTGAGATAGGTGAGAGATGTCATAATTTCCCTCAGTCTTATTTCCTTTTGTTATTAGCTGCCTGACCGCAGCAATCAAAAAGCTGCTTGCTTGATCAAGATCACAAACTGGCAAGTATGGTCCTTCACCCTCCCCCCCCAGTTTTCACAGCTATATTACTTACGTGGTATAGCTGAAGATAATATTAGCTGGGGACTGTTCTGTATTTCTTGTTTTACTTAGGTCTGCATACAAATTGCTTAACCATTCTGTTGTTCATGAGCAAGCCAAAAATAGCTCTGATGCTTCTCCCAAATTTCTATCTAGGCTGTGGTGATACCAGGAGGAAAGTGTTCATGAAAGCAAAGAGGCATGGTTCCAAGAGAGACCTGCAAGGGAGGAGATGGTTCCATTTACTGGCAATGGCTAAATGTTCTCCTTTTGCCTCACGACAAATGTTTTGATTAAAAATAAAATAAATTTTAAAAAGCAGATATCTTGATGACTGGTTCAAGGCTTCACAGCAACCAAGTGAGAAAACCCAAGTGAGCACCTAACCTCCCCGTTTTCTACGACTAGGAAAATTCTAACAGAAATATCCAAAAGATGACCTTACTTCAATGAATTTTAAAATAAAACAAAAAAGAGATATTATTCAGTACTAACATTCCCAAAAAAAAAATACTGAGCATAGTGCAAGACCACTGATACACCCCTCATTGCAGAGTTCCTAGAGAATAGCTACAGGCATAAGGACTACAGCAGAAAAAACCCTTCCAGTGTCCTCCATGGTCCCTGTACCTGAGTAGCAAGAGGACAGGAGATATTCTGATGACAGAAGATACTCTGACACATCTCCTGACCTGCCAGAGAACCCCAAGGCAGCAATTCATTCACAGGAGGCTGTTATGACTTTGTGACCAAACCACCTCTCTAGCCCACAAACAATGAGTTTGTGCAACTCCCTGTTGTAAATTCATGGGGTTTTAAATTATTTTCCTATTTACCGGCTACATAGACAATTTTCCAGTGACACTCTTTTACCTACAGAGAGAGAAGCAAAGCTGCCCACATTTCCCCATAGTCACACGTGGCTTTTGGAAGGTTCTCTAACCACTTTGTCTCTAGGTTTCAAGCTGGGAACACTGTGGTCCTACAGCTGCAGTATTTATAAAGGAATTAAAACTGTCCCTCAGGCTTCACTCCTGTGAGCGTATTCACCGATGCGGCTTGTGATCCCTTCCCCTCACACCGAGAACCTGACCAAAACTCTGAAAGTTTTCATGTGTTTCCCATTATACAAGCCTCTAAAGTCTCAACTGAAGTAAGAGAATATCGGTCCCACAATTCTTCCAGCCCCAGAAACAGGAGGGTGAAGAAATACATGCTCTTTTTGGGAAAGCAGAGTTAACCTTGGAAGGGAAAGCATTCAAAAGACTGAGAGCTGTCCAAAACCAAATACTGACCTATATAATATAATAGGTTTTGTTTACTGAGGCATGAGCTGATACTACTTCACTGATTTAAGTGAATAGGCTCAGCGCCAAAGCTATCAATGGAATTATATCTGCTTATGCTGCTGGGAAGTTCTGCTCTTTGCACAGCATTCAGTGAGGTGTAAAATGAGGACTTAATGTTACTTGCTTGGACTCATTTCAAAAGCAATTGCTGCACCTGTTCATACTGACACACATACCCAATAAATTCTTTTTATTTTTCCCAGAATCCAATACTGTAACACCTGGATTGAAATAATAAAATTATGATTTCTATTTCTACACGTTTCTTTATTCTTCGCTAATCACCTCCTTTCTAAAACACATTCATTTTCCTAAAAAGAAAAAAAAATAAAGTATCTGTTTCTGACAGTTAGATAAAATAACTGATTCCTTGCATCTTCTCTCCACAAGAAAAGCAGCCTCTCTGTATTGCACAATACTGAATATGAACAACGTATCCCAGCTCCTCTGAAGCCACATCTTCCAGGTATTAACCAAGAAATGGGGTTGCCTAAGGAATAATTCACAGCAGTGAATTGTGTACCCCTTTGAGTGCAATAAAATAACAAATAGGAAAACAGGTCAGATCTCTTCACAGACAAATATCAGTTCTTATCTACAGAGTACAGGGAGAGTGAAGTGTTTTCTCCTCTGATTTAGCTCTAAGCCAACCTAAAGCAGTCATAATGGACTTACTCCAAATACACTGCCAGACTGCAGGGACTGCCGAACGGAGGGCTGGGTGTGGCGAATACCCGCAGCTTATACTGGGAGCTCATGTTACTTTGAAGGAAAAGGACATTTGGCAAAATGGAGCAAATTCTAACAGGCCTGAAGAAAAAAATAGCACATCATGCTATAAAGTTACTGCAGTAAGGAGAGAAATACTCATTCCCCTACAGCTATAAAAATTGGCTTTCAACAATCAACTTGGAAGAAGCAGAGAAAGTGAGCAGAGTGACATGCATATTATCCCTTGATTTGTTTTTTCTACAAGCTGCTCAGAAGTAGACAAATAACAAAATCTGTGCACATACATGGATCCAATGGCCTCCAAAGGTTCTTCTCACTTTACATTTTCTAATTTTTTAAATTTCATTATTGTCTACCACGAGATTTCACAATGCCTGCTACATCTCCAAAGGTGGCACACTGCTCAGAGATCCTGGGGAAAGAAGGAAGGAGTGCCAGGCCCACAGATTCCAGCTTCCCTTCCTTAATTGTTTATACCAAGACAGCTGCTGAGAATAAAGCTTTCCATCAAGGAAGGCAGAATAACTCAATAGCGCCTCCAACCAGTAGAGGACTGGCTACATTAAGATATCACCAGTTTTTGACTTCCATGGTTCCTGTCTTCAAACTATACAACCTTTTATGTAGTTACCTGTTAAAGGGGACACCCCAGCACACATATCAAACTCTCACAATAACCTTGTGGAACCACTACAGTCAGAGCAAGGCTGGTACATTTTTTAAGACGGCAAAATTTTTACTTGCTTGCCACGCTTCAGGAGGGACAGTGCCACTTTGGACATTTTTATACTCTGTTCTGTTTTTTCAGGTTTGTTACGACACAGAAAGCTTGTGCTATGGCTTATCAGCAAGTCATCGCTTACCTCAATGAAAGGTAAGGGGAAACTGAGGAAAGCTGGTCTCTCTTATGGTATGGAATCATTTGTGTGTGTCCAGTAGTGCAATTAGAAAGACAGAAAGAGTAAAACTTGTCTATTTCTTACAACTAATATATAAGAAAACACAACTATGGTAGCATTATTTTTTTAAACAATGTATAACATTTCCAATTCATTCAAAATATTTGCAAAGGGAATGTAAAAGATTTACGTGCCATTATATGGCCTTTGATAATGACCATTGATAAAAAGATCACCACTGGATTATATTGTTATGTGGCTGAATTTTTCAAAGGAGCCAAAAATACCTACGTGTGCATTTCAGTGGGATTAAGGTGTCTATCTTTCTTAGAAAAATGAAAAAAGTGCCCCGAATCATTAATGTCTACTTAGGTTCTGAAAGACTAGATTTAATTATCTTTTGGTCCAATGGCTGGCATGGATGAGGAAAGGAAAGATGTAGATGAGATCAGGAAAGGGATTGCATCTGCCAATCATACCCACAAATAGCACTACCATTTTTAAGGTCTATTGGACCAAATCTTGAAGCCTTTTATTAGTAAAGAAATTCCCATTAACTGAGAATGTTCCACACAAGACAGCACTCCATACCTTGCATAATTCAGCTACTGAATACAAACTACCGTTTCTAACTCTCCCAGTATTCATTTTTTATTATGCATAACATACTCCAATGCATACAACAGCTCTTTTTAGGGCTTATCACTGCAAGATGACAAAGTGTCAGCTTTAAGCTACCCTTGAAGATTTCCCCTCCCTGTAAAGATGCCAGTTTGAGATTCCACAAGCAAAGGCACGTTCGTGTTCCATCTCATGTCAGCAGCTATAAACAACAGCCTGAAGGGTGCTTCCCCCCCTCACCTCCTGTAAACAAAGGAAGTCTTTATTCCTGTAGTAGTAGATCTTTCACGAAAACTGTGAATCTTGACTGCTACATGGCAGAGATAACTCATGCTCCTGCTAAATGAAGTTCCCTAGAAATAAACCATAATGTCAGAGACATTTATTTGCTAGACAGTTTAGACATCCTCAAACCCAACTCATTCTATGGTATATTATGCACTTCATATTCCTCTGCACACCCAATCAGTGACAGAATTTCACCTCCAATTTTAAGGAAGCTGTCCTCATCATTCAAACAAAACATAGAGCCTTGTTTCAAATTGAATGCGGATTATTTTAGCTTGCTGTTCTAGAAGTGGAAGCATCGTATGAAAGCATCAGTGACATTAGGAAGCTGATGCCATAAAACAGTAAATGAAAGCTACATTCTTTAGTGATACCTCTCCTCCAGACACAACAATAACCTATGCATCTTTCCTGATGAAAATAAGGACTCTCCTCCCCAAAATGCCAGGCAGCCCAGCTGCCATACAGTCAACATTTTACACTTCCCATAACCATGTCTAAATGTACCACACTACATTATCCACTACTGTAGGTCTGTCAAGGCCAGTGGATTAATGGCTTTCTGCAGATCCCCCAGTTTCTCCTTTACACTTCCAGTCTCTCTTTCAGCTCCTCGATTTCCATGACAAGAGATTCCTGCTGGAAAAGCATTACTCATTTCCAGCGGCGGCATGGAAATCCTCCACCTTAAAGGCAGGAACATCATGGAGAAAAACTGCTGTACAACCAACATTCACAGCTAGGACTACAGAATAAATCTTGTTACAAAAATTCACAGAAGATAAACAGCCACACAATTACTTCCCACACAAACACAGCAAATGTCTTTTTAAAAAAATTAAAAAGAAAAAAAAAAAGAAAAAGGAAAGCGGCGTGAAGTAGCCAGGCACAGTAGAAAAGATAAGTGAATGCAGCAAATCTACAGGTAGGCTCACAAGGTTCTTCACATAGAAACCAACTCAGCATAATCACTGGTAATGTAAGTATAGCAGAATGTATGGTACCCATGTAAATCTTCTTTTTCTGTTGAAGTACATGAATACAGCGCTGATGAATAAAACTAGCTGGAGACATCCATACATTTTGCTTTCAGCCACAAGACAGCATCTGGGATGTTTGTCAGCCCAGGTGTAGTAATCACATGTGTTCCTCATTCTGACCCAGTGTTAGTTCTTAAACAATTCTTAGGGGTTTTGTTGTTTGCTTTTTCTTTTTTTTTAATGGCTACAGCATTCTTCAACTCAAAATTTCTTGCTTGCTTTCATTCCTAATCCAGAAGCAAGCAAAAAACCAGCGACAAGTGAGAGGTACTGCAATTTGAGGTTGTTACCTGCTGCTATTTGAAGTTCTTCAGCTGCAAGGTCTTCTCAGTCCTAACTTCTTCAGGTGGCCCAGTGCCAAACCCCATACCTGCTGGGGAGAGCTAAATTACTTACAGCAAACCTACATGTGACCATCCAGCCAAAAAGTACCAGACCAAGTGGAATAAGGTGGTCCATGAAGGACAAAAAAAATGCCCACAGTTACATTCTTTGGCCAGTCTTTAATCTCAAAGGGTCCTAGCAGTGACAACCACTCTTGCAGCCCCAGGTACCATTTGTTTGAGCTTCCTCCACCTCCACCGTAGCCAACAGCCTCCTGTGTGCAGGCAGGGAGCTGGGCCTTGATAGTTGCCATCTGCTTTCCAAAGAGAAGAGCAGAAGATAATGCTGGACACTTATCATTTTTGTGTAGTGTTGTTTACATGTCTTTCTATCCACTGTGGAGGAACAACTGATATATCTTTGTGCAATTACAGCTATTTTTCTTCATTCTGTGCTTCAACAAATAGGAGCACGTTTCCTAACATCTTAGCTGTTCTTTGACTCCCCCTAAGATGACAACTGCCCATTAATCTGCATGCTTTTTTTGTTTGCTTTCTTAAATGTTTATCAGTGTTACCCATCATTAATGTGATTTTTAGATCCTCCACACGGAACAAGCAAGCAGTTAATTTTGTCTGCAAATACACGAATGTGATTAATCCCCACAACACGTTATGGCAAAATAAGCTGCAATAGCTTTTGAGGGTGCCCGAATATTCCACTTTGCAAGACAACTTCTATATAACCTTTGAAGAAGGAAGATTATTCCCCTGCCCCTCCATCTCACCTCTTCCATCAGTACATCTGTAGACACCATACATATGGCTTTTAACTAGCAGGCACATGAACATTCACATATTTAGCTGCCATATCTTAGGCACCTCTGAGCAATTCTTTTTTTTTTTAACCACTTAAAGCAAATCACAACATAAGCAGCTCTGCCTTTGCCATGCAATTCTGTCACAATTTCCTACAACCTCAAAAATAGCAGCAAAAGGAAAATATAGTGGCCTCGTGAAAGAAAGCCAGTATCTTACAGGATTCACTCAGAAAGCATTTGTTCCTCAGAAATAAAATAGCTTTTGTGTTACCCAGCACAGAAGGCAGCAAGTTCTTATAGAAAGAACAAAAGAACAAACTAAATAGGGTTGCCTTTCTAACACTGTCAGTGCTGGCACAGACATGATCCGCAAATAATAGCGTGTACTTGGTTTTTTTTAAATTGATGTCAAAAATTATATAGGAAATTTGTGAAGTTTTTCAAAGGTCCATCTAAGCACTCCACAAGCCCATATTTGTCCATTACAAAACTGCTTTGGCTAGGATATACACACTCTTTTAAAATAAAAAACATTCTTTTATAATTTTCATTTAAACCTTCTCTACCTTTAAGGTTTTACCTTCATAAACTACCCATTCATTTTTATATAATCTGCATAAAGACAGACAGAGGTGGAATATAATGCTGAAGCTCAATTTTCAATATTAAAAAGTATAAAGCTATAATTAATAAAATCCACCAGTCACAGCTCAGCTCCCTTTTGTGGGAGGAATTATACTGAGACAAATCAAATTGTTTCATGGCCTCTCTAAATTGCTTTTGAACATTGTCCTTGAGCACCTCCAATTCTTTATCATTTACATCAAACCTGATTTCCATTGAGACTACACTAGTAGTGTGTAGTCTGTAAATCTGACGAGTGCCTCAGAGACCCTTGGCAACTGCCTTTGTAAACCTAGTGCCTCCTTGGAAACCCTTGTTGTGTGAAATCAAAAATCACTCTTATGCTCAGTGGAAAGCTGAATGCAAATGTGGCAAAACAATCTTCTTTGCAGTCCTCTGAGTGTCACTGTGAAGCAGAGCCATCAATCTCCTCTTTCAGCCAGCCATGAAGTTCTACCACGTGTATCTAAGCACTCTCAGGTATTGCTGCTGCTTCTTGAAGGCTTAAAGGCTCCTATGAGCACTTGAAAAGGGAGTTCCGAATGATAAATCATAGTCTCCATTTGCTTGTATTTGAAAAACCAGCAAACCCCTTTCCTCCTTAGAGGACCAGATGCCAAGGCCACATTCACAACTAGTAAAAAATACTGTTGAAACATTCAAGTCACTGAACTTTCCAAGGTAAGCATTTGGCTCACTTTCCTGCTCTTTTCTTCAGAAACAGTCAATCTTATTTCCTTCTCAACTACACGTGCTGATTATTGGAACATGATTGTGTTCAGTCCAGCAACCATCTTATGTGCCAGAGTTTTTGTGGGTTTGGGGGGTTTGGCAGGGTAGGGGAGGGGGCGGCAGCCACATTTCTTATCAGACCTGCATTCCTAAAGCCTATTCAGCTACTGGGTGTTAATTGCTACTTCATAATCACTTGATTTCTACAGCTTCAGTAGAGTAAACAAGGTAGATTTACAGAGTGTTGTACACTAGATGCTACACCAGACCTTAGCAATCAGCAGCAGCTTTCAGATTCAGTGGAGTTCATCCAAGAAGACACCCAAGGGACAGATCACATGAAAGCGGATGCATTTGGTAACCTAGATAGTTTTTCATGGAAGGACAGCATCAAATTCCCCATCTTCCATGTGTGTTTGTTATCTAGCCCCTCAAATTCCACTTTGTTCAGAAAAAAATATATCATACTATGAACTCAGTCCCTGCCTTTATCAAATGTTGACGTTGAAAGCTCCTGGAGGCAATCCAATAAATATACAGACCTCAACACTGTAAAACACCACCAAGAGTAAGCATATTCACTGCAGTTCTTCAGGGGCACTTCAAGCTGGCTGCTGTATGTATTTATAGACATTCACACATGTGTCCATACTTAAAAGCCGAGCATTTCTTTAAAATGGTGATACTACCAGGACAGTACTGGATAGTCCAAGGATAATAACTGTGCACTTTCATTCAGCACCGCCTTAACGCCTTGTTACAGTGACAAGCCATTTCCAGCTGGGTGCACAGCGTGGGCCAAAACAAAAGTTACAACTGACATTCAGCTTCAGCCTGTTCACTTTTATTCTAATTAAAGCACTTTCTAATCCAAACTGCTATCTTAAACATTGTCAAGTGACAGCAGGAGCATAACCGACAGCAGGAAAAGATAAGAGCTATAGAGTATATACACAGACACATATATACATGCACACTCAGAGTGGGATGGATGTGTTTGTATTTATACATAGACATGCACACACACATGCAAACCTCATGGTTTATGCCTGGGCACCTGAAATAAGGTCCCAGTCTTCCTTGAGATACCAACTGCACATGAAGTGACCGCAGGCCTCTCAAACTGGGTGCTGCAGGATGGGCCTAGCCAAACTGCTGGGTGGGTGGCTGACAGCACAAGAGTCAGGTTTTAGTCAGGCCGGAGTCTTGCCAAGGTGATGCCTAATGTCCAAGTTTGCTAATTAGTTCACTTACTGAATTCAACATACATTCTGTTCCAAAAAAAGACTAAGGATTTCACCCACCATTTATTACATAATCCCAGAAAACATTAAAGGGTTGCGAAAGAAATTACAAACTCATGACTTTCATTAAACAGAGTGCAGTGCCACGAGTCCCTTGCTATATTCAAGTGGTCTAATATAGCATATTTGAGAGGACCCATACTGATGAACAAAGTCACACAGCCCTGCAAATAATGTCTGGAGGGCACAGTAGCCTAGCATTTCTAAATACATCCTCTCAGACACATTTCTGACAAATAACACCTCACATATATTTTCAGTTACCCATCTCTCCCTCAAGGTAAGTATCTTGTTAGAACAGACCCAGAAAATCTCACTAATTCACGGTTCCTAAAGTTCTGATATTTTTACAGTAGATGTAAACACTCAAAGATTCAAACAACACGACGCAGGTATGAAACAATATACATATTCTCCAAAAGCTTAAAAAACTTTGTAAGATCAATAATTACACAGTATCTTCTCACAGGAGGTTTTCCAGAGATTAAAAAAAAAAAAAAAACCAACCAAAACAAAAAAAACCACCAAAAAAAGCAGAGACTGTCAATAGTGCATACTGTGGTTGGGTTGTTGGGGCTATTTTTTTTTTCCCCATAATTGCCTGAAATTTGTGTTCTGACACAAATTCCTTATAGCAAAAAATTTGGGAATGTAATTCTAAAAAAATATACAGGGTATGTATCCCCACACGTATCTTGGGAGGAGGGGAGCAGTGGGTTTGAGTCTGTCACACTAGCCCTGGGGAAATCAGAACTTTTACCCTTAGAGAGAGGACAAGTGGCCAATTGCCAGCAATCCTGCTGAAGGCAAGAGAGAGTTTCCGGCATCACCCTTCCTGGGGATAACTCAAGGACAGCTTTAATTTGCATTCTCTCATCTGCACAATCATCCTGAACAATAGCGGACCCAACTGTCTTTCACTGAGGAATCAACGTGGCCTAGGGTTCTCATCTGAGCAAGAGAAGCAGGATCCTGAAGCAGAGTATGATTCTCTGTTGAGCTCACATGCCTGGGCTTCACCTACTGGACCCCTGATGGACCTTTGCTGGTTTATGGCCATAAGGATCTGAGCTACTGTGACAATTATTAGAGTTTCTATGTTGTTTCTCCAGGACTCAGAAAACTTGGGCTGCAGAATTATAGCAAAACCAGCTCTGCTTCAGTCATTTCTATGCAATATTGCAGACGATTTTAGCAGCCCACTACAGTAACCTGGTAGACACTACCATTCTGAAAGGTGTGATTTTTCATACATTTAATGGAAAAAAAGAGCTCTAAACTCAGAAAGGATTCCTCCAAATTACAATCTGCATGTTTTTCCTTCCCCCAGTTTAGTGAAGTGACCGATATGGCACTCATCCCCTTGAGTCAATGAGTATGGTATTTCTTAAACACAATATTTTGCACAGGTATGCTACTAACTAGATTGGACCTCAAGAAGCTGGAACAAAAATAAACTTTTCAGTGGTGTACCAACAAGAACAATGAAGAGAAACACTCGGGAACTGTGGTACTGTGCAGGCGTCCAGGTGACAAGCCACCATACAAAACATCACATAGCTGGAAGGTCGGTTTCCTAAGGTTTTCTATTGTTACTTTTAACTCAGGGCACTCACCCGTAGGCGCCTCAGTTCCAATACTCTGGTTAACTCCGGTTTAACACAACAGTTAGGACGCTGTCAACTCACTAAGGAAAGGCTGTGAACCTAACAATAATCTCAACCAGTTCTGACCCCTTCTTCTCCCCTCACATGCAACAGTCAAGTGTCATTCAAATTAGCAAAATCTCTCTGGACTTAGTCCAGCTGACAACCTTCTCTCACTTGCTAGGTGGAACACACAGCACACAAGCACAAAATTTCTAAGGAATTCAAGAAATCTTGCAATCAATATGCAGCACAGATCTCTGCACTACAGCAGTTACATTATCTTGTGTGGCACATGCACTGTTCCCATGGCAACGAGCATCCTTCATCCAACTCCATTATTATGGCTATTTGAGGCTTTCAGAATCTCTGGTGCCCAAGCCATGGCTCAGAGCTACTTTGCGCTAATAAGCTTCGAGAATAGACACAAGAAGAAAAGAAGAAAATACAGCAAACTCTGTTTTTCTAATCTATAAGCAACATGGAAAGCAAAAAGTGGCATGGGAAATACAATTCAATCAGCTAAGGGGAAGTGACTCTTATATAACTAACTGTATTCATTAAGCAAGACCAACAGTGCAAATTCACTACAGCCTAAATTAACAGTCAGCTCAGTAAGTTTGCTGATGAAGAATGGCTTTGCAATAGGTATGAGGAAACAAAAATATTAATGTACATCTATTGCAATACTAATTTCTTATCATTGGTATCAAATAGATTTATTTTTTAAAAGGATTGAGTCTGTAACTATCTGCAGTGCAGTTCATGAAAATAATTTGATATTGACCTTTTTATGATGTCCGATATTAAAGCTTTAAAGGGCTAATATCAAAATGTATAATCTTTATAGTATAATCTATATATGGTTTATATATTTTGTCCCCAGATATTTTAAGTAAGCTTCCTCTATCAATAACACCACTTTTTTTTTTTTTTTGGCATTTAAGCATTTCCACATCAAAGCATTACAGCAACCTCATTATGCTTTGCATGGCTTAATACAAAGTTTCTCTTAGTCACCAGCCTGGGAATTTCAGACAGAAAATAAATAACCTAATTTATTAAAGCGACCCTTGACAAATCATCCCTAAGTTGCTAGCTAGAGGTTTTATCCCTGTGAAATACACATGGGTCAGTAGGAACAAGAATGCTTTGAAGTTGGAGAGTTTGAAGGCTCATAAAAGAAATGTTAAGATACATAAAGAAGACTCTACACTAGAAAAATGCCCTTACAATTGATGAAGGAGGCTGACAGGCTGTTGAATCCACCTGATCTTTAGCTACACTTAAGCTTAATTTGTGCTGAGCACCTGCTCAGAAAGAACAGTAATTCTTTAACACCATCTGTCCTCAGCTGGACATGTTCAGTGTCAGCTCAGGTACTGAAGGTAAGCAAGGTCAAAAGCAAGATCAGGCTTCATTACAGACCCCTCAGGGAGATGAACGAAACCAGCTGGTACCACCCTCACAGCTCACACACACACCCATTCATTCACAGCACATCCAGGCATCAAGATCAACTAAGCCCAGTTTCACAGGGTCTCTGTGGACAGCTGCAACAGCAGGCTCCTGCTCCAGTGAGCTTCGTGAGACCTTTCTCCCTTCCACAGCTGCCACACTCCAGCTCCAGAGCAAAGACAGCATCCCAAAGTAGAGCCCAGGAAGACCCCTGGCAGGTCCTGTTCTTTAGGGCTGGAGAGCAGTAGTTCAGGGAGAGTGACATTACATGGAAGAATGATTACCAAAAGCATGAAAAATACTAGCTTCTACAAAACTAAGGAAAAAAAATCCTTTCCGCTACTGATGAACGAACATGCTAAGCATTGAAGAACAATAAATAAAACCTTACTTGTTCACAGCTACTGTCATCATTATGTGCTGTTTGTGACCTGAAAGCCCCCTCCTGACCTGCTCGTGCCCTCACCCTGGCTGTTCCTGCAGCTCACAGGTGCAACCCATTCTTTTATCAAACCTGTGCCGCATATCAATCTCCAGGCTGAGGCTGCTGGTCCAAATAGGTGAACTCATTTCAGGAAAGTGATAAAAGCCCAATTACTGTCTGAGAATGTAACTGCCATAAGGTTTAAGTGTCATCATATTTGAGGCTGAAGGCATGTTGCTGTTAGACTCCAGGACTGATTCTGAATTCTGCTCGTGTTTGAGAGCTAGTGAAATCAATGGAATTAACTTCAAGTTAAATTAAGCCCACAAAGAAGCTTAACATACTTAATCATATAGGTTTCCACTATTAAATAGTTTGCAAGAGGAAAAAGGCATGGAATTTTCCATCTATGCCTTCCCTTTCGAACTTGCATAGGGAGTTTGAATAATTTTCTTGCTCATGAGATTGAGAGAAACAAACTTTGTTTTCACAAAGAAGATATAGAGAGCTGATTCAGGAATGCTTAAACTCCTCTTCCTTTTTTTTTTTGTGCTTCAGCCCAGCAATGGCTGCTTACTTCCATTACTTCCAGTTCAAATGCAGGTTCTGCATCACCACCCTGTACGTGACCAGTAAAGGATAACGGAGATGGGGCTGCAAGGTGAAGCAAACCAGTACACAGAGCTGAGGAAGATGACATTGTGTTACCCTGAAACCCATCTGCTGAGCTGGAGAGGATCTATCACACAAGCAGCAGGATCCTTGAGGAAATATATTCTTTCAGAAATGTTAAAACTCCATTCAAATAATCCCAGTTAATTTTAATTGCAGAAGGTTAGATAGTCCTCAGAATTTTCTCTAATTGCATATTCCTCAGAATAGACTCCTCTGGTTGCTCTGTAATCAATTCATAATTAAAGCATCTGTGTCACTTTATCTATCCCTTCCTGCTATTTGTAGCATTATACAGAAGGCAACAAAGATGCAGCATGCAAAATTTCCAGCATCAAGGCTCATCATCAGAGCAATAATAGGGATTTGTACTAGTGTGACTGTCCGAGTGTCTCCTTAGGCTTTCATTAGCCTTTAAAAAAATTGAGGAAGAGAAGAATACTAAACAGTGCCCCCCTTGTTTATCCACAACTGGAGGCCATGTTTTATTCCTGTGATACTTGTTTTTAAAACAGCTGCCTCATTTAATCTCAGCTTCAATGAGAAAACAGTCATACAGTGGGGAAACAGTTGTCCTCGCCTGAAATTACGAGATACGCTAAATAGCAATAGCACCTTGATAGAGAAAAGTGTTTCTCTTTGAGCACTGCATCAGTAGTCAGACTGAGTCTCCACTACGTTTCAGCCAGGAAACAAACAAACAAAAAACAACCAAGAGGCAAAGCCATTCCCCTGAGCTATATAGCAGAGCCCCCAGATTAACTCATTCTGGGATTCAGATGTGGGAAGAGTCGGTGCTACCTCCCTTTGCCTACAAGGGCATAATCGTAAATGCCATTTCAGAAGAAAGGGGATGGCACAAGCTGTGCAAACTCTCCCCCTCCCCTCCAACACCCACTGTTTAGACGTGATGAAAACACTGAGCAAAGTTCTCTGGGAAAACAGTTTGCATACTGAACTTATTTTCCTTATTCTCCTTCTGAGTAGTTAAAACTATTAAAAAAAAAAAATCAGAATTGCTTGCACAAACTTACGAGTTTTTAGTTTGTATTGAAAAGACGACATTGATTGGTAACTGAAAGCATGTATTAAGTGAAAATTTTGTGATGTATTTATTCACCACCAACATGACTTTTTCCTTCCTTTCTTCTGCCCTAGATTTTAGTTTTGTTACACAATTGTGTAAAGTCACACAGAACAACCCTCAACTCTGTAGGCATTGCTTGATAAGCATATGAATAGAATTGCTATGAAACTACTGATTTTTCACTGTATGCTTTTCATTATAACCTCAATCTAGTTAAACATTAAAATAA
Source organism: Nycticryphes semicollaris (assembly GCA_013400055.1). Lineage (NCBI taxonomy): Eukaryota > Metazoa > Chordata > Aves > Charadriiformes > Rostratulidae > Nycticryphes > Nycticryphes semicollaris. Next base: position 269,760 of record VXBJ01004042.1, read on the forward strand.
TTGTTATTTTACACAGGAAAGATTCTATTTACACAAAGATTATTATTCTAAGCACTTCAAACTAAAGTCAGCATTAAGTTTCCTAACAACTTACCACATCTTTTAAAATCCATGGATCAAAACTAGAATAAAATCAAAATTTTCCAGCTTAACAAATTGTTCTATTGATCATCCTTAAATAACTTCTCTTCTTAGACAATAAATTCTTTCAGAAATTACTTTGAGTAGAAAGGTGATTTTGGAACAATTGATACCTAAATATGCTTAATTTATATCTTAAATAGAAAGCGGTTTCATATCTAATAGCTAATGTCAGCTACCAGCATGTAAGGCCCACATCTGGATTCAGTTTTATTTTTTTTAGAGATTTTTTTATTATAGGTTTGGGGGTCGTGTTGGGTTTTTTTTTTTTTTTGTTTTGTTTTTTTTTTTAAACAGACAACAGAAGCATATCAGAATTCCTACAGAGTAAGGCACACACACAGGACTTCTGAGACACCAAAGTGATTACTCAAAGTACGGCATTGATTGCAGCTGAAGTCAAAATACCTGTTCAGCCTTGTGTTGTGGGTACCCTGTAACCCACAGGGTTCCTTGTAACAAAGGGCTGTCATTCACCCCATACAAAGCAGAGCTGTTGCAAAGAGAGTGGCATTTTCTGTGTATTTAAGTCTGACCGGAGTAGCGACAGGGAAATTCCAGAAGGTAAATGGTCTGGGTCTGTTTCCTTGGGGTAAAGCCAAAGAATGACCTCTCAGGCCGATGTTGTTCCAACTACCCTATTGCATCTGACGCAGCATCTAGTCCCTTGGCCTGCAGATTACATCGGCTCTGTTGTGGACATGGTCAGCATATTCTGTGTTCACAATTCAGATCTCGAACAATTAAAATTATTGCAAAATACGGTTGTGCAAAAATAAATAAATAAATATTTCAAAAGGGTTTCTTAAAGAGTAACAATTTATTGTTCACGATACAGTGTGAACAACGGTGTTCTGCTAATTCCTCCATAACAGAGAGTATACAAAAACATGTTTTATAATTATTTTTCTTCCTAGTATATGAGAGACCAAATCCTGTCTGCATTCTGTAAATAGCACTCTTCATGCAGCTGACAGGTTTTAATTTTTTTTTCCATCAGTAAAGGAGATCCAGGTGTAGATTAGTTTCCTTATCAGGTTACCTTCCAATCTGACTGAACAAAACACATTTCAAATATCCAGCTGCCGGTGTTGCCCTTACAAAAGGCTCACACAACTGGCCTGAGAAAGCCTCGGATGTTATAGATACTAGATTCCCCTTAAAAATCTAAATAAAAAAAATAAATCCAAGAATCCACTTGGTATTTCATTTCTATTCTCATACAGACCTTATGGCAAAAGCAGAAGCTAGAGCTGAATCGCTGGCTATCCCCACATTGACAATCAAAGGACACACTTCTGGAAGCGGGGGGATAAAATATCTCAGTCGCTAGAAGTCCTGAACCATATCAGTTGGGGTTTTTTTCAAGTCAGGTAATTCACCCATGATCTGAATGCAGCTTAGTCTTGCCGTAGATAACAAAAGTCTAAAGATTGCGTTTCTTGTTGCTATTTGTACAACAAAAGACTTTCTTGCTTTGTCCGTTGTTTTACTGAGCTGCTGCAACTACTGACCTTGTCTTTTAAGTCAGATCTGTCACGACTGTGAAAGCGTTCACTGTCTGTCTCTATTTGGCCACGTCTGCGCTGTCATCGCCTGTTCAAAGGAGTCAGGGCTGCAGCTTCAACCTTCCATTACAAGCATTCAGAAAGTCTTTGAGGTGCGCTGCTTTCTGCATTTTACGTAACCAAATGTGTCACCATATTAAAAGCACAACCATGCAAATGTCACAGATGACCATTTAACATGCAGTTGAAAGGCACAGATATGTCCCCAAGTCCAAATTCATTTTTCGTTTCCAACATTCAATGTAAGCACGAGTTAGAAGAAATCATGGTAAGTAGAAAATCCTAAGATAACTTGAAAAGAAATTGTCACCAAGAATTCTCTTCAGAGATATTATTTTTTTTCCGAATCACTTGTTTGTAGTTGAGTCATCCCGGAAAGCATCTAAAGCTTGTGGAAATTTGTCACTGCATATAGGATGATGAGTGCAGAATTCTTACAGATTATTTAGAAATTTCCTTTTGGCATCTGTAGCTTGGATTGCACTTACACAGTGAATAGGTTCAAATATAGAGTCAAAAACCTCCTCCCCCACCACCTTCCTACTTTGCTTGTTCCCAGCCCTCATGTTCAATTACTACTCTGTTAGACTTAATTGTGCCATCAACGCTGCAGTACTTTAGCGATAATAGAAGCATCCCATCAGCAATCAGTGTCTTCAAGTAAATACATTAACCACCAACTCGTCCACGCTAACAAATCATTGTTTACTTTTGAAATGCATTTAGCAACCCACGATATATTCACAAATCAAGCGAGACTGGCATATGCAGTCTCTGAATGTTATGAGACAGAATCAGTTTCTAACTTCACCAAACAAAACTACATGTTCGATAAAACAGACAGGAAAATTGCTTCATTTCTCCTTTCCACACGCATAGGAAATAGTAAGCTTTACACACATAAAATACACACAGCCCCGTATAGAATACTTCAGACTCACTGGAGGTGAAGAAATTCATGATCACAAACCAGCTATTTATCACGAGAACATCCGTCTAAAATTTATGCAGACCCATGCTCATATGAACACACACATGACAAAAAACAAACTGTAAAAACTAGCAGTCCATGCCAGTCAGTGATGAGCAGCATCACCCATGCCTTTAACCTCAGACAAAACAAAAACCCTTCAATTAGAGCTCTCTTGTAAGAGTTTCCTGCAATACCAGTGTTGATACTAAAATGGTTCAAACTTGTCAATGGTTAAATTATGCTACCTATTCAGAAAAAAAAATAAAATAAAATTGAGCTGTCAATTCTTAACATGGTATTAACATGGCAATTCTGACAGATTTCACCTATTTCCCATTAGGACTGAAATTCATTTTGGCAACTGAAGGAAGATAGCATCTTATGTTTTCTCTGTTCCCCATGCCCCACATAAAGTATTTAAATTCACACACATTAAGTGACTTGATCCTCAAAAGTGCTGAAGTTCCAGATACCTAATTAAAGTCAATTTTAACAGCTCAAGCTGAGCATCAATGAAATTCAAGTCACTTTCCCACTTGCACGCAAACTTAGTAGCTCCAAGTTTTAAATCACTGCCCTTCATATCTAGATCTCTACATTTAAAACATTAAAGCTTCTGAGTTCCTCAGATTTTGAAGAGGCCAGGATCAGCCACTGTCCCTTTAATGTTCCACCTCGTCTCCAAAAGAAACATCTTTTTACTAGAGTTCAGTGTGATTCACTGGAATTTGCCAGGCAGGTCAGGAAATCCCCTGAAGCAGAGGAAGAATATTAAAAAGATGGGACATGTATATCAAATCTCATTACCGTTCTCTTATGAGAATCAATCAAGTGAAAGGACGTGATGATGTCATTATGACATCATTTACTTTGGGATTAGAAATTCATAGCTACTTAGCAACCAAAGCTGTCCAGTACAGAACTATGAGATCCAGTGGAAGATGTTATCATCTGACTCGTTTACTGCGAGACAAATATTTGTCAGTTCTTGTTTCAAGACTTTATAAGACATACAATAAACTAAGAACCCTGTTGTTTCAAGTACAGAATGTTAAGAATAAAACATTCTCTCTGAACATCTCTTACTAATACCAAATTTTTTATCCCATAACAGCTAATGCGCAAATTCCCTCATGGTGATCTTCCTTTCCACCTTCTCATAGATCTAAACCCTGAAAATGCAAGAAGAAACGTTGTGCTAATCAGACTTTATTACTTCAAGAACTACAATCTATGAGAAACTCAATCCTCCAACAGTCAAAGGAGACTAATATAATTGCATAAGAATGCAAGCTTAGTTTATCTAAATAATCATGGTTTCTAAGATGAAAACATACAGTCGATGAGCTCCAGTATCTGTCAGAAATTCACAAAATAAAAAGCTTTGTGCATGGAAAAAGAATTGGTCACGCTACTTCTGTGGCTATTTCTGGGATCCGAAAAGGATTTCATGCCCGGGATCTATGCCTGACCTGATTTTCTTTAAAGTTCACTCATCTCTGTTGAAAATACAGTTTTAGCGAGTTCTAGAGCAACTGAGCAAAGATAATACGTGAACCGAAATTATAACGAAATCTTGAAATCCGTTACCAACAAGCTAGAAGCAGAGCACTAGACCGACACTTCGCCTTTCCACATCCATGTTCCGCTACCGACTAGCGGAGCGCCGGAACGCATTTAACGTCAAACGAAAGAAATTAAAACACTCCACCGTCTGGAAACAACTTTTTATTAGGGTGAGGCCCTTTCAGTTTCCCACGGAAAGGGGAGATCCGCGTCCCCCGGGAGAGCCGAGAGAACCCCCAGGGTCACCACACCTCTGCTCTCCCGTCCTCGTCCCCCATGGCGGCACCCGCGCCTCCGTGAGCGCACGCAGGGGCGGAGGGAGGCTCAACACATCTCGGCGGCGACCGACTGAAGGAAACCAAGTGTCACCGTCACCCTCCGCGGCACCGGGAGCCGCCGCCACCGCGACGGCAACAGGCGACCTCCTCGCTGCCGTTTCCCGAGCGATTTACCTCATCGGTTCCCGCCGCCAGCCCCCTCAGCTCCTCCGCGGGGCCCTCTCTCTCCCCTCAGGGCTCCGCCGCCTCAGCCTCCTGCCCCCGGAGGCGGCAGCGTCCCTCACTGCGCCCCTCGACGCCGGCCCGGGGACAGGCTGCAGGGCACGGTGGGGTGGCCCCAGGGGGGAGACGGGGCAACAGGGGAGCCGCCACCCGCCTCGCCTCAGGGTGCCGCGGAGCGGGCACGGGGAAGGACTGAAGTTTGCGCTCAAACGCGCCCACCCTACCTGCCGCCGAGGAGGAGGATGAGGATGCAGAAGAGCTGCCACTACCGTCACCAATCGTCCCGAGCCACCGGCGCTGCCCTCCCCGAGCGATAGTAATGTTCATTTAAAGCTCGGCGCCTGCCGCTCCGCCGCGCCCTCCCCACGCAGCGGCGGGGCCGGGC
>VXBJ01004042.1:274908-307147 GCA_013400055.1 Nycticryphes semicollaris
AGCCCGCCCCTCTGAGGAGACGGACCGGAGGCGGTCGGTCCCGGCCCGGGCCGCTTACCCTCAGGTCTGGCCCCAGGCCCAGGTCCCATCGCTCTGCCTGGAGGCGACACCGTTTACCACTGCACCCCCTTCCCATTCGACCTTCACGGGGAGGCCCTCGGGTGGCGGAGGTCAGCTCCCCTCAGCATTTCGGCTGTGGCCGGGTTTCCCGCCGAAGGTCAGCTCCCCTCAGCACTTGGGCCGCGGCCGGGTTTCCCCTCGTTCAAACAAAAGTTGAACAAAGATGTTGAGAACAGCAGGTCTAGGGAGCTGCTAGCGGAATGAGCAGTTTTCCGAGCGGGTTTTGAGAGGTGTGTGTTTCCAAGCAGGGAAGCTCAGAACTGTGTTTTGAAAATGCTTGAAGGGAGGTACCTTACCAAACTTCTGAAAAATGTCCAAGTAGAGGATAAGAAATGGCCAAAATTGTCCTTTTCGTGGGATCCTTTTCAGTTTGGTGTTGTCACAGTGTAAGATTTCCTCTCAGGATTCCCTGCCCATTGCTGCCTGGCAGGGCCCAGAGTCGGGTGAGCACAGGGCAGCCATGACACCCAGGAGCCGCACGGCCTTGTTCCCAGGATCACAGAGCAGGTGCTGTCCCCACAAGAGGCCGTTCCACCAAGGACAGGCACATCCCAGGTGTCCGATGAACATCTGCACCCAGAAAAAAAAACATTGGTGCCTTTGACTTCCCAGGTGACTCTGAAATGAGTGAAATGGCAGTGACAACTGGGCCAGGAGGTTGAACCAAAAGAACACCTTCCAGAGTTTTGCAAGGTAAGCCAGTTTCTCTCCCAGCAGGATTAAAGTCACCATCGCTCTAGTAGAAGAGTCAATCCCGTACCTCATCCTGTGTGTTTCACCACAGTAAGGCACAGCGTCCGTTGTTAGAAGATGAAGTAACATTCCCTATCTTTGGTAGCATCTGCTGTCTCACAACACACAAAATCAGTAACAAAACTTGCAATCTGCACTGCGCTGTCATACACTTGTCAACTCAGGAAGACCTAGCCTCCTTTTCTTCCCACTCAGGTCTGGAGGGAATTTTTTGTCATTTATCCTGTTAGTGGATTATAAATCCACCCCAAATGTTTGTCTATCTTCTTAATGTCTGCATTGATCTACATGAATTTAAGGCTGATATATGAACTAATGTCTAACACATGATAATAATATAGCAATAGAAATATAAACACTGATGTTTACAGCTAGGACATGCAGATAGAGAGCATAAATCTCATAAAATTAGTTAATTAACATTTTGAAACCCAGCTAATTGTGCAGGGGTTGCCAGATTGCTCAAAATCTTCAATGTCTTGCTTATGAGTTTTAATGTGGAAAACATGTTAGCAGAGTTTAATACGGTTGTCCATTAATTACAAGGAGTATTTATGCTGAGACTAGTAATTGGATTGTCCTGTAATCCACCATAATAATCAGGAATTTTCTTTGCCTATGTGGTTTGAAAAGGTAATGTTAATGATATTCTAGCTGTCTAATTTATGCAGTGTCAATGCTGCTCTAGCATCTCAACTATTACTTCAGGGTTATAGATTTTGCTACTGATTAGCAGTTGATTAGCCCTTGTCTTCATCATAGTCCCATTGTCCTTGTGTTTAGGCTAAGTATTGGTTCTGATTGACTTGGCTTTTTAAAAAATATGGGATGCATTCAGTTATTGACACCTCATCCCAGAGTAAACTCCAATCTTGCAGAGATTAAGAGAATGAATTATGTGGCAAGAGCAAACCCTAGCACCGTGGTTCCCAAATCAGTGCTTATGGGCTGGTGGTCACTGCATGTGATCTGCATCTCAGCAGTGCACCTGCATTGACAGTAGATTTCAAGATCACCACAATTAAGTTTAATCTGATAATGGTCCACAAGAGATTTGGAAAGGTAGTGTCATAATCTCTATTTAAACTTGGTCCAATAGAAAGGTCTCCTTAAAACTGGATGTCATGCTACAATTCATTAACTTTAAAAAGATCTGCTACTATTCCATGAGGACTCGGAGATCTGGGGGGCAGCGGTTGTACTGACTTACAAGGCATGCCGATACCTCCAAGCTAACTTTAAGCTGAAAGCTGTGAGAATACATTGTGGATTTCAGCAGAGGCTGCACAAGCTTGTGTTGCTCTTGACACTTGTACTGCTCTTGATACACGTAGAGGTCTCTGTCTGCCCATTGAACTTACCAACTATCTGATTTTTAATGCCGTTGTTCCTTACACACATCTAAAGAAAGGGAGCTCCTGCTTAAAGAAGCTACTGTGAGGGAGGAAATCTATGGTTTCCCCCAAGTTTCCCACAGATTATTTATAAATGTGCTAGGCTTTGCCTGCTGTGTTGTCAAGCTGATGACTCAGAAGCACATCTCTGGGGGAATCTGTTGAATGCCTGGTTCCTGGATGCCCAGACCTGTCTTCTTAGGGATGTGACTGTGCACCAACTCCCCCAAAAGACATACTGGGTGGCCATGGGCTTTGCTAATGCCGGCATCTCTGTGAGGGAGAAGGTCATAAGTCTGGAGTGTCCTACTGTCTAGTCAGTTCTGAAAAGAGAACTAAGGTTTGTGTTTGGGACAAGCTTACCAATGAGAGTGAACTGTCGCTTCCAGGAATTTAGTGTAACCTGGCTAATCTGGAGAGTCTAACTGTGGCAAGAAATGCTACTGAGGCACTGTTTTAGCAGTCTAAGAAATGCTGTACTAGGGGTCTGAGGGCTGAAATCCTAAATGTGATAGTTCAGTTGAGGAAACTGAAAATGAGTGTAAACTGGAAGCTGCTTTCTGCAGGCCTGAAGGAAGAAAACACTTGCACTGATAAGTACAAAGCAACTCAGTAATTGTGTTGGCAAGTTTAAGAACTATTTCCGTTGCTCTGTTTGCATCAGTTCTAATACTGCTAAACCTTACAAGCTCTAGCAATATACTTTTAATGCTAGTACTAGATGACATGATGAACAGACTGTTACTCTGATCATTCTACTTGTCAACACTTCCAGAGTGTAATCTTTTCAAAAAATAGCATTTATACTGCCAAAAGGAAAATACATCCCTATAGTCAGTGCTGGTTGGTTTTTGGCTTTTTGTTCTTTTGATGTTGCAGCTTTTGATGGTTAGATATCAGAGAGGAACTAACTCACAGCAAATAAAGATCGTGCACTGTGTAATGTGCCACATTTAAGCACTGTATCCTGCCATAGCAATTAATCTTTGTTGCCAATAATTTGCTAAATTGTCAAGACTTGACATCATTATCCTTTTGGTTATAAATCATCAGATTTCAAAAGCTCAGCCAGGTTACAGCTAGTCAGGACTTGGATAAGGAATGCAATCCCATAGGTGCTGCACAGTATGACAATACTTTACTAAGCAGAAAGGTGCTTGTGTGGAGTGTTGGAAATGGAGGAGCTGAATCTTAAGGTTCTGGTTAGCATTTTTATGTGAGACACCACAGCATTCTGTCTGTACTAGGTAACATAACACTGACTCGCATTTCCCTCACCTAGTTCCTGTCTGAGTAGTAATTGCTAAGTATTCCCCAGTGTTTCAGTTGAACTTTTCAGAGAGTTTTTATGTTTTGCCCTTTCTTATTGCATGGAGTAGTGTGTTCTGTTGAGCAGATGCTATGTTCCTTCTTGGAAGTGGCTGCATTGCAGAGGTTAAAGAATGTCCACCCTCATTTGAACTTGATTGCGTTGAGTATAGTTAAGTACAGCATTTGGCCAACTTTTTATCAAGAACTTTTGGAGCCTTTGGGATGAAATATGCTATTATGATTATAATTTGCTATTAATTATGTGTTGATTAAAACCAGCAGGAATGTGTGTCACTACGAAAGCTACCCCTTTTCACAGGGTCAAACAGCAATGAAAACTTTATATTGCTTTGGCAATATTGGTTTTGGTATGGAAGTATTTAGCTGTTACAATTTCACTTGAGCTCTTTATGCCTTATCTTATTCAAGTACAAAGTGTGGAAACTAGGGAAATAACAGGTCTTGCTGCCATTTTTCAGTAATTTGCTGTTCAAGCTGCAATGCATTTCTAATGTGCCGATTCAAAATAGGGCAATTAATAGTCACTGGCCTTTTGAAGGATCCTCAAGCACAAACAACAATGTTGAGACTGATCAGCATCACCTCAACTGTTAAGGTGACAGTAAGGGATACAGCAACCAGATGTAACAAAGGAAATTACTTAGCTATTTTTAAAACTGTTTGGCCAAACTTCTCTGGGTGGTGCGGTGGAGATTGCTGTCTTGAAGTATCTCCACCAACAGCAACCTCTGCATTGTGAGTTGTTGGCTTTGGGGGGAGCAAAGGCAGCTTCTGCAGGCTTAGACAGTTCAAAGCCTGATCCAAAGTACCCTGAACTCAATGGGAAAAAGTTTTTCATTGACTTTGATGATGGTCTTTGGAGCAGGTCCCTGATAATAATTGCATTGGAGCCTAGCCATGATGATTGCTATTAGAGCTAGGATTTGGCCTTGACAAATGATGATAAATAATCTAATGATTATTATAGGACTTATTTTTGCATTTCTATAGCATTAAAAGGCATTCATAATGTTTAGTTATATTTTTACATCTCAAAGAAAGACAGTTGGCTTGAATTGTGTTTTAAAAAATAGCTTACATCTGTCTTGGCTCTCAAGAGCAGTTATTGGACTTTGATAACATCTGGAAGGGAAAGAAAATCATTGCATAGAAGGACAGATACTAAGTATAGCAGAGACAAAAGATTTGGGCCTCTCATCACAGCATTCAAATAAAGGAGAAAAGAGACTATAGAGGGCCTTGTGTGGCTGAGGAAGTAGCAAAAGCCAGTTTCATCAGGGACAATAGCTGTGAAGATGGTGGCAGTGCCAACATTTCTTGTCATCCAAAAAAGTTTTCAGAATTTCCTTCTTCAGCAGACTGTGCTTCAAACCAACAGGGATCCAAGCATTAAGACTGATCTTTACACTTTGTTGATAGTAGCTAAAGAGAGATTATTTTAAAAATTCAATTAACGTTATTTTCATACTGCAACCCCTGTCCAATTAATCTGGGACTACCCATGTCGTTTTCTTCCTCCCAGAAGAGTGTGTTGGATGCTTTTCTGGAAAGAACAGCACCTTGCTGTCTAAGAAGACATCTTCTCACACAGAAATACATTATCTCATGTAGCCTTCCGACATGGCGATATTTCACATGGCCCCAGTACCACTGTGTTGCAACCACACACATCTTGAGGTTTGTGTTATAAATCACAGACTGTATGGATGGAGCACAGGGTGAACTCACTCCTGTATGTCAAGGGAAGAACAGAGCAGTTCAGTTATCAGTGTAAAGCACAAAAGGAATTAGTGAGACCTTACAGCTTTCTTCTCTGTAGAGGCACACAAAATGCATTGCTTGAAATAGATAGTTTTCTGCTTACAGGGCACTTGCGCCAGGAATTGGGCTGTGCATGCCATTCTAGTCCATAAAAAATAATATTTTTGTCTTTATAAAGTGTCTTTCAGAATTGATTGTTTCGCATTTTGAGAACTTGAGAAATCCAGAGGACTTTGCACTCAGTTCATTGATCATTGCACTCTTGGGGGTTGCTGGATCTTGTCTGTGGGCAATGTGCTGTGGGCAAAATGCACTGAGTCAGTTGAGTGACTTCTTTTATACCACTTAATTGAATCTCATCAGTGTGTTTCTCCTGTTTGTGCAACTGAGATCTTGCTGCGTTGAGGCAGTGTGACTTGCTGAGCAAAATCTTAAGCTTTTATATATATATCTGTATTGTTTGGTGTGAATAAGGTTTGGTTTCTTGCTCATACTGAGGAGAATTAGACCCTGGAAGGATGACTGTATAAGCACAAGATCCATCTTTCAGACATTCTTGAACAGGTTTAAAGAGTGCAAGATGCAACATTTCCTCTGTGAAGGACTGTGTTTTTCCTCTGAGAGAAAAGTAAACCTCATTCTTGTAACACTTCTGTCATAGAATCATAGAACTGTTTAGGTTGGAAGGGACCTTTCAGATTAAGTCCGATCTTCAACCTAACACTGACAAAACCCATCACTAAACCATGTTCTAAAAAGTGCAAGATAGCTGAAAGCAGAGCAAGAAATGGACTCTCTGTTGAGCTCTGTGTTATTCAGCAAAATAAAACTTCTACCATACCTACAAAGAAAGACAGACTGCTTCAAGATATTATCATCCCTCACTTCTTTCTCAACAAGCTACCAACATAACAGAATTACTCCTATCAGGAAGTTTTAAAAGGAACTTTAAAAAGGGAGTCCTCAAATGGGTGAGGGTGAAAGGGCAATCTGTTTTCACTAAAGAACTCGAGCTGTGCTGCGTCAACTTGTTGAGGTGAAGAACTGAATAACATTGAAAGCAATACTAGACACTCATATGGATGATAAAAATACTCACAGTTATAAAAAATCCATAGAAATATATATGTTTTGAAAGAGATTAAAAACTCTCAGTGATTTATTTCAGGCTTTAAATTTGAATTATCAGGAAAGAATCTTCCACAGTGGAAGTTCTGCAATCTTTTTCCAGTAATGGTAAACTATTTCTGGTGTTGGGATATTTTCATCCATGTGTGAGGCATCAAAATCGATTCGAAAAATACAAATATTCAAATAGTAACTGTGATTTTAGTATGCAGAGCCATTTACTGGACTTATTGCCATTTTAGGAGCCAAGCTGCATTTTGCATTTTCTCCTGGCACTGTGACTATATTCAGTGATGTGTTTGTAATGCCTGCTCAAGATAGTTAGACAAATTAATTAGTTCTAGCTCAATAGTGAAATATTTACAATATTTTGAGGCTTCTTTGTATTACATTTTCTGTAGTGTGCATTTTCCTCCAGTAGGATGTTTGAATAACTTTTAAAGTCACCTGAAGGATCCGGATTCCCAGCAACCACCTGTTTCAATGGTGCTGTGCTTTGCAGTTTGACAGCATATCCCTTTAAATTCCCTAAATGGGTTTGGTTTTGTCACTGAATTTGTTTGGTTCTTTCCTCAGTCTTCATACCTAAGGCAATAAACATCAAAAGGCAATGGGGACTAGTTCCCTAGGAGCAATACTAGCCTATGGCTACTACATTGCTGGGAACAGTGCCATAGGAGGTGCTGTGGTTCAGATAAAGCAAAACTAGAGAGCCTGGCTACTGTGGTGTGAGTAATTTTTGTTGTTCCTTTCACAAGAGTAAGAACATTAAGCCCCAGTGTCCTGGCCATATTCCAACCTGGGTAATTACATTCTGCCTCCCCTTTATTTGCCTTGCAGCTGTAATTGTTCTTCATTTCCTCCTGTACTGGTTTTGGCTGACATAGAGTTAATTTTCTTCATAGCACGTGGTATGGTGCTGGTTTTGGATATGTGACCAAAACGGTTATGACAACATGAATATGTTTTAGTTATTGCTGAACAGTACATGAATATGTTTTAGTTATTGCTGAACAGTTCTTACACAACATCAAGGCCTTTTTTGTTTCTCACACTTTTTCCTTTCTTACCCTGCCAGCAAGTAGGCTGGAGGCACGGAAGAAGTTGGGAGTAGACACAGCTGGGACAGCTGACCCCAGCTGACCAAAGGGATATTCCATACCATATCACATCACACTCAGCATAAAAAGCTGGAGAAAAGGAGGAGGAGGGATGGAAGACATTCAGAGTTATAGCATTTGTCTTCCCAAGTATCTATTATCCATGATGAAGCCCTGCTCTTCTGAAAATGGCTCATGTGAAATAGTGAATGAATTCCTTACTTTGTTTGCTTGTGCACACGACTATTGCTTTACCTATGAAACTGTCTTACCTCAGCCCATGAATTTTCTCACTTTAGATTGGTAAGATTGATCCCAGTTTGCAGGGTGGGAATACCATAACAAAAGTGTTTACAGAGTAAGTGAGGACTGTACATATTCCACTGATATTTACGAAGCTTCTGTAATACAGCTTCTCCGTATAAGGAAGTCCCATGAAGGAGGGCTACAGAAAGCTCAACAGAGATAACAGCAGATACTGCCACTTCATGCAGCGTTAGGAGACCAGCTGTCCAGTTAACATGACTTTGAATTTGAGGTTTGAGTTATGTCAGAAAAATCTACAAGGGAGGAAGTGAACTTCAGCAGCTTGAAATATATTTTGATTACACTTTGATTTATTTCCTTGGGAGAGGGTGAGAAATTATCATTTTGCAAAAATGCGCTAAAGTATTTTTTGTCCTCTTCTGAAGTCTTCAAAGCTGTATCCTTGCAAAGACATTGAAGTTCTCCATAATGAAGTTTCAGTTTATTTGGGGACCTAACTAACCCCAAACGTGGTATTGGTAGCCCACCAACAAACCATTTTATGAACAGTCTGACTGTTCTACTGATGTTCTTTTCAATTGGCCATGGGTGCCTGATAAATGGGAGACACCTTGCAAAACCAGTTCTAAAATCAATTTTAGCTGGCAGAGTGGGAGGGAGAGGGGAAAAGCAATTAAGCAGTTACAAGAGAATAGATTTTCACCAGGAGAATAAGCAGATGTTAGGTATTCATGTTTTGACTCAGGTTCTACTGATGATGGTGATTCCATGTTCCTATTAGGACAGTGTCTCATGATTTGCTAGTTTATTAATGGCCATATTAAGTTATTAAAAAAGAATTTCATATGTTGAAAAAAACAAAACCAAAACAAACACCATATGTGCACACACTCAGACAAACATAGCCCAGTAAGAGTTAATGCTAAAAGCACATTGGAAGCCAGCACTGTTTTTCTATGAGTGCTAAGAAAGTTATGTTTTAAAAGTCTCTTCAGTCCTTCCCCTATAATTTCCTGATTGCCGCACACTCCAGTCCTGTAGCAGGAAAAGCAGCAGCAGCAATTTGGAAAAGGTAACGTCTCTTCCCCCTTCCACTTTTTCATCCTAACTCAGGAACAAGTGGTATAAAAAGAGCAAGAAGTGTCCAGTACAGATGTGTGAGTAATTCTTCCAAAGTGGCATCACTATCTTATTGTAGAGCAAAAGTACTTTTGAATGAGATTTGCAGAGAGAAATGTGTGGGTCTGTGCCTGTGCAGACTTGGTGGAATATGGACTGTCTGTCTGTCTGACATCTACACAACTGGTTTATACACACACAGCAATTCCGTCCAGTGTTTCTGGAAAACACCAGTTGTTTTGCATGGGCACACAGCAGGAGTGCAATTCTGATACACACAGCTAGTGCTAAGGAAGCAGACTATGACCACATGGAGCTCTGCATACCCCCCAGATGTGTGAGGAGCTCAGGGTGAAGGGAGCTCTGTCAACTTACTCCCATAACTCAGAATTCACATTCAAAAAGGGAAAGTTCTCAAATCCCAGCCGAGGCAGTTTGTTTGAGCAGAACCGACAAACATACCCAGGGGGCTCCAGCATTTGTCAGTCTGTTTTGGTCCAGTGCTCATTTGCTGAACTTGGTAGGCTTTGCTAGTCTATAAGGAAAACAATGCTGTAGAGCTTAATGTGTGCCCTTCCTTAAACAAATTGAAAGAATCTCTTTAGCATTCACCAGCTCGTGTTTCTTCTGCAGGCTGCCAAGGGCAGAGGTGTAGTCTCATAATCTGGAGAAAGGCCTCTAGCCTGCTTCCTCACAACCGAACAGTGGCTTCTCTTAATCCCTCCTTCACGGGACAGGCGTACCAAGTCTTCAGCTTTCTTGCCCTTCTCAGGACAGTCGATACCACTCAGCAGCTACAGAGAAGCTTCATCCTCTTAATCCAGTAGGCTTCTGGAAAGAAATAAACCTTTAAGAACCACCTTGTTTAAGCAGTCTTGATATGCTTCCAAACTTGCCCATAAGCATTTTGATATGTTCTCTGAACTGCATTATACACCCATCATGCAACTATATTGGCCTCACCCACAGTAGCCAAGCAGAGAGATCAAACTATGCCACTAATACACAGATTTCATTCTGCAGTTGAATGTGTGGGGCAAACAGTTGTCTTAAGGAACAAAGAAGCCATGAAAATAGCTAGAATAGGTTAAAATACTGAATCAGGATTATCACCACAAGCAAAGTAAGAGGAGCCAGCTCCTCCCAGACCCATTTCGTCTTTTTCTCTTTACACACACATCAGCTAGTACTAGCAGTCCTGGTGTGATTTTAATGAGGCAGTGCTGGCTGACATACTCCTCTGTTGTTATTAACAGTCTTGCATCCGTTTGATAATATCCAAACTATGTTCCTACAATACTAAGGAAAATGGCTAAGTATTTAATTACCACACTGGAGGTTGACCAGCTTTCCTGATCCTGTGAGCTAGCATAGTCTTTACATGGACAGCAGCCACAGCTTACATACCAGGTATCTTAAGAGCCACGTGGAAGGAGACTCCAGGAGGTTGTCACAGGTGAGGAGTGGCATTGCTTTCCATTATTCTCAGCTATCCATTGTCAAGTGAGTCTGACTGGGCCTCAGGCAATCCAGTTCATACCTTGTTAGCTGACTTCTCTAACAGCCAAATCAGCCAGTCGCCTTACTGCTGATCATGGGAAGTCCCTGTGGCAATGGGGACACACTGGGACTGCTCAGTCTTGCTTGGCAGCTTGACCCCTTGGTTACAGTGCACTTAATGTAATTTTACCTTAAAACTCCTTTCTCTTTATAAACCACTAGCCAATTTCAAACAGTAATGGGCATTTATTCTAATTCTTGCCAGAGAAGCATCAGTGAGACACTAGCTGTAATACAAATTTGGTTTATTAGTGAGATAAAAAACAAGCTAAGATTGGTAAAATGGACTTGTGGTTTCAAGTGTCTATCCTCAACAAGTCAGAAAAGGATTGCTCTCTAGCAAATGCTGAGCAGCAGTGCTCTGAAAACCTATGTAGTCTCTCAAGCTGAGCACCCAAAAATGCTATATTCTTTTGAAAAGTTTTCCCATGATGTTTTAGAAAGAGCAAAAAGGCTTGCAGTATGTGTGACAGTGAGAGTATCCATTTATGTCTTTCCTGAAGAAGAACATTTAATGACTTTCAAAAGTTCAGATTCAAGGGAGTTGTTAGGAATTATTTGAGGAAGTCCGGGCACAACTTATTAAAAGTTATTTAAGTAGGAAAATAGAAGTATTTTCACTATGCTAAAGACATTGCCAATGTAAAGATAATTTCTGGTTTGCTTTGATAAGAACATTTAAAATAAATGTCCTGTAGGTAAGAGATAAGCTGAAACCTAAGGTGATAACATTAATTAGCTATTTATGTAAAGAAAAAGACCACATAACTTGAACATAAAAATACGTTTGAGATTCCAAACTATTCTCAAGTTTTGATGGGGTGGCAGAAAATTCTCATGAGACCAGTTTGCTTGAAGACTGATAACTAAGATAAAAACCAACAATGAGGTTCTGGTTTTGAAAGTGAAATAGTTTGGGACTGTTCCTATCCCTCAGATACATAAACATGGTATATCATATACTGTAATTGTTTATGCCCTTATTGGTGGGCAAGAATACACAAAAGTCTTGTAAACCCAAACTTGTAACTCCAAAAGATTTTGTAACTGCAATTACTTCCTTGGAAGGACAAGTGAAGGGAATGAGGGCAGCACAGCTGTTCCTGCTGATGCCTTCTTGCTTCATGTGGCAGCACAGAACAGATTCAAAGTGACCATAAAATATATTACATAGAACGTGTCTAGCTTGTGTTATCCAGTGATGTTTGGAGTTCAGATTAATTATGACTCTTTAAATCTTCTTGTTTTGATGTTATCTTAATTTTCTAGTGACTTTTCCCTATTTTCCTGCTCGTTCATCAATCATAAAAGTAAGACTTGGCAAATGCATGTGTTCTCTGATAAGATTAAATAATTTTAAGCACCTGCTCCTCGTGGTTATGGTGCACAGGAGTTCATTACCGCTTTCTAAAAAGGCTGTTCAGTATGTTTCTGATGGGTGATGTCTAATGCCAGCTGTCAAGAAGCCTAGTCCCCAAAAATAACAGTGACAAATAATATTCACCCACTTCTAAAATCAAGTGAACCAGCCTTCCCTTTTCCTGAGGCTAACCTGGGAACCTAAATTGACCTTTGATAGAATGTAGGATCAGAAGGAGAATAAAGAACTATGGTACATCTCCTTTATAATTTGCACAAGGATTTTTCACAGAGCACAAGTACTAACTAAATTTTCACTTTAGTGTTCACTGACTTCAGAGGTAGGGTGGCAGCGTTAGATGAAGATTACTATTTGGAGTGTGTTTTTGGCTATGATATTCCTGCCCATAGGTTCTTTTGGGAATGCATGTTCTCCAGAAAACATGATGCACAGTCTTGAGGTGGGTTTGCCACTCTTATGAACTGTAGCTAGCAGCTGGTTTAATTTTACTTCTTAGACTTGCTAAGATGTCATTTAACATACCAGCTTTTGTACAGAAGGGCACATTTTCCTTCCTGCCAGCATTATACTGTGGAAGATGTCTGTCAAGACATAAGTGATGGCAGTTTCTTAAACAGATGTAGTAGCATGTCTTATTTGTGAGAGGTGTCAGTGAGGGAGCTCTTCAATTCTCAGTGTTTTTTATATTACTAACTCTGAGCTCTGGACCTGAAGGTGAGGAAGGTGAGAGGTTTAGGTGTCCTGGTAACCTTTGCAAATAGCAGCAGTTACTGGTAGACAGTCAATATTTCTACTCATGGTTTAGACTTTTTCTTATGTACTAGACTATTTCAAGTGTCAAATAGGATTCATGATAGGAAAAATCAAAGTACTATTTTAATTTATTTTAAATACATTTTTTTAGACAATATCCTCAATTCACCCTAGATTAAGGAGTCATTTCAGATGACTGAAACCCTAACTTCATTATAGAGACTGCTTTTAGCTAAGACTGCTGAATGCCCCTCCCTAGGGCGAACTGTCCTGCAGTTGCGTCCATCCAAGACCTGTGTCTGTGATAAGGAATGGCAGTCCCCTCTAAGCCAGTTGGTGAATTCACATTGTCCTGCTGCTTCCATTACTACTAAGCAGTGCAGCTGCAATGTTGATACTCTGCTTTATCTTCCTTTATTTTGCTATCAGATGGATTAGCTGTATTCAGTTAAGGAATTTGGAAGTGGAGATATTTAGTTGTTCGAAAATATTCCATTTCCCCTGCTCTGACCTCAGCAGCTGCACACACAAATGCACTCATACATGCATGTGGGATGGAAAAACAAATGTGAGAAGGTGGTAGTTTAAAAAAAAAAAAAACGTAGTCAAAGTGTTTTTACTGGATGTCGGAAGTTTGTGAATTCCTCTTCAGGTGTCTTGGCACTTGGAGGCATGATATAGCTGGCAGGTAAGGAATCTTTTAAATGAGATAAATGTCTGGAACAGCAGATTGCCAAGAGCAGTACCAGTAAAAAACAAGTAAGAAATGCTTATCTGAGGGCTGTAAGCAAAAGCACAGTAACATTAAAATACTTAGTATTACTGTAGTAAAAAAATATCATGTGGAGGAGGAGAGGCAAAATCACAAGACATAATAATAAAGAGCAATTATGCAGTCCTGACAGGCACTGTCATTTGAGACAATAGCAATCGTAAGCTTTACAAATGAAGATGTTTTAATATATAAAGGTCATGTCGATACTTGTGCTACATTGTGGATTGCATTTGTAAAGGTACCTTGGAAGCTGTCCTGACCATGGCAGTTCGACGATATTCCTCAAGCAAAGAAGTGCCCAGGAGCATGGAAGCACTTACCTCTTCAGGTGGATGGTTTCCTCCTGATTACACTACTTATTGGAAATGATGCTTCTTGTTCAGATGCTTCAGTATTGCATGGCTTCAGTGGAGAGATCATTCCCTACTTAGTGTTTCCTGGGAAAATGTGGAACAATGCAATTAGATAAAACAGGCTAGAGAAATAAAATTTCTAAGGGTGGCATCTTGCAGAACTGGTGAAGATGCTCTGATTTAGGTTTGGTAAGCTACATGAAATAATTTTCCACTAAAATAAATTCCAAACACTGAAATCAAAATCGGAATTTTTCAAAGCCATCTTACAAGGTGAGGTAGCCATCTACTATTCAAATTAATTGAATTGTTTAAAGCTGATTATGTAGCTTTCTGTCTTGGAAGTTTTCACTAAAGTAGATCACACAGATAAGAAAGTTTGCAGTGCTTCACCCATCTCTTTGAATGTACAATCAAGTGTCTAATAGTCACTCTGTCATTTCAAATTCATTACAAAATCCCATCTTAAATCTAAATAGTAAGCTACCCCTCAATAATGAGGGCTGAATCCCTTTGAAAAATGAGAATATCTAAGCAAGGCAAGTTTGGGAATATTTTGCTTTTGAAAGGTCACATTCTCTAAGCACACCGTTTCTGAGCAGTCAGTCTAAATGACTTCATTTCTCTCCAGTCTTGGGAGATTCATGCAAACAGAATGTGGGTTTTGTACACACCAGCAAGGTGTCAATGCTCATCATGGGCACTGAGGGTACTGAGTGTGAATCTATACGGGGCATAGGCCAAGCTGTAAGATACAGACCGAGTAACAGCAGGTAGTATAATACAGAATTAGCCAAAATCCCACCTGCTCTGATTGTATGTTCATCACCACAGTTTTTGATTTTTAAAAGAAATAAAAGTTTAGTGGCAAGGTTATTTCTCTCAAGGTTATTATTGACAAAAGAGTACCTTTCACTCCAGGTACTCTCTGGAGCCTTTTAATATAAGAGGATTGGTTGTTTATACATTGCTAGTAATGGAAATGCAGTTCTAAGCTCTAGGAAGTAAGATACTAGAAATCCTATTAGAAATCCTGTGGTTAAACATTAAACAGAAATCCCATGGTACTATTAAAGAGACAGCTGATACAAAGTCACTAAGAAAACTTCAGTAGTAAACCCATCTCCAAGCTTACTGACATCAGGAACAAATTTGGGAGCTGAAACATTTTAGGACCTGCACTCCGAAGGAAAAGCAGGTGGAGTTCCTCCCAGCAGATCAGACACAGGGTGATGTACGTTCACCAGAGAGAGGAGAGAAAGCTACTTTAGTATTATGATATTCTTGTGAAACACTTCATATGATTGGTTACAGTCTGTAAAAGGAGAACCAATTCCTTCGCTAATGGAAACAGATGCAGAAATTTGGCAGAATTTTGCTAAGAGATGGAACTAATTTTCTCACAGAAAGGATGGTTCTGAGTCAGTGTCCTAACAGAAATAACAGCATTTTCTTTAATCAGATAGACAAGATTCCCAACACAACACCATCATCCCCAACCTCCCTCTGATTTTCTGACATCAAAGCAGCTGAACATACTCATAGAAGATACAGTTTTACTATGAAATGCTTTATGGCTTTAATGTCTACTATCAGATGAAAAATATCTAGTCTTAATTTTCTGCTGGCTTGTATATGAGAGAAAATTCCATTAGTAGTAGTAGATTGGTAATGCTTTTTCAATAGAACCAATAACCCTCCTCAGTGCTCATTTTCTTTTCCAAATCCAGCCTCTTGTTGTCAGTATTGTCCTGTGGTTCTTCAGGAAAATGTACACTCATATTTTTATATGAAAAAGCTTCATTATCTTCCGATTTCCTTGGACTGTCAGCATTCACAGATAGAGAATAACTTGCTGCTTACATAAGGTTAATATTAGAATTACTGGATGCTGTATGGAATGTGCAGGATGAGGTGACTCAAGTAGAATTATTCATCTGTTGATTTTATGTCTGGGGACTTTCTTGGAATGTCTAAGATACCCTAACTGATGGCCCATAAGGGAAATAGACCAAAGCTTATGACCAAAGACTTCAGGGATAGCGTAGGTTTGACTGTGAAGTTCCTTCTTTCAGTAGCCAAGGCTGCTTTGCATTTAATATTTCCCCACACTTGTGGGCTGTCTGTTTGGGTGTGTAACAGGGCTGCTACAAGCCATGGCTCTCCTTCCACTTCACGTTGTTATGGAGAATTGAGTGGGATAATAGCAAGAAAGCAGTTGGATTGTAGCTCTCTGTGATCATCCAGAGAAGCTGGTTTGGGGAGAAGAGGATGATACAGGAAGGGTTATGATGATTTATTCTATTCAACAGGTACCTACTCTTAGCTGGGAGTCTCTTTTGCTGCTTCTAGGCAGGTCTGTCTCTCCCAACAGGCTCTAGCTGCCAGGATGATTAAGTACAGCAGCTCCTTGGAGTTTGGTTATAGGCAGTATTATAATTTAACAGAATCCTTAGCTTTGATCCAGTCCTGCAACATTTCATGTAGAAGACTCAGTTTCACCAAAGAGGCTTGTCTCTGGCTCAGATGGAGAGCAGCTGCCTGGAAAGGTTTGATGTCTGTGTATTAGAGGTGACTGCTGCTAGTGCAGGAGCGAAGAACAAAGTCAAGAAGAACAAGTAGATCTTAACAGAGATCCCCTGCCGTGTCTGTGTAGAAGCCCAGGAAAAACCAACGTAGACCTTTTAAAGTATACTTAAAGTAAGGAGGGCCCCAACAGAAACTGGGAAGTGCCCTATGTATTTTGGGGTTTTTTTAATGTTTAGTCACAAAATCTTAAATACTAGAAGAACTGTCCAAAAAGGATGCCCTTCACCTTTAGGAGTATGGAAATTACAGGTGAAGAAAGGCAATGTCTATTAGCTTGTAGCACATAGCAACATATCCCAATAAAATAACCTTTGCTGGTTATTTTATATATCCTGGTCACTCATGCACACTTCTAAGGAAAACTGAAAAGATTTCCCTGTGATATACTAAAGCACAATCATTCTCTGATCACACCTGGTGTCTCAACTGTGCTCAAACATAGGTGGCTCTTTAATTCAGCTGTAGATGGTTCCGTTGTTGGCAAATTGAAAATTGCCAGTTGACTCTTTATAGTACTATTTGTCTCAGCCACGTTCTGTTGCTGTGACTGCCATAGGATCTTCAGCTCAATGCAATGAGTCTGCTGTTTGTGGTTTTATTCTTCTTTCTGATCCATTTCCAGCCTGTTTAAGCTTTTCCCAAATGAAAGCTATCATCACATTTTACTAATGTTTATGTATTATTTTGGAACACTGATAATTTTTGGTAAATTGAATTGTTATACAGAACATGAAAATCTGATCCTGCTGAAAAAGATAGTTTGACAAAACCAGCCCACTTTTCTTGAATGATGTTTTGATGAAAGAAGTACTAACACTGTTGAAATGCCATTTTTCTTACAGAAATATCCTATTATTACTATTTATTGTAGCAGAAGAGGCCTAAACATCTGAATAAGGCAAAGCATGCTGGGAGACTTAATATCTTTTATTAGACCAGATGATGCATCTGGAAAGGAGTCAAAAACTGTGTCTGTTTCAGACCTGAAGCAGGAGCTGCATGCCCCAAAACCTGACTTGTTTCTCAATAATAGCAGCTGGTATAATAAAATTTATTGCTGTTTCCTACAATGCTTGCCTAGATTTTTATTTCACAGTTTGCAATGACTCGCTGCTTTGAATTTTTAGGCTTTTAGTTGAATTAGGGAAGAATAGGCGTTTTTCAAAAGCCAAATTCAGAATATGACTTTCAAAATTTGAGAATTTTGCCCATTTAGAAATATAGCTAGTTTGAAATCTCATTATTCTTCAGAGCAGAGAATCTAAGTCCTGCTCTTTTCACCTCCTACCTGACTTCTTAGTGGGAGAATCTCTAAGACTGTCTTTGATGTATCTTTACTAGCAACTAGGTCCACACTAAAGGTCCAGGCTATAGATAACAGCATTAGCTCTGTTAATAGAGCTGAGCCAAATAACATGGACTCTCATTCTCCTGGAAGAAATATTCTTGCTCAGGGTGATCAGAGTGGCCCCAGACGAGCGCTAGGAAAAGCAAAGTGGACAGTTGGACTGTGCTATCGGTTTTCTCCCAAGGCATCAGGTAAGACTTTTGAACACGGTGACACAAGTTCATCTGTAATGTTGTTCCCATGTCAGAGGTGTCAGCCTGACCCTTTGATGAAGAGTATGAAGATGGAGAAGGTTGGAAAAGCTTTTAAAAAAGAACACCTAGCAGGCCTGTTTGTTTAGTTCCGTAATGCTTTCTTTAACTTGCCACTTGACAGGAGAGTTTGCTGACATGTCATTGTGTAATGGAGCTGTAATGCGGGAGTGGGATGCTGTGCTGGAAATAGCGAGATGCTGCACGGTAATGAAAGGATGCTTTAGCCATGGTAGGGGACTGTTTATGTAGCGGTGGGATGAGAGAGACCCTATTTGCTTAATGGTAGGGTGCTGCTTGGGTAGTGGCACAACAGCTTTGCCAATGGAGGCGATCGCAGAGCACCATCAAGATTTGAGAAGCGCCGGCAAGATTTGAGAAACCCCAGCTGTCAAGTGACTTTGTTTTTCTTCTCATTCTTTTCACTGAGGCATGGAGAGAGACAGCCTAACCTTTTGTT
The DNA here is from genome assembly GCA_013400055.1 of Nycticryphes semicollaris. Lineage (NCBI taxonomy): Eukaryota > Metazoa > Chordata > Aves > Charadriiformes > Rostratulidae > Nycticryphes > Nycticryphes semicollaris. Next base: position 293,353 of record VXBJ01004042.1, read on the forward strand.
CCAGTTGCATTTTTTACATTTTATGTTGTTTTGTAATATGTTTAACAAACTATTGACATCTGGAGTCACAGCAGTCCTTGGCCCTGAAGCACTGTTTCCATTACAACTTAGACCCCCCTCTTTGCCTTTTTATTTGCACAATAATACAAACCCTAATTCTGCATCCCTCTGTGCGATAGCTTAGTCTCACAAAACCACAGTCACTTTATGTTCTACCCAGTCCTCCAGTCCTTTAATTTATTTTTCCATTTGCATAATGGATTGACAATGCCTTACTGTTATCAACTAGTTTCTGTGTTCTCAAGAACTTATGTATATGACTGGGTAGGTGAAACGCCCATGGAAGCGATTTCTATTTTGCCTATTTTGGTACAGTTGCATCCCGTTTCTTAGGTTTGATTCTGCTAAATTTTGGAACCATATGTTCCAAAACATGGATTGGGAAACTGAGGCACAGGGGAATTAAAGAGTCATGGCAAAGTCTACAGCAGAGTCCCTGTCTCTTAGTTATTGTTCAGAATCTTGTCCTTACAGCCATTTCTCCTTTCCCAAGGACAATAGGTCACATTTGAGTTCTGCTTTGATAAGAATGGCAGAATCAGCATATCCTTACATAACTTCTCTAGGAAATTTAATATCAACACTTTTTGTTACATTGTTTATTATTTTTAAATAATAGAAAAAGTATAGAACTTTTAATTAGCAATTTAAAATAACTTCTTCATTTTAGATCCATGTCTTAGAATTTTTAAGTAGCACAAAAATTAGGCTTAAGGAGTAGAGAACTATGAATATGCACAGGCTACAGTAATTAAATCATCACAGACCTAAAGACTATGGTCCTGGAAAGAAATTTGCTGAGGAGCACATGGACTTGTAGAAGTTTAAGCACCTATATGGGAAGGAAGCTGTGTTCTGGGCACAGCTGGGAAGGCAGGAGAAGGAACTGTCTGTCACCAAGCATAAGGCCCTGCTATGTAGCATATTCTATAAAGGGTCAGCTCTACAATTAACATGTGCTGGCTGCCAGAGAGTGAGGGAAATGCCAACAGCCAGTGGATGTGGGTGAAGTGCAGGGATTACTGTGTGTGCACCAGGCAGCTCCTTACCCAGGAAGGAGAGATCCCCCGGGCATGTGTGTGTCCTCTGTTCTAGCACATTGCCCCATGCACATCTATGGGCCTGAGATCAGAGGGTCCAGGAAAAAGATTGCTTCTCATGCATGAAACAGAAGTCTTCCTTCATTTCCTTTTGAACACTCAGAGTGTCAAAACACATGGTTCAAAGAAGAGGAAAGTGAGTGAAGCAGTTCCGTTAAACAAGAAAATGTGAAATTGTGATCCTTGGACATATGTTCTCCTCTTACCTGAAATACTGTGTGATACAGAGAAGGAATTGGGATTGTTAGAGACTGAATTAGTCCTACCCATTAATTTCTCTGGAAGCAATAAGTCTCTGTACCTTTGACATTGGCATAAAGTGATGCATGACATCTTCATCCCTTGGAAATATGAGTTAGAGTCAGATTTTAATAATCGATCCAGTGTTCTTACGTCCCTCAATTATAACAGCAGGAGCTTTGTGGGACTGGTGAATACACACAGACTTTACAGCCCAAGGTAAACCACATCTATTCTAAACACAGGACAGAAATGCAGAGACAGTGTAATTCTCCCAGATTGTAACTGGAGACAGAGTGAGCAAGAGTAAGTTGGGGCAGATGAGAACAAGGATCAAATAGACCTCAAAGTAATGCACTCAGCACATAGGCCTTGTATTCAGCTAACAGCACTGAATATACAGACCACTACAAAAGAGAAACCTCTATGTATGTTCCCCCGCAAACACAACTAGCGAAATATGTTTCTTTCTTTTTCTGCCTTTTTTTCCCTATAGCTGCATTTTGTGAACAGTTCTGAATTCATTATAGCCACTTGCAGTACGTTTCCCCAAATACATGTGCACTTCCAAAATCTGGCAGCTTTCTAGAGGCAGCTTTATTTTATGCTAAGTTCATCTTCTTCTCTACTACTACCAAATATTTCTCTTGGGAGCTCTGATATTTACTCACTGTGAACAGGCACAAGTGTGTGTGAGGGGGAACCAACAGAAGAAACCCAAAATATTTTAATGTGTTGTGTCAGGAAGCACAAGTGATGCCATGCAACTACAGTAGTGATGCTGGCAGTTTGACCATGGTGTATTTGAGAAGATTTAGTGGGTTTTTTTAAATCTAGCAGATCAGGACATAGTAAGAATCAACTCAGAAAATCTAAAATAGCATATGAGATTATCATAATAGACTCTCTGGTCCTATAAATTTAATAGAATTTTCTAACCAATGACAAGAACCTAATTCAATGCAATAGCATTCTTCATTTGATTGGTGGAATGAAAGATGTAAAAAAGGCATACTGACCCCAGTGTCTTAGAAACTATGCTCTTCCATGCCTATTCCATAGAAAATCATGAACAGTAAAAGAAAGCCTATTTATTTTACCAAATTTTCAAAATAGGTAATCACTTTTGAGATTTACCATATTTCATTTTTGTTAGTATATAAATATATATAGTTAGTATATAAATATAATATAGTTACCTATAAATAGAACTGTATTATGTTTCACTGTATTTCTTTTATATTGCTTTTTGGGCTTTTGCCATTCTTTTTTCCGTTTGGAAAATTCACCATATTTTCCCTCCATAATGAAATTCAGGTGAGCAAACAGCAGTTCAGTTTTTGTTGGCAGATAAATAGCTGCTCCTTTTTTCAGATGCGCTAAGGTTTTATGTACAGAACTTCACTCCCAAATTGGTAGTGACAGAAATTAAACTGTAAATGCAGTTGAAAACACTTTTTGACAACTGAGCAAATATGTTGTAGTCTTAGTCCATTTTGCACCTATTGGTTATGCTCTGTTCAGAACACAGATTTGCCAGACAGATGTACCCTCTCTCACATCTAATCAGTTGCATGTGCAGCAACAAACAAAACCCTAACAAAACAAGAAAATCAAGGCTGGAGCAGTGGTCCTTGCTAGCTAAAACAATGACTGCAAAGGAAAATTTTCCCTAACAGTGTCACTATAATTTGTAATTATTCTGAAATTGTATCTTGTTGTGATTAGCTTTGGTTTGAGGTAGCAGTCTCTTCTGGCTTTGTAGGCTGATGAGGTACCAGCATTTTTTATGAAATAATGACAGATGGCAAACAAATGAGGGATAAACTAACCTGCTAAATAATATGACATGAAATTTAGCATTTAAATTCCCATCTGGAAGGCCTTTACACTCAAATAGTCTTTTGGGGTTTGGGTGTGGATTTACTCAAAGTGCTGCACATTTCCGAGTCTGTAATGTAATTTCCAGTCCCTGGCAATGGGCTGAGGCGCACACATGACTGCTCAACTGATATTAAAACCTCAGGGACCACAGAAGGTAGCAATTACATACCCTCACAGGGTGCTTATTGCTTGGGGGTTTTAGACATTATTATTGCAGAAAGCTGGATAGCACACTGCTTAACAGCTGCTTCCTGAAAGCTATCAGCCCTGATATTGTTATCATACTCTGATTTCAGCACTCCCTGAAATTTCACGACTTACTGTTTCCTTTGCCTTTACTGTAAGCAATTTAGATACCCTTTAAAACAGCACAAATCCTGGTTACTCTTCTCATAAATACACTACCCTCTATGCTAATCCAATCAATGTGTGTGACACACGCATTTTGCTCCAAACGGCTTCATGAAAATCATAAATACATAGTCAACACATCAGTTGCTGAGTGGTTCTAGGATATACCAGTGGTAATGTGCAGAGAAACCAAGTCCCGCCTTTTAAAGGAAATGCAGAGTATTTAGAAATACAGTGATTCAACATATTATTATCTGACAACCTGTCTTTATCACTACTAATATCCAGGGCTTTGTTTTTGTAGATTTCAAACTTTTAAATACTGTTTTATATATCAAAATTACATTTCTTATGTATATTACTTTCCTTTCAGTAATGCAGTATGTTCAGACTTCTTCCTCCTATTTTTATCGTAACACTGGGAGCATTCCCTAAGCTATATGCTGGCACCAGGATCGACTATTTGGAAAAAAATCCCAGTGCACTGTATTTAACATGCACATATGCAGCAGGGAGACTCAGATGCACAGAGCACATCTCATTAATGCCTGGCTTAGCCAGATGTTTCTATGTTGAAATGACAAATGGTGAGCATAGTCGACTAAAATCCATTTAGCTTTATCCACTAGCAAAACACCAAAATCCACAAGCACTTAGCTTAAAAAAGTGTTTTAATACCTGATTTGCTTTAATTAGGTTGGACTTGGCATTTGTTTACATTTTGGATTTACTGTGGGACATATTTGCTCAGTGTCCTTTATATTGGACACGTCCTATATGTATGTCCCTTTATATTTATATTATACAGAAAAGTAAAAATTATTAAATATCAACTCGAATATTTGTGTTAACCACATTGTATCTACATTAAATTATAAACCCATAAATTTCTTAAGGGTCAATTCTTTTATCTTTATACATTTAATTTACTAATTGCCTTAATATCCAAGATTTTACCGTGAGTATCACACAATCAGTCAGCATTATATATACATTTTAAAATTATACTCTTAATGGCATGTTTTTGGCATAGCTCTACTTTCATTCAGGTATTTCATGTACATGTTTTCATCATACTTGGAACTTTTTGAAGGTGAACATGTCTGCCAGGCTCACCTTAGTGCTCCTGCAACAGTTATTGGTGAGAATATTTCCACTGGTGACAGTGATTTGCCAAGAAAAAATATGAGCATACATCTGAGAGCATGAGACCGGACCTCCTGTCGCATACATGGTTGTCCCTAAAAAGAAACAACAATTTACATGCATCCCTTGCTTAATTCCAGGACTGGTGAAGGGTGTCAGACTTCCAGCTCCCGAGTCTGATCTCTACTTTTCACTAGTTTAAAGATGTTTCAAATTATTCTGGGGGTTTGGGTTTTTTTTAATATTATTTTGCGTTCCTCCCCCCACCTCCTCTCCCTCCAATGCTGTTTCCCACACAGCAGCTGGTGAGGACACAGCTGTATTGTCTTTGTGAGAACAGAGAATTCCCTAGGGCTCAATCTTTCCCACATTGCCTATTAAGGCAGTCTTATCTTTAGGCTTCCTATTATATGTCTAATTTTCTTTAAATTAAGTGAACATAATATGCAGAATAATGTTTTTATAAAGAACAAATAAAATTGGAATGATAGAGACAGTATGTTTGGATATTAATGGAAGACTCAGCCCCACTATGGAGCCCAAAAAAGTGAGGAATACGGTTCCTTCAGTGTGAGGAATGAATCATGTGTTGCATGTGGGGCCAGCAGTCAGCAGTGGCTCTTTGTTCTGTGGGAGTTTGACATTAGTCAACTGAGAAGCTTCAACGAACTGGTCAGTATGGTTGTGATGTAATTTTCTGAGTTGTGAAATGGAGTTTTAATACTTGTGCATCTTCCTCACCAGGAAGTTAAAGGATTCCTCAGTTTCTAGGAGTGCTTTAAGATGTACAGCGTGCTGTAAAGTATTAATTATTGAAGGTGGGAACTAATACATCAATCCCTTTCTAGCATCAGCTCCACTAACACTGTCAGGTTACTATAGTGATGCAAAACAACCTTCCAAACAGGTTGCCCCAGTTATCCATGAGACAAACCTCTGCCATAATTTTTTTCTAGAGCTCCTGTGAAGCATGACTCTGAGTCAGTTCATTGCTAGGTTCAACAGTGTGCTTGCAACCACTCTAACACACTGCATAATGCCTGCTGAGTTTTGAGAGCCCTTCTTTAGTCTCTTGAGGGGTAACTGTGATTTTTTTATCCATTTCAAGAGCATAATTTGTGAATATCAAAGCAGTGCTAACTTCTGTAATTTAGAGTCTCCTCTCGTTAAATCCACTGACTTCAAGGAAACTGTGTCAAGTTACAGCAGATGAGCTTTGCTCTGGTTAATCAGAAACTTTCTGAGAAAATGTTGCCTAAAGGTGAACACCTCTGCATGCAGAGAAACAGTAAAAAGCCTATCCACAAATTTACTTTGACACTGTATGTCCAGGCATTGAATTCTTCTCTTGTACCTAGGACCTGAATTGTCCAGCTTCCACTCCCTGTTTGAAGGGGAAGAGTTTTCCTCCTAAAAATGAGCCAAATGGTGCAAGCCGGCCACTGACATTGGCTTGTCACTGGGGTATTCAACAAGTCCCCTCATCTACCTGCTTTGTTTCCTTTCCATTATTACAACAGGAGATGAAGTGAAACTCTGCTAGTTACTCCACAGAGACTGTCTAGAGATTTGAAAGAATACTGCAGGAATACAGAAAAAAATATTGCAAACAGCTACTTAGAGCACATTTTGTGCTTAAATCTAAATAGTTGATTAACCATTGCTGTACTGTAGATGAAGAGTCGATGTAATGTTAGCTGTTTACATAATGCTGTGTTCAGCTCTTTCAGTGGCTTTCAAAAGGACCTAAAAGTTAAGTAAAACACATTTTCATTTAAATCACAAATTTATCCAAGTCCACCATAGGATTAGAGTTTATATGAATTTAAAATCAGAGCCTTGATGGTTGGTTTCGGTATAGATGCAATTGAAGCTTCGTTTACAGTGTAAGTGGTAAGACAGCAAGCCAATGTTACCTCCAAAATATGTAAATGGAAACAGAAAAACTTTAAATGGAAAATTGAAAACTTTCACAGAGCAGTAACATTTCCACCCGTTGATCCTCAATGGGATACAATGCTTTTCTACCCCTAAACAGATGGGTCTGAAGTGGAGAGAAAGATAAAGGGAACAGGACAGGCTTGGCATTTAGCTTAATAGGACCAAGGTGCTAGTACCTAGCCTGGAGGCCAGAGCCCACCCAGCCAAGAGAAGTTGTTCTTCCTGTGAGACAGGGTCACCTCAGGCCTGGCTTTCCTACCCCAGCTATCAGCCCCCTATAAAAACACAGAAAAAAATAGGAATCCTCTTGTTCTTAAAGCTATCTATAGTTTTTGATTTGTAACTTGGACTAGCAAGGCATTTCAGTCTAATTACGAACCATAACAAAAAGCTAGCCTTTTTGGTAGCTTTTAGATCTGCTTTTTGTTATTTTCCTTGGTTGCCTCTTGCTTACATCATGGAAATGCTTATTTGTTGTCTCAGCTGATCTCCACACCATCTGTGATTTTATTGCTATATCATACCTCTGTCTTTTTTTACAAGACTTTCCAAGTCCTGGCCTATTACTTTTTCTTGCATGGAAGCTGAGCCATATTTTTCACCATTATTGTCACCCTTCTTGTTAGTTGTTGCTGGCTACATTAATAGCATGAGTTTCATCATGACTTCCGTGGCCAAACTAGCTTCATTTTTAAATGACTTCTTAACTCAAGCTAGGGATGTGTGTATGGTAAGAATCAGATTAAGCCACAAAACCTAAGTAGACCTTGAACACTGAGGGCAAGAGTGTAAAAACTTGATGAGCTGCTTGGTAAGTATCCCTGGTGTTTCCATGAGCCACCAAGCAAGATTAATCTAGCCTGAGTCTGAGCCAGAACACTGCATGGGGAAGCAGTCCCCTATGATGCCTTTGTGCTGCTACCAGCAAAGAGCTCAAGGCAATCCCACCACAGACTTCCATAGGCTATTAGTGGCCTGTAGAGGTTCTTGCTACAGTTTCAGTCTTGATAACAAACATGGCAACATATGTAACAGTAACAAAAATTACAATGCTACATTAAAGATCTTTCATGACCCCATATTTTTTTTCAACAGCATCTAGAAGCAATAACTTTAAAATAAGCCGTATCGGTGTCTCGACTCGTTATCTGTTTAAGGACTGAAATTAATTCAGCCTAGAAATGTAAAATCTCAAGACAGTAGGATTTATGTATTAACCGTCTTGCAGGCAAAATGGGTCTGGGTCACCAGATCTTTCAGACCCCACGTGTCTCTGACAACAAAGGCTCTCTGCTGTCCCTATCGCTGCTAGATGCTCAGCTCCTGGTAATCCTGTCTTCAGCAAATCGCTTCTTGGCAGATGCTCTTGTGTCTCTCCCTTAATCTCACCCTCCAGAAATCTGGTGAGTGTTTTAAACCCTAAAATCCTTCCTGAGAGCCTGCCTCCTTGCAGTCCAGTGCTTCGTTGAGTAGTAGCTTTGTGCATCTTCATTTGTTTTTATACCTTTGCCTTTTCTTGCTGGCACAGCAGCCCGTACCCACCAGTTAGTTCCCGTAATCTGTATATATATCATCTTGTTATGGGGCAGTTACTAGAAACAAACATTAGCTTCCAGAATAAGATCAGAACCCAAGCACTGATTTCTGGAAAGTGTTGCTCTAGGAGATGTCAGATATCTCAGCAACCAACTGCTGTATGATCTGCACTGGGCTTTTGCTGGAAGCCTTGAGCAACAGTAGCACTATTTTCTGCTTTCCTGCTTTTGCTTTCAGGACTATAGCAGAATAAACCTCTTCCTGCCTTTCTCCTGGGCTGGAAATGATAAACCAGGCAATCTGCCCTAGAGCTGCAAGAAGGTTTTAGCCCCTTACAACAGCATTTAATACATTAACAAGTATTGTGGTCATTTATTTAAAAAAGCAATTGTGTTTGAGGCATGTACAGAATGTTGAAGAGTTAATGCTAGTAATTGAAGGATTCTTTTAGAAGTTATTTACAGATTTACTGCATAACTAGAGTTATGCAGGTGCAGGAACACAGGTTGCTTTGTGTCAGTGACTACAAGAAGTATGTGTTACCTGAAGTGCGTATGGTATCCATATGGGATCATACAGCGCAAAACACTTTTTTCTGTCACTTACTAAGTTTCTTACTGAAGACTTGTGACCAGTTGGTCCATTTTTCTTTGTTTCATTCTCCTCATACACACAACTAAGACTTACAGAATCACACTTTTAAAAAGTGTGTGCAGTGGAGATTTTAAAAATCAGTATGTAATCGTCTATAAGGCGCTGATTTCCAATGACACCATGACTCAAGAATGGAAAAGCTGTTAAAGGAGCTGAATCTGTGCTCCTAAAGCACTTCTGACTACCTGGACTCGTAGAGCACCACAAAAGCTGCATAAATGCTGACGTTGGCATAGAGGGAAGCATGTCACTCACTGCCAAACCAGCTATGACACAAATGAAAAAGGAAGAAAGTCTTCCAATATCAACAGAGCCCAGCAGAGAGCTGTCTTAAGGCTGCTCCACTGCAGCACAAACAGCTCCTTCCTGCCCTGCTCCTTGCCTGCGCTAGTTCTTGCTGCTCAGAGGAGCCACACAGTGTTGAGTTCTGTCACACTGAGAGGAAGTACATCCCCTTCATCCCCTATAAATTTATTCAGGCAGTTTCAGTCCCTTTTCATGCAGTATCGTTCTCCCGTGCCTAGCTCAGCTGAGGAGAACAATTAACAAACCCCCTAACAAACTGAACCAGACTACAGGGAAAGAAGCCAGGCTAGCCATGCTCTGCATTAAGTCTCTTGGAGCTGGGATCTGAATTAAGGACTTCAGTAAGAAAGACTTCTGTAATTTTTATTTTTATTTTTTGCCAAGGAAAATGCATTCTTCATCAGGGTTAAATATTTTTCGCCTTTTTTTTTTCTTCCCTGCCCCCAAATTGGCTCATCCATCACTAGAATCAATATGAATGCAAAGATTTTGGTGGATTTGTTGTCATGGAAACCATTTCTCCTCTCTGATATCCCTTACAGGCTTTCCAGACCTTTTCTTGCCTTTAAATTACCATTCCGTCCTACATTCTAAACACGCTGTATTTTAATTCCACGTTATGAACTTCATTTGAAAACAAGCTGTGCACAATCCCGGCAAAACCGACAGCCAAAAGATAAAACATTTTCCCTGCTGGAAGACGAAAGTAGCTGAATACCAAGGATGGTCCCAAAATGGCTGCTTAGCAAAGTCAGGCTAAAAGCCCTCTCCCATGGAGGGCTGTCAGAACACAAGTTATGACTTCTGTGAGATAGGCTTTATGTTTCCCTTTTCTCTCTGGAGCTGCTTTGTTGCCCAGAGAAAGACTCATTTTGTGATTAAGGCAGTAAGGCATGAAATTAGGATCCAGACCAGTTACAGTTACTCACATAAATAAAGTTAAATAATCTTTCAAGTCCCTGACCTATTTCCAGTCATCAGAAATTGCTAGTCAAATCACTTAACTTTTTGCTAGTTTGGCTGTATATAACATGAAGGTAATCCATACAGCTACCAACCAAATATGCTGAGAGACTGAGATACTACACCAAAATCACATAGAAAACCCTACAAATATAAACCTGTCGTTACTTGTGGTGCGTTCATACTGTTCAAGTTCCAAGGCAACTGCACACTTTATTAGGAGGTAATACAAAACTCTCACATTTTTGTGCCAATTTAGAAGTTACATGGCAGGAAGCTTTCCTAGAAAGCCCAAGAAGTTTAGGGATGCGTGGTTCCTGTTTAAAGCAAATGCAGTCTGTGCTCTTAACATCACAGATACTTCCAAAAACATTTACTCAATAAGGAATCACTAGCTAAAGCTATGTAATGCAAGAGAGAAGGAGGAAATAGAGTAAAAATCCTACAGTTTATAGTAGCATGGAGAGTTCAGGAACTGGCAGGAAGAGACAGTGTAACAGGAGTTGCAGAGGGAATCTAATGCTCAGTTTCCTTTTGCTTTGTTGTCCCTGTCTGCCCCTCGATAGACAATTGCTTTCACTTAGCAGAATTTGCTGCTGGTGTCTATTCAGTTACCTTGCCGATGTCTTTAGTAAAGGATTTAGTGTCTTCCCAAATGCTGCTATATAAAGGTGCTGTATAAAGCAGGTGCTATATAAAGCATTAGGAATGTCAACAGATCTTATTGCTTACAGAGTATGCAAGTCATTTCTGAACCATAAACCTACACTGGTTTTATTTTTTTTTTTAGATCTGGACAGGTCACTTTGTCTGCTTTTTAAGCACCCTTTACAAATCTAACTAATGCTTCTAATTGAAACCATTTGAAAAGAAAAGGTCAAAATCAAACACGATGGTTTTGCCAGAATTTAATTCCTCTAATCTTTGGAAGAAAAAATAATTTGCTTGCTAAATTATATGCAAAATTTACAAGTAGCTTTAGAATGAGCAAAACACTAACAAGCAGATAATCTATTTAAACCATCTTGCCCCTCAATAGATCTTGTCCTCTGCCAGATGTGGTAAGGTCAGAGTTAGAGCAGAACTTCTCCTTGGGATGATGAGGAACTCGGACAGAGGCAAGCGTATCTATTCCAGACACCACCATCTGCCTAAAAGCTGGATCTCAGTGGGAAGCGCAGCTGGTGAATTCCCTCCATGGTTCTGCCAGGAGCCATCTCCACGGCTGACCTGAACCTGGCCCCTTTCTCAACTGCCCCATGACACCATCCCAAACTTACTTTGTACTTCAGCCTGTAAAGAAAGTTCTCTTCCTCGTCTAGAACATTCACGATGGCAAATTAAACGATGCTGCTTTATTGGCTAAGACCCAATGTGTTCTGCCAATGGTTGTGGCTGAAAGACCCTGTTTACATTCTTGTTAATAGAGACCTAAAGTAATCGCAATTTCCCTGCAAATAAACTCCAACCTGGGTCCTGTAAAAGGTTTACTGGCAATGTAACTTTGGGGGATGCTTTAGCCTTTAAATCATTATCTTTTAAATAGTTGAAATCATAAGTCTTAACTAGCCTGTTAATCCTCTGAATTCATACTTTGGGAGAAAGAAAGAAGCTGCAATTAGCAAGTCAGCAAGCTGCAGACATTTCTATGTATAAAAACATGAGTTTAAAACATCTAAAGTCAAGAATCCCCCCCCCCTTCTTTAAATTAATGAGACGTTAGCCTCAAATTCTGCCTTTTCTGTTGGAAGTATTACACTCTTCATGTCCTCCTGTTGAATATTTGTTGACTCTGTTCAATACTTTTAAACCTATTTATTGGGTCAGTGGTATTTGGTGCTGAAAGAGGTTTGGTTCTCTCACTCTATAGTGAATATAAAAAGTAAAAATACAGTCACCCTGCTTGCACTTTTCTGAAATTTATAGATGAGTTTTGCCTGTTGATTGACCTGTGAAAGCATGGAACGTCCTGAAGTATTGGTAGGAAAATAACTAAAAAAAAAAATCCTAAGAAAGAGGGGAGAAAAAAAGATAGCAGCAAATTCAAAAGGATAATTCTCCAAATAGAAGACAAAGTCTGTTCCAGTTATTTTTGTAAAGGATTGATTGCAATTTGCATCCTGCTCAACCAGCATCTGCCATCAGCGATGCTCAGTAGTTCTTTTTTTTTTTTTTTACTTTGTATTTTTCCTGTGAATGTTGCTTGATGACATTTCCTTCCCAAATCCTTGAACAGTGATCATCTACCCTTCTCCTTAAGCCTGAACACACCTTGCTACAAGGTACAGGTGGTTTGCTGCTTGTATTCACACAGTTATGGCCTCAGGTTTCTTTACCAGGCGTGTCATGTTGACCCTTCAAAGTGTTGTACTTGCATAGAATATTATTGGTAAATTGTATTCCCTGGGGAATACGTTTGGGATGGGGGAGCTCTATGATGCAGAATAGACTCTTGCAAGATCCTCCATACTGAAAAAAAGGCAGCAGACAGGGAGTAAGAGGAAAAAATAAATCCCTCCAAATCACACTTTCTTTCTCCACATTGCAAACAAGTTTACAGAGACACATCTAGAGGCAGAAGAGAACAAAGCACTTTCATAGGACGACCTGCCAAAAGTACCCCATAATCCTTCATCACAAAGGGGACGTTGTCACATGGAAACTGCACTTAGACACTGATAACAACCAAATAAAAATACAGTTTGACTGAAATTGGTGTTTGCATTTCCCATTCAATATTGACAAGCAGTATCAATCCCACAGAGACTGAAATTGCCAGGAAACTGTCTCATTGCAGGGCAAATGGGGACAGAAAAGCGTCATCTTGGCAATAGATCTGCTATTCCTATGCAGTTTGTTTTCTGGGGTTTTAACTCTTCTTGCTTTCATAGAGTAATTAGATACAGATGTTGGTTTTGTTTATCTGCTTGCCTTTTAGTCTTGCTCAAAGTGTTTTGATGACTGACAAAAGGAAGTTCATATTTTATCAGCTCTTAACCAAAGTGAACCTGTCATTTCTTTCCCCGCAATCCCCAATGTGAGGCATAATGTACAAAGGAAAGCTCCTTTGTCCACCTTCACTTGCTCAAAGGCCAAATAGTTCCAGTTAGAGAATAACAATGACAACTTCCACAGACTTGTCTTGAGAATTATATTACTGGGAATATATACTGCCTTGAAATTGCTGGCAAGAAAAGAAAACCACACAGTTGGTGTAAGTCAGCAGGTGCTAGATCAGTGGCTAATCTGTAGAATAGATTGGCATCATCAAGCCCTGAACTGTCTGATGAATTAGAGAAACTGAGTTGGATTTAGGCAAATACCGCTCACAAGTGGTTATCCAAAGAGCCTAGTTGTGGAGAGACTGCTGTACTCCATCAAAAGGCAGTGAGGAAAAGTCCTGATAACCAGAACACAGTGCAGAACTAATTGCAATCTTTTACAGTCAGGTAATAAGTTAGCTGTATTTATTTTAAATGCTAGCTGAAAATGTGAACAAACCTGATAGTCTACCCATTTTAAATGAAGTCTGCTGGTGGGCAAACATCTCTTTCTTCAGAAGAAAGAGGTGGAGATAAAAAAAAGGGGGGGGGGGGGGGGGAAAAGAGAGAAAT
>VXBJ01004042.1:307173-498125 GCA_013400055.1 Nycticryphes semicollaris
GTATTGGAAAGAATGACTGGTGGCATGACAGCAGGGATTTTGCTAATGTAAGCAGCATATTATGTCAAAAGCAGATAGCAGAATTCTGTGTGCAAGCCTGCAGTTCAGCTCACTACAAGCACATGTAGCTGCAAATTCAATTTAACTATGGCGAGTAAGCTACTAAGCTTCGGGTAGCTGCATTTGGGAATGCTAAACAGGAAAACAAAGGGTTAAGGGACAAGAAGACTCAAAAGGACAGAACAAATTGCAGCTTGATGGGAAAGGACACTAAGGTGTAAATTTTCCATCAGCATTAATGGGACACACTGAACCAGTACAGTTGAAGAAAAAAAACAGTGTTTGTAATTAGTATTCCAGTAGGAATAAAGAAAAAATGCTGAAGTAAAACAAAAGCAAAAAAAAAAGAAAAAAGGCAAATGGAATTTTTAAACTTCCCTCATAACACAGAAGCACTGTTCATCCAAAGGGGCAGAAGACAAATGTACAGGAGTTGTGGTTTAAATAAAGAAAATTCATTGTCCCAGTCAGGTCTATGGAAAATGTAGTTCACAAAACAAGTCTAGAAGCTGTTCCAAGAGGCATTCTAGAAGAATTTATTTTAAACTGCATTTCAGTTCAATTATGTACCAAAAGTATATACCACTTGTCAACTCTTGTATCAACTCAGTTGCAAACAAGGGTGGTAAAGAAATAATTGCAGAAGAACTGGCATTCTGCCCTGAGCAATAGCTTATATCTGTTGGAACAGAGACATGGATAGCAACTGGAATAATCACTATTTAATGCAGCTAACCAGTTCTTCCTTGCTTTTCTGGCCACAGTTTAGGGAAGTGCAGAAATACCCTGAGTGAGGCTGGCAGGTTTCTAATTCAAGCCCTCATTTAGACACAGTTACGTGTCGGGGGTAGAGACATGCTTGATTGGTGCAGGGGGGAGCTTTTTTTGGTCTCCTGGGAATTTTATGTGTGTCTGATACCACTGTTCACACCATATCTGATGTTGTTCTGCTTTGCAGAGCTGAAAGCCTGAACTTTAGTTTCTTGGCGTTCCTGAGAGGGCCTCTCCACCCGCCCAAGCTCCATCCCATTTCTCAGGCAAAAGTATTTAAGGAGTGAATAAGGGGTGAATGTGCCGGTTGATGTTCCCTTTAATGTCAGTCACTATTATGTGTGACTTTAACTAGTCTTAGCAGCTTAATATGGTTTAGGTTAATGAGCCATTCAGTGAGATCCAGCTTTCCAGTTTGTTGGGTTGATGAATTAATCACCACTACTTAAAGCTCCTTGTTTACATTGGAAGGCTGCCCACACCCAGTACAGGATCTGGAAAACTGTCTACACCATGTGTCATTGTGGCTTTAAACTGTATCCCAGAAATACACCTGTATTGCTGATATGCACCAGCTCATACCTATCAAACACAACAAAATATTTCTTGCTCATCAAACTAGCTTCCTTCACAAGGCTTAGCAGCACAGTTTTAAACTTAACATAGTACTCTTTCAGGTATCTCTTTTCCATTCTTTTCCCCTGCCCCCCTTTTCTTTATTTATTCTATCCCTTTCTCCTGTTTAATTTCTTTTCCCAGTGGAAACGAACAAACCAACTCCCTCCCTCAAAACTTCCAATCGATTGGGGTTTGTTCTCTTTTGTCATATGTTCTGAGAAATTAAACACTGGAAAGCGGTTAGGTAAGGCACAATACAGAAATCCCACAGAGGTTAATATAAGCCTTGTGTGTTAAAGGGAGGGAAGGTAGAAAACCAACATAGAGTGTCAAACTTTTGGAAAAGTTTATTAAATTTGGAATAAGATGAAAGATGTGAGAAGTTTTCAAGCTGGAGAGAGGAATCTGAGGAGTCAGCTACAGACTTCCGATTGAGACTGAGCTTATCCTTCCAAACAGGTTTCCTCTCTTCCTCCTTCACTCACTTCTTTCTGCCTGCCAGAAACCTCCTTCAACATAACTGATGATGATCTTCCAGACAACAAACCCAACTGAGGCAGTGCCAGCCAGCACACATGTATTCACAGGCTTATACTCAATGCTTGTGAGTTATCAATGACACCAGCAATTGTTCTGCACATCCCTCCCCCAGCTAGAGAGCCGCCTTCCTTCAGGCACAGGATCTCAAACACAGCGAGACAGTAAGCTCTAACTGCAGGCAAGTCAACACCTTCACCACACATTTTCTTATCACTGAGAGAAATCTTTTCTTTCAGTAAACCCTTATGCTTATATGTGATCAAACCAATTCAAATACTGAGGTTCCACGTTTAGACCTGGCTGGTCACACTTCTTCTTAGTGGTCTTGAGCTGGCCTTGGACATACCAGAGATATTTGCAATGGCAACATATTCAGAATAGTTGCTGGAGTTTCTAGCTTACCCTGATGTGGAACACAACAATATCTCCAAGAGGCGAAACTGAAAAATAACAGTTTATCCGGTTGCTTCAATCACATATGCATTAAGCTGAAACTACCCAGCCTTTTAGCCAAAAGATTTTTTGTCTTAGTAGAACTTCTACTAGAAAGCTTTCTGTGTAGCTCTTATCTATCTGTTTCTGTTACAAAGACAACATTCAGAGCATCAGCGCACAACAAGGTCCAACAGTTCCCAAAGAGCTGGGAGCCCATGGGGGTAACAGCTAGGAGGACAGGGGCCTCACCAGCCTGGGCCCAATCCCACAGCACCCGGGTGAGACAAGAAGGGCAGACCTGGGGATGGCAGCCAGTCAGACAAGAGACAAGATAATCAGGTAAGCTCATGGTGATGATGCAGGTCTGAAATCAGAAAGTGAGTCTAACGAGTAAAGATCAACAGGTCCCTTGCCTGGCTGTGTCTGAGCTAGAAATTCATAGCCCTACAAGCTACAGCTTATATGCCCAAGCTGATCTTAAATACAATCATAGAACCAATTAGGTTGGAAAAGACCCTTAAGATCATGAAATCCAATCATTAACCTAAACTAATGCTGCCAAGCCTACCACTAAACCATGTGTGTCCTTAAGTGTCCTGTTGTGCTCCCGGGCCCATAGGCAGAGGATGTGGGTGGAGGCACCAAATGAAGCTGGACAAGGCTGTTAAGGCCTAAAGTGTCTCAGCATAGGCAATAGTGCAAGGTGCAGTAAATGTATTACTTAATTTAGATGAGAATTTAAATGCTACAACAATGTACAATAAAATTCTAAAGAAAACCCGACTTTTTTAATTTGGGGCTTAACAATTACTTAGAGATAGGCACTGAAAAATGGTATTTTCTGTGGGAGATGAAGGAGGATACAGGAAACAGTTCTAATGAAAGGTCCGTCTGAGAATCAGCTAAAGGAAAAATTCTAAAAATTTGTGTCTGAAACTGGTGTTTAAATCCTAATGTCCCTTAAGGACTGTAAACTGAAAGGATGGAAGCTAATTTTTATTTTATAGTATATTGTTCAAGTTGCCACAAGATGAACTTTAATTGAACTGCTGGTGAGTCTGGACTATTTTAAGTTTTAGAGACATTGTAATACATGCTGAACTTTGTGTGGGGTCAGAGAAAACAGAATGGATGCTGCCTGGGGCAAGGCTGTTTCTCATGGCATGAAACAGTCATTCTTATGGTTCCTATTTTTGAGTACAATTTTCTCCTCTTCCATAAAAGGCTTCCATGAACAAATTCAGAGTCTGAACAAACCCATGAAATATGGAGCTATAGAGGGCAGGATTTGGGATTACGTGACCATGTTCTGTGAGAACAGGTTGTACATCAGCTGGAAGCAGTGAATGGAAGCAATTGCATAGGCAGGTTTCATCAGTAAAAATACTAAAGGTGTTAGGTTATTTCTCTTATGCCTCTGTGACCCACTTGTGCTTTTTTGTGGTGTTTTTTTTTTCCTGTGCTTATTATTTTCATACCATCTGGGGATTGTAAGAATGACATGTGAAACAACGAACCCTAGGAGAAACAATGTATGTGTCATGGAAACTCAATTTTTACTTCAGCCAGACAAAGGCATTTCTCATTCATATATGCAGCAAAGGGAATGCAAAATGCTACTTCTGAGACAAATCAGGGCATTGATCTGACTAAGTGTCTCCATGCAAAGAATCACCCCGAATCGCTTTACAGTCAGTGGAAACATGGGCTGCATACCCTAATAGAGTCTTGGAGCCAATTCTTATCATCCTGATTCATGTCTAAATAGGTCCAATGAAAACTTACCCTGAAAAAGACCATTTATTCTTTGCAAAGAAAGCCTCATTGACTATCTGATATAGAAGCATTTATATTGTAAAATTAAATGAGGCAAATCTTACCCGGTCTGGCTCAGATAAATTATTAATGAATTTCTTTCAATAGATTAAAGAGGTCAATAGTGACTTGACCTAATGGCACAACTGATGCCAAGTCAAGCTGTGCTGATGGTAGATAACACCACAAACAATTGTTAGACCAGTACCAACAGATAAGTCTTTTGCTGCTAAAAAGGGAAGTCGCATCAATTGCATGAGATGAATTTTCAGGTAAAAAAAAAAAAAAAAAGTAAAAAAACAAGTTCAGGGAGATTTGTTCTTTCCTGAAATGGAAAAAGCCATGGCTGTATGGTCATAAGCAACTGCAGGACACGCTGCACCTAAACTCCGAAGATTTTTGTGTGATGCTAAGACATGAGAAATTGTAGTTTTGTTAAAATGTATTACAGAACAAAAGCTCCTGATCTATTACGGTATTTACAAATCTATTTCATAAATATTTAAAAATATTTACACTGCATAAGACAATACCAGCCCTCAGAAACCAAAACACATTCTGACTTCAACTTTTCATAGTAAGAAGTGAGGAAGAACATTTTAAAAATTCTTTGGGACTACTGATGATCTACCTGACCATTTCATGTTGTCCAGCCAAGCAATGAACTGTGACAGTAGAAAGTGCATGCTTGTAGTGAAAGGGAAAAAAATATACATATATATCAATGTTACAATTTTCTTCAGGACATGCTTTTTAAAGAGATTAATGCACAGAAACAATTAGAAACGTTCTCAACGGCAGTCTTAAAATTTTCTTGGTGTTTATCAGGGATTTTATTCTTAAATATTTACCTCTTATCTCCAGATTATTTTTATAACATTTCTGTAAGTGAAGTAATTGTAACTAAAAATTACAATTATGCGATAATATTCACTGCAGTGAAAATATTTGATTCTAGAAAATCTCTGTTGCTACTCATCTTAAGTGGGAAAGGAGTTTTCTCTGCCCACTATCCAGAGAAGCTTGGAATTAACGTACAATATCAAGATGTCATTAGATTGATTAAGTTTACACAGTAGTAACAGTGTAAGGCCCAACCCCCTGTAGCATTAACTATAAACAAAATAAGTGATGACAGTTACATGTAGAACTGAAGAAAGGGACATCAAGCCAAGGAAAATATATTTTTTTCAACAAACCTTCCCTACACTTGGTAATATTTTTCCTCTGGCATTGCTAAGCCTCAGTACACTGGGAAGTCTATGAACAAAAATGATCCTCCCCCTACAGACTCTCCAGCTGCCCACAGAAACCTTCACTCATTCTCGAAAGCAGCCTCCCCATACCACTCAAGGGATTCTATCACATGTCGAAACGATGAATCTAGAACACATGTATGGAAAAGTGGTCTAATTTGGGTGAGTGGTGTCCTACAGTGGGACACAAATCAATCAGCTGCTAAATATAGCAAATGTTTCATGCTGGATACACTCTTTCAAGCTTCTGAAATGTACTGAAAAGTGCTTCTGAGAGGTACTCGCATTGCTCTTTTCACACCATACTGGCAAATCTTTCTGCTTGCTCTGTTGCTTATACCTGCAAGTTCCACAAAAATCAAAATTTTTAAAACTTTGTATGCATTTATGTGTGCACACACACAGTCTGTGTTTTATACACATGCCCAGACACTGTTTCATATATACACAATGTGGGTCTAGCTAGGAGCTGTTCTTTCCACCACTCTTGCTGTCACTAGAAGGTCTTAATTCTCATTGAGCCAGAATGGGCTATTACTGCTTCTGGCAGCAAGAATGAGATCTTGAGAGCTCAAGGCACAACCACCACTCTCGTTTGATACACTGTGTGTCAGTTAGTGCAAAAATCACTGTAAATTATGGGAAAAAAAGAAAGATTCCTCTTGCCTCTTATTTTCTAAGTATTCCTCGTGCTTGACACAACAGTTTGAGCCACGTAGTGACGGGAAGGGATGTTCCTTGCTCGCTTTACTATCTTTTCTCTTTATTTACTAAGGCAAAAAGCTCGTGACATCATCCTAAGGGCACTTTCCACACTGAGGCTTTTCCCTTGGAATGCCGTACTGAAACACATGTGGAAGTGAGGTTGGTTGTGTTACCCTAAGTTGTTGCCTGTCTCTGACCCCTTTGGCTTGTATTTACCTTATTGGTTCCTTGCAGAACCACTGTCATATATGGTACTCTGCACTAAGATGACTTATACATGCTGGTGTGAGAATGTAGGTGTTCAAACAGAGAAAAAATTGCTTTTCCTGGACTTCAAATTTTTGAGTAAGTCACCATGGTTTTGAAGTAGACACGAACCCCAAATCCTCACTCTATCTTCGACCCACTTCTTTAAAGCATTCTATGTGAATAAATCCATATATCTGTATGTAGGGATGGATGCAGTCCCAACTTTTGTTGTAAGGGTGTTGTGTCCTGAGCTGTTTAACTCAATCCAAGGAGTATCAATCCATTTCTGCCCTTTAGCCTCTGTCTTCTGCTTTCCTTCACGGTGTTGAAACCACAGCTTCTCTAGCATATCAAAGGGAAGGCACACCACCACTGTAATCCCTGGTTGTCACAGAGAAGGGAATGGACTTCAGCAGGCAGGGAAGCATCCCAAGTGTCTAAGGCACAGTTTACCTGAGCAAACAAATGACCACAAGACAGGGACTTCGAGGTACTCACATGAAGGATCGTGTAGAAATTAGTTATTCTATTCACGTCACAAATTAAGTCAGAGGTTATTTTAGTTATTTGGAAAATACACTGACAGAATATGATCAGAATGCAGTTTTGTTAAGTTTTGTTTAAAGGACCGAGAGCTTTTAATATTTTTCCCATGGCTGAGAGACACTTATTTATAAAGCAAAATTTTCCAGTCAGAAAACATGTGCATGTATACATGCAGATGTACACAAGCCTGCACACATTGATATGTATTTATACATACGTATGCGTACACATTCATGGAGACATTTGCTAGAAGCATCAAAAATGGATTTGATTATGCAAAAATCTGAACATCCGCTGAAATTATTGAGCGCCTGTAACTTCCGTTGCCTTCAAGAGGGGAATAAAGATACTCAGCAGCTGCATGTAGGATGCAGCCCACTGCTACCACCGTATAAAGCTCTAAGAAATGCGCCAATATACAGATCTCACAGTTTCTGCTTAAAGTGGTGAGAAAATCAATTCTAGACCAAAAGGGCTGGAGGCAAAAGGATAAGATGAAATGTGACTGACAGAGAGACAGCATCCAGTAATGCTCAGTCAAGTGAAAAGGCAAAAGAACACAGGAATAGTAAAACCTACCCATTTTTGTTTTAATTGGGAGGGGACTTAACAGGCAGTTCTGATGCTCTAGGCAACCCCTGCTAGGCAAAGCCTATAAATGTTAACTCTGTTCTATTCTGAAGCAAAACATGCAAAACATACATAGGGCTCTTTATATCTAACACTATGCCATAGATAAATTGGACTGTGATTCCCTGTGACATTAGGATGAAATGAGGTTGTCAAATCAAGTCAAAATGAAACAGCGTGGAAATATTCTTCTGCTTTCTGGTGCTGAGGTAGATTTTTGAGTCAGTGCCCTACGCCTTTGCTTCTCACTGCATTTTGCCCTGCATTGCCCTAGTGTTTGTGGTCTTTAGTATTATGAATACAAACTACCTCTAACAGTGTGAAAGGCAAGGCTTTTCCCCTTCAATCTGCTTCGTGCTCTGAAAAGGAATTAAGGTCCCAGAAAGGAGCAGGAACAAAATACTGGCATTATAATCTGAACTGTACAGCTTGCCTGCCTTCTCCACAGCTTCAGTTTACCCAGCCATGAAACACATTGTCTGCAGCATCCCCTAAGGGCCCATAAGAGACTGGAGGATTTAATGCACACTAATGTATTTGGCTGAAATAACTCCACAGTTATGAACTATTGTTATTGCAAGAATCAAAGTTGAGGCATTTGAAAATCATAGGAGGTAGAATAGGAAATCCTGTTTTTCGTAGCCTTTTTCCTTCTCTAGTACTTTAAGCAGTTAGAAGTGACTGAGGAAAAGGAGCAAGTGACAATGTCAGTACGAGAAAATGTCAAGCTGAAGAACAAAACAAATACTGAGCTGCCCTCCATTGTAGAAAATCTTGTCTTCTAGAGGCACTGTAGCCCCACATGATCACCAACAGTGATAGTCAAGATATTTTGGTGCTTCCTTCTTTTTCCTCTTTTTTTGGCAGTTTGATCACATTTGTTTGTGCTGATTTTAGAGCAACCTTTCATTCATCCTGGATAGCAATGAAATTGTGTCCTTAGTAAAGCTTGCTCTTTTAAGGGATTGCCTGCTCTTTATTATTCTTGAGGCTCCAGGGCAGCTTCACTCCCATGCAATTGGGAGTGCTGAAGGGAAGGGCCAGGATAACAGAGAATTAGGAAATCTTAAACATTACAATCTTAAGCAGATACAAGATGGAGCGAGCTGGAAGCCAAGCCAGAATAGTTTAGAAGACAGGCAGCAGAAGAGAAAGTTTTGATTGTAAATCATGTTAATTTTTATATTAGAAGCAATGGCCCTTTACATAGGAGTTAGCAAAGTAAATGCTTCCTAGGGGTTGGTTTCTGCAGAAATCTTCCTGTTTGTAGACTAATTTAGTGTTCTCAGGAACACCTGATGAATGAGGCCTTCAGCCATGCATGTCCTTCCAACCATAACAATAGACAGTCAGTGACTTAAGAATAGGAAACTGCAAAAAAATAACAGGCTTAAAGTTTTATACAGGGGATTTAATTTCCATGTAACCTTTTGATTAAACACAGACTAGTATCATCAGTGATACCAGCACTGCCAGTCATGACATTGCCATCTATCAGTTGTAAGGCCATTGGATGGCCTTACCCAGTTTTACAGTTCTCCTTGGTTTTGCAGGTACTCTGCTATAACAGTTTGGTCTGCTGTAAAAAGCTGGAGGAACTAGAGAAAGCTAAGTAAAGCTCCTGAAGTTCCTCATGTAAAAGAAAAATACCGTCCAAACTCCCAGTTAAAGCCATGGCCGCTGCTGGGCACCAGTATGTGTGGTGTTCCTGGACAGTGAACTCAAAGCGCATGCTCACAGCTATGGTGGTTCTGCTCAGGAGCAGACAAAATCAGGAAAGGCAGCTGTGCGTGGGAGAAGATATTTTCTTCTCTCATCAGTCCAAGACAAGAAAATTACATTTGTTCCTTCAGGTCTCTGGTGGCACTTGCTTGGCTTTGCCAGAGGCTGGTACTGCCATACTTCTTGGTTGACACTTTGCCCCAGACTTAATGTCCTGGTTTGAGGTTCATGGCAGTCATGGAAGCATGGGAGAAGTTGGCAGTACCAGGGCAAACATTCGCTGCTTACTTGTTGTCTGAAACATTAAGACATTTAAAGGAAAACCACTAAACATTTTCTAGATCAGTAAGTAAGGATGGCTGAAGTTGAATTGTGGAAGGAAAGGAGTTAATATAGATATAACAGGATGCCCTTAGGCATTTTATAGTGGCATTTTTTCCCCAGTAGAGCAATTGTTAGTGTCAGGCTCTGAGTCAGTCTCTGACCATCCCTGTGTCTTCAGTCATGCCTACCTAATTTTCTCTTGCCACCTCAGCTGGATGGGGTACACGTTAGTGTTTGTTCTTAGCAGTTCTTATCTAAGATGTCTGTATGAGTGGAGTTATGCAAATATAGGTTATTATTCTCCAAACGTTTGTCCTTACAGCAGTAAGGAGAAAGCCACTGTTGGGGTGCAGTTTAATGAGATATTAATAGAGCAGTGGGTGAACATAAGTATAAGTGCAGCGGGGGTTGTGCTGACAAGTTCGGTTGACAAAAGAACTGTAAAAACGTGGAGCTCTCTGAACTGAACCAAAAGTTGAAATAAAATTTTTTATTCAGTGATGAAGGTGTCATTAAATAGCCATGTTTTCAAATGTGTGCTTCCTGTGGAGAACAGGGTCCTGCTGTCTGTTCTGCAGTGGCAGGATTTCATAGTCCCAGAGAAAAAGGACGGGGTGAACAAAGTCACGGTGTGGCTATGAAAGACAGACTGAGGTAGGAGAATAAATCAGAATATTATATCACTTTTTAAAGCAGCAGCCTGTCACTTCATTTAATGCAGAATGAACTGAAAAGCACAGCCATTTGAAAGAGTCAAAGAGTTACCCTAGTGAAAAAAAATACAGGGCAAGATTGACAAGCTTGCTTCTATACAACTGCTGCACTGTCTGGACATCAAACTTTGCAAGCTTCATCAAACCAGTAGCAAAGCAGGTACCTGCGCATACACGCAATCATTTTCACACAGTTTGCCTACTGGTTCCATACCCCTACCCCGTCATAGTGGAAGCTGCAACAGGAAAACGCCCAACGTACAAAAAGCTGGACATACTTTTATCTTTGAGTGCTGTTGGGCACATACAAGGGACTTTAGTGTTGCTAGTAGTGCTGTTGTGTCTGGGACCTGATGGCACCCTGGCACCACTCTGAGAGTGCAGCACTGATATTCTCACAGCTTCTAAAGGGCTCAAAACAGCCTGGGCAGGGATCTGGGTTTGGTTTCTTTTCCAGAGGTAGAAAGCTGTTCTGGGGTTAAGTGGGCCCACTGCCATATAGCCTGCTGGAGCTTTTTAAAGCTTTTTTTTTTTTTTTAAAGAGAAATTATGACTCTAACTGTGAAACATCATAATTCTGCAAGAATTATAGAAAAGGATATTGACCTGCAGAAAGGAATGGATGTGGGGTAAGAAACCTAGGCTAGACAATGAGCCAGAACTTGTAATAAAAAGGGAACTGCTGTAACCTCTTCTTAAAGGTACAGTATCACCTTTTGTTATGTGGTACAACTAGCTAGGACGCAGCTCAGGATCTGGGCCGAATGACACCCCTACCCTTGAATCTTTGGCTGCAGAGAGGTCACGAGCGCCACTGTGTTCCTCCCTTCTACCCCAAGGGACACAGTTCTTACCTTGCCATCTGTTTCCATGGGCCACCAAATACATTTCAAGAGAGGTCCTACCTGAAGAGAGTGATGTGGAGATGTCAATGTTTAATTGTGCTAGCTGCAGAGCAAAACTCAGTGAGTTCATGGTGGAGAAGGTGACAGTCACCATGAGACATGGAAGGGCAGAGGTTGGGTGGCCAACTTCCTTCCCTCCAGGGAAAATATCTGTAGTGGTGGGTCTGCATGGGGCGCATACAGCTGGAGTCTCAGCAAGGATAAATGTCTGAAAGAGAAAACAAACACAGAATAGAGCTGCATAAAAATGCAACTGACACCACATGAAGCTAATCACCCTCTGCAGCTGTTGTGGCTTGGAAGACAACCAAATAAAAGGCTTTTAAGAGGTTTTAATTTTGGCATTTTCATCCTCTAACACTAACCTGCTTCTGAAAGGAGACCCCCACTTTCTGTCTATCACAAGGAAGAAAAATAGGTCTGTGAGTGTATATGCAGAGCAGGTACCTTATTTACATGCAAAATCAATATAATTGCAGATGCAAATTGAATCATTGCTGCTGAAAGTAGCTGAATTTAATCACATGTATACATACATAAATACGTGAGATTTTGGCAAAATCTAAACAGTGCCCAGTCTGACCCCTTGACCTGACTATCTCTTCACTCTGTTAACGGCAGACCTACCTACATATATATACACACACCAATGCACACCCTAAATATCCCAACTTGCTCAGCCTCACACAGCAGCAAATGCCACTGCAGAGTTACACATTGTAGGAAATGGTTCTTTGAGTTCTTTGAACAGAGTATTCACTTATTTTTTTGGTCTCATTTTCCGCTTTCTAGTCTTCTGACAGTTACTCACCAACAGCACACAATCTGTAAAGCCATCCTACTTATTGAAGCTGAATGTATTATACTAATGACTGTTCTATGAATCCTCCAGTGCGAGATACTCCTTAAATAAGGAATTTCCCTACAAGCCTTGCAAGGAAAGACTTCAGTCTGGGAACCTCAAAAAGTGCCTCTGTAGTGTACAATGATGAACGACAGGGGCTTCTAGCTTTTCTGTAATGGCTACTTTTACACTTAACCATTAGCCATAGCAGGAATTTGTCACTAGTCACAACCAAGTAAGCACGACTCATGCTCCATCAAACAGAGAAGACAACTGTCATGCTCTCCACCAGGCAGCGGAATCAGTTTGGGAATAAGCTGTTTTCTCCCAAGGATCCACATAGACCTTTTTCTCAACATTTCAATACTAGGAAGTGTGCATTCTGTTTCTAAAGAGGCTCTTCAAACACACTGTGTAAAGTGTAGGTATAGTCAACCATAAAACTTCCCAGCAACCCTGATTCCATGTGATAAATCTCCTGAGAGAGTAGAGTTCTTGTCAAAACATTCGACCATAAACGAGAGTAATGCATAGCAGAGATAACTTTACACAGGATCACAGAAAAGATTATCAATTTATATGTTTTAAACTGCTTTTTTTTTTTTTTTCGCGTTAAAATTGATTGTGCTGCGACTCAGAACTCCATGACAGCACATGGTCTTCACAGTAAAGATGCTTTGCAGTGCTACTCCTCTTCCCCTCATTTCCCTAAGACATCTTGATGTCCCAGCCCAAAGTCAGGAAGGCCTGTCATTGTAAAGTGAACAACTGGTTTGTGCTGGAATCTGCATGGGACCAGCACGCACATGGGACCAGCTCAGCTTTGCTGAGCTTCCTTGACCCAGTCCTTCCATTTTCGGGGTTGAGGCTGTGGGTCTTGGCTGAGACACAGTTCCAAACTGGGAAATGATCAGATGTGACAGTAAAGGCCCTGCAGTCAGCTCTGGCAGCACTCCCTCCATCCCATTCCTACCAAATCCACTGGGGCTCTGGGGGATGCAGACACCAGGCATCACTGGGCAGTTACCAAGATAATACCTCATACTATCCGTTAGTTCTTTAAAATTCTCACAGCTTTCAGAGAAGGGAGTTGGGACTTCAGGCTCTTGTATTACCAGTTGAGCACTCCACTCAGTATTTAAAACCCAAAAATGAGCAAAAGAGTCTATTTACTACAAAAAAAAAAGGAGAGGGAGTCTATTTGGTACCATCAAACACACTTATTGATTGACAAATATGTAAATTGAAAATCAAAATTTAATTTAGCGAGAGGAGCACAACTGCACATTTTCAATGCATGAGAAACACTAGTATAAATCAGCCTGAACACTGAACCCTGCTATTACTTGAAAATAACTGTCCAATATCTATTTCATCTACAGTCAAGAAGCAGAAGGAAAATAAATGCACCTCAGAGAAATAAGGACATTCCTAATTATCTTCTTGTAAAAGATGTATTTCATTGCTGTGCAAGTAGCTTGTTTGCTAAAACAAAGAAATGCAATAATTCAGAGCTTATTTATTTATTTATTTAGGGCTTACAAGTAGTATTTTGCAAAAATTACACTTGGCTTTCGTTTTTCAGGTTACCTGCATAGTCTCTTGAGTTAAACACTTATTAGTATGAAAAACTGTCCAGAAAACATTTAACAATGCTTCTGAATACAAATAATTTCATGAATATGTAAATCATGCCTCAATGTGACACTTGGCTTGCCTGTGAAACACTGATAGACTAAAGAAAATTAAACTCCATCAAGGATGAGGACAATTTAATTTAATACTCTCCAAGCATTGAAGGGAAAAAAAAAATTTTTCATGGCTGTATAGTCTGTTTCAATTCACAGTTAAAACAAAATATCCATAAACTTGCCATAAACATGATCAAGGTTAGGAAAAAAGATAACCAATCAAGATCAAGGTGAGGAGCAGATCTAAATTAGTTAAATTAGCATGTTCGGTTCTAAAGGTAAACAGATAAACCAGTTTTGCCTTTTGTGTCCCCATGGCAGTCATTGGTGCTGAAACACACCCAGCCGTTGCTGAAGCCCCCAGAACACACAGTGATTCCACATGAGACTACCTGAATCTGAGCTTTGTCTCCCAGACTGCTGCTCCTCACCCAGTCAGAGACTGGTGTGTCTCCACTGCCTTTTGTGAGGAGAGTCCAGTGGACTGTTCCTGCCCACAGAGCCACAGGATGCAAGAAGCAGCTCATATCTGAAAGTTGTGCAATTGGTTTAACACAGCACAGGGCCGAAGCCAACTGTGAGGCAAACAGAATTCAAGAAAAAGAAAAAAAAAAAGTAATTGAACTACACTTTTAATTATTTTAAAGAAATTAATGGACCAGAACCAAGCACAGTGGCCAGATCTCCCTCAAGCTCAACTCTCTCTCACTTATATCCCCTTTATTGTCCAATATGCTCCCACAGGAAGTGATATCCAAGGCTTTTACACCCGCAGAATCACTTTAAAAATTATTCAAAATGACATTTTCTCAGTCAAGTCTTGTTGAACTCTGAGACAGATTCTTAACTTTGTCTTGGTGGATTATTTCTCTGCTCAAAGGCATTTGAATCTTTCTCAATTTACCGCTAGCAACATAATTCTCTAATTCTCTTTATTTCATCTTGGGAGTCACTACAGACACACAGTGAAATGCAGACGCATTTGCAAGAATTTACAGGAAGGCAGCCCAGATAAGTGATGAAGTGTCCCTTCCTAGCTCCAAAAGACAGCCAAAACCTGCTCTGCCTACAGCAACGTTCACACATATTTAAACCAGATTATACTTGTGCCTAAAATAGGTTAAAGCAAATTCAGACTACTTTTACCAAATGAGTGTCCGCAGAAGGAGTGTAATGGCTATGGAGCTCAAATACAGGAGCAGTTACACAGTGCAGTATTAGACAATCAGGTTGATCTTCCTTAGCTGTGGCTACTATGAAGTAAAAGCCACCACAAACACCACCTCTGTGTTCTCTCACTTAGGTTTTATATAGCTGCATCAGCAAGCTCTGCATGGTTGCAAGAACTGAGGGCTGAATGACTTTATTTTCTATTTATTGGCATTTTCTGAAGTTATTTGTCTCTGAACACTGCCATCGCATTATCATCTTGATCTGGACTTGTCCCAGTGGCTGCAAAAGGCACAGCACAACAAGGAAACAGGCCCAATGAGGTACATCCAGCTGGTGTTGGGTTGGAACACAAGCTGCAAACGGTCTCTCCAAAGGCATGTCTGTAACGTGATAGTGGCTGCTAATGGGAAAGGGCGCTAGGCAATTTTCCTCACCATTAATTTTCCACATTGGTGTTTGGCAAATAGAAAGTGGAAATTTGCTACACCAATCCAATCTTTGCGCTGAACATGTCAGTTTAAGCTAGAGGAACACTTTCTGTGAATGGAATCAGAATCCACTGTGGTTTTGCTCTCAGTATTTTGAGCTTGAATTTCAGACCAAGTCAATGGTCTTTTCCGGGTGCTGTGTGAAGATGGTTTGGTGCTAAACCGAACACACATGGATGTTCATGTTTCTCTAGCACGCTTTCGGCTTGTTTGGTGTTACTACAAATGCTTTTTGGTGCCTCTTACATTGAGTTAACTTGTACAAAGGACAGACTTCAGATGTTCTAAGCAGAAGATACAAAAGGTTGACCCTCTTCTCTAAAATACAGGGGCCTGTACTTGAGAGAGAACTTCAGCAGCAAACAGCTGGAACTTGGAACCAGGATTTATAGCAAGGGATTCTTACTCAAATATAGAATCATAGAATCTTCAGGGCTGGAAGGGACTTTTAAGCTCATCGAGTGCAACCGTTAACCTGATGCTGCCAAAACCACCACTAAACTATATCCCTCAGCCCCATGCCTACACACCTTTCAAGTACCTCCAGGGATGGGAATTCCATCACTTCCCTGTGTAGACTGTTCCCATGTTTGACAACTCTTCCGATAAAGACAATTTTCCTAATATCCAATCTAAACCAAATAAATCCATGCAATCAGAACATCTAAACCACACACATTTCTTAAGATGGGAGTGAATCCAAATGTTTAGGTGGTGAAATAAAGTCAGTGTAATATATGGATCAGAGGATTGCTAAGAAGCAGTGGGCTCAGCCTCCTGACACCTTCCAGGAGGGAATGCTGTCTCAGCTCTTGCTCTGGTACCTGAGGAAACTAGAGAGGGAACGAATCCCACCCTGGTCAGGTAATCTCCTGGACATGGGCCACTCTGTAATCACTCAAAGACAAGTCAGAAAAGTGTAATATACAGCAGGATGTCTGAAGTGATATCTACATATACATGATGTGAGAGAAAGGGAATATACATTTCTTCTTTAACCTCTGTATACCTGAACACTTCCCTCACAAACCACCATGAAGTCATTTAACAGTGTCACATCCTTTATGCATCTTGTTCGTTCTGTGACATATCCAGTGGCATTCCTTTTTTTTTTTTTTTGTCTTGTTTAAAATCTTGGCACAAACAGGACATTGAAAATGAATACAAAAGCAAATAGTTTGATTCTAAGCAGGCCTCAGTCATATGGTAATTGCACTTTTAGAAAAAAAGTAATACATAGGGGCATTAAAAGCAAAATTAAATTGGAAATTTTTTCAGTTGATAAGCTAGAGTTTTCCTTTTGCATTCATTTAAATATAAGTGGAAAAAGACTTCATGTACATTGTTCTCAGTCTAGGTGACCAGAAAGCTTACACAAATAAAAGGTTATTGCTTTAAAATTACATTGCAAGTATATCTGATATTAGGGTTGGGGTTTTTTTAAGTACGCTTTCTGTTGGTGTAGTCAAGTCATTCTGTATCTGGCTTTTGACCCTGTAAATGCTGTGTCTTGAAAAGACATGCATTTCGTCTCTGAATTATACAGAAGTGAAGAGCATTTTTTGTAAATTATTTTTTGTCAAGGACTTGTCAACTTATAAAAATGTTGGCAGGCACCAAGCTTAGAAGAGCTTTTAAGAGTTTGAATGAGCAAAGATGCTCATGCAGCAGTGCAATCTTTTTTGACCTAGTGTCAAAGAAAAAATATGTTTTGGGATGAAATTCTAGAGAAGCAGCTTCACCTGTCACTGGATCACATGCAGTTAGAAGTGTACCAAATTCATTGGCAAGAGATTTGAGGACTTGCCAATGAATTTGAGGATTGTGGGCAACTAAAAGGTACTGCTGGAATAAGCCGGAGGGCATTTGAGCGCTCATCAAAGGCACGACTGAAGTACTTTGCCCTGCATATCTATTAAGACCATACTTCCAAGTCTAGTGTAGCTTTACCTTTTCAAACTCATCTCTTTAAAATGGTTCAACTGATACAGACTCTGGCAGAGTAAGTCTAATGCTTCCTCCATTCACTTTGGAAGGGATTTACAGCAGTGTAGCACCAAAGCAAGGATACAGCACACGGTATTGAATCTGCTGCTATTCTATAATAAACAAAAAACTACAGATATCTGAATAATCCAAAACCTGTCCAAGATGTTTTGGTATTGCATTTCACAGTAAACTGGCAGCCAGCTTAAAGCATGAAGGCTGGCAAGTCAAATCATACAGCACGACTGAAAACCAACTCAACAAAAGGCACAGAATTTAATCAAATATTAGATGAGAAGTTTGTCTGACTGAGGTACGCCTTCCTCATTTGTCCATGTCTAAGACAGCACACTAAGATAAAAAAGCATGTTACTTAAAAGCATCTACCAGTGTGATTACAGAAAATTACTTTACTGCTCCAGCAATTTATCTCTCACATGTAGTACTTGTATAACTGTATATAAAGACTATTGAAATGCTGATGAGAAAGTGAGAGCTCTGAGCTCTTGGTTTTGTGGTTTTTTTAATCATATTGCTGGTGCAAATAAATCTAAGTGATGGAGAGAGAAAAAGACCCACAACAAAACAAGACAGAAATTCCTTTGGAAGCATAGCCTGAGCAAACAGTCTAAAACCCCTGAGACTGTATTTTTATTCCCTTGGAGTATTGCCATTAGAGTGGAAAGTGCACATTCTGTGGATGTATATATGCTCAAGGGAGGGCAGGGGAAGGACAGGATACATGCACTTCACTTTAAAACCTTGAAAACTTGGAAATGGGTTATTTGCACCAGTTGGATAAGGCTTAGAAAAAAATTTGACTTTCTCAAATCCAAAGCATTAAAGAAATAGCCCATGAAGGTGGCCAAAGATGACGGTTTAGTAATTTCCTAGGGTTATTTTTAGGATGTAAGATTGAAACATTTTACAGAAAAGCTCTGAGAGAGAATTTAGGTTCATTTGCAGCCATGCTGGGTTTTGTTATCTAAGGAGAAACAATACCTCACATGTGTAGCTTAGCCCTTCTAAAAAACCTGAAAATTAGAGACCTGAAGGGCACCACAGCAGAAAGGTTTTAATTTCATTATTAGATACAAATCCAAGTGCATTAGTAATTTCTTTTGATATGGCTGTTTCAGAATTAAACAAGTATAAAAAGAGAATGCCCTTGTAAAAGGTTTTAATTAAGAAGGCAAAGCATGAAAGAGAAGAACGCAAAGCAAATTTTGCTGAGTTCTCTGACAAGAGGGGACAGGATGTACATACCCTCAACAAAGCCATCAAAGCAAAAATGATCCACTCTTTTGCTGCAGTCTCAGCTGAAGTTACAAAGCCCTGGAAGAGCATGGGTCACAGGACAAACACGAGAAACAGCATTTTAAGTGACTGCCCTAGAGAGCTGCTCAAAACCTACAACCTAGCAAGATTAGATCACACCGCTCACTGTCGTGTTAATAAGCAACAAAATGCTATATTATCTTCAGAAGATAACATTTCAAAAGCAGCAAAGGAATGTAAAATAGTTAATGCTGTGTCTGAATATGATACTATGGAACCCAGCATCCATACCCTTTCTAACTTTTTAACAGAAAGTTTGACTTCATAATATCTCTAGCTCTAGAAAAGTTGTCCTAGTTTCTCTTTCAAGAGCACGGGTTCTGTTTCTTCATACTTATGTACAAAACTTAAATTAATGTTTCAGAAAATTAAAGTATTGGAGAAATAAAAAACCCCCACCATTTTAAGGGTTACTCAATGGTAGTACTTCTGGTGCTTCTCTTGGATTCAGGGGGAAAAAAAAGAATGAAAAACCAAGATCTATTTTTCTTTCAGTTACCAACTACCTGCTCCATACTGCTCTGTATCACTCCTCTACTCCAAAATACTGAAATATATTCCCTTTCTAATAAGCCTGAGTGTACCCACACAGCTCCTTGCAAATCCACTAATGTCAGCTTCAGAAGTTGATTTGCCGGTGGTACTGTATCTAGCCTTACTGACATCCTGTAGATAATTAACCTTCAAGCCAGGAAAGGGCCTACTTTTTTTTTTTTTTTTGCTCCCTNCATTTAAACATGCTGTACATTAACTCCTAAACACTCTACAATCAGTTTTGTGGATTCTCTCCATCTTTTGGGTGATAAGGTATCCCATTTAGTGTCCAAAGTGATATCCTGCATTTGCCATGATTAAAAGGCTTCTGGAATTACGATTAATTAGCCCATCGAACATCAGGGGATGATCAAGTGGGCTACAAAGACTGCATAAAGAATTTTCTCTGTGCCAGCCCCTTCTCAGCTTTTCTAAAGATCTCACACCAGTGAATGACATGAAAGTTTAACGAGTTCCTTTGTCTCTACCAGTCAATAATTCGTTATAGTGGTATGTCTCTTCTTAGGTTATTGATACAGATGGAGAACTGACTTCATTTGGTATCTGCTGGCATATGTCTTGCCAAAGAAGAATCCCTTTTGATGATACCTGGATTATAACAATTCAAACTCAAAGAATTGTTCCGCTTCTACAGAAAGCTCAAGGTAAAACTGATAAGAGGAACTGTACCCGTTTGCTCACATCTAGTAGCTGGTCACAACTTCAGAGAACTCTTTCAAACACAAAGCTTTGTCAGGATGCAAAAAAGCCCTTCTCCTTTTAGACTCAAAGGAGGAAAAGCACACATGCATATAAACAAAATCGAATAGATCACAGCATGATCCTCTCCTCTAGATAGACTGCAGTCAGAGACAACCAAGGCTCTAGAAATTGCTATTAGAAGACAATTGCAGCACTTAGGAACCCTTTTGTTCTGGGACAAGGTCTCTAAATATAGCTCTGTTTCATCTGTATATTTGGATTTCTGCCTCCTCCCCCTCCCCCCCCCAACATAATTCTTAATTTCTAGTCAGCTTGCTGACAAATATCAAAAAAGACACCTATATGAGTCAGATTTCTGTTTTGGAAGAAAGTAAATCTTTCTTTTGACCTCTGATTTTTCCCATAATTTCCATCCTAAAAACCTAGTCTTGTCTCTGTAGAATTAGAGTGACTTGTGTAACTTGAAATAAGGAGAAGCCTGGACTCGGGTAACCTTTCCTCTTCTTTGCATTTAATACTTAGATCGTGTGTACAATGAAGGATGCAGTTGTGTTTTACAAGCTATAGGTTGAGGACATTTTTCCTATTCGCAAGTTATATTGCATGGTATTTTTAGCTGTAACAGCACTCAAAACAAGAAATAGTACTTTTTGGACTTCACTTAAGACCGAGGTGTGGAGGAATTACAAGCTTGACACAGTGACTGAGAGTGCAGCTTCCCTCTATTGATTCAGCTCGTCCAGGGGTGACACAGGTGGTGAAGAGGTGGCACTTTTGATGACAAGAGCAACACACAGACTCTTCTATAAAGGAAGATAACTTCTAAACAACTGAAACAGCATTAAGAAATAGAGCTTGTGGGCTTGATTTCCTCTATGATATTTTGGAAGGTCTTTCAAACTGTTAACCTTCTCAAATGAAATGTGCATCACGGATTTTAATGCTAAATATTTATGTAGCACACGCAGTACGTTCTTTTCACTAGTTTGGAAAACTTAGGCTGTGATTCTAAATTAGAAGATATTCAGATAAACACTGCAAGTAGATGAGAAATCAAATCAGTGGAAACCATAGAGCATATATTAAAAAACCCATTTGAAATCACTAACACAGTGCTTATTTATCCCCAGAAATTATTCCATTTTAATCTCTGTGTATGAATAACAACAAAGAAGATACTTCATTCCAGCTCTGAATATCAGCATGTAAAATTATTATGTTGCTAAAGAATGGTATGTGAAGACACAAAGCGCTTTGGGATTGTTTATGTGGTGAAATGAACATAAGGTCCATTGTCCTTTCCTTTCTGACTTTAGCTCATATATTTGAATTATTTTGCTGATATTTTGCTGCACTCTTCAAAACCCTTTGAAAGGAAGAACATTGTTGGAATATGCCAGATAATAATAGAATCACAAGCAACAGTCAGTGAAGGGGGTGCGGGTGGGCAGGAATAGAAAAATCCCATTGTCTAATTATTAAATCTATTCACCAGACTTGGGAAGATGTCAGAATACTTAAAAAATCTTTATCCTAACAGCAGTGCTGTAATTAGGGAGCTGCTAGAAGAATTGGAGGGAGAAGACAACAAAACGAGAATCATGGCTATTAGTGGTAAAAAGGTCAATTTAGACTACCAAATCCTTCTTCCCACTATTCCCCAACAGGGCTTACAACTGCCTGGGTAGGAGCAGCTGCAGAATGGACAGAAAGAATTAGGAGAGAGACCTCAGAAGAGGAAATATTTCAGAGAACTTAGATGGGGCTCAGCCTGTTTCAAAGGAAGTAGGAGGCAGAGCATTGCATTAGCTTTCATGTCTGCAGAAATAGCTCCTCAGATAATAATGAAGTTTCTTCTGCCCTCTCATTGGGGTGAGCTTTTCACAGCAAAGAGATCACTGATAAGATTAAACAATAGCTATCAGTTTATCAGTGATGTCTTTGATTAATTCCCAAGCCTTACCAGGCTTCATGGTATAGCATGAGTTTTGCATTTATGATATAATTCTTAAAGCCCACCTACTGGAGCTAAGTGATTACATGGGAATCTCAGCTTTCGTTAAAGACTTGAAACGAATATCTAACCATGATAATTGCAATTTAAAGAGTTTGAAAGCATGATCTTTAAAGGTTGCACCCCTAACAAGACAAACAGTATTTTTAAAATTATTAAAATCACATTTCTGAGATGTGCATGTTGAAGAGGGTCTAGTTCAGGATTTTGAAATTTGAATTTGAAATACGAATGTGCTTTGGCTGGATCACCCCATTTGAGGTGAGCTATTTTTTCCTATGCCTAAATTTAAATTATAGAATAGCAATTATTGAATTTATTTTCATCTTGAAAACAGTTTCATGCTTTTAAGTCTATTCATGATGCTTTAAAATATTAAGTTAAAGCTAAATATATATCAAAGAACCTTTTATAAGCCTATAGATTGTGATCTCTGATGCAATATGATACAGAGTGACTGAATAGAATGCATTAGATTCTTTTTTCCACTTAGACAATCTACCTGCTACAGAAAGGGGTGTCCTAACAGAAACACATACGACCTTTAGAAGACTTTGTTCCAGTCTGAATTTTGGCTCACAGGTCTGCCAGGTTAACGGTATAGCCATGTGCAAGCTACTTCTCATTCTTCAGTGTGAAAACGGAGACGCTTTGTCTGTTGATTGCTGTTTGTTTACCTTTAAGGGGTGTGATGTTGTACATTTCTCAGGGAAAAGTAGCTTCTTCTGTTGATGTATGGCAGGTAACAGAGCATTTAGTCCTTAGATATAGCAGCCATACAAATTATCAAGATATGCTTGTATGGGTGTTTCTACACCTGTTTTATTTTTGATATGGAAACTGAATTCAGATTCACACATAATTTTGCCAGAAATAAATAAATAAGCCAGGGGGAGAGCAGATAGTGACTCAAAAGGACATTCCTTGAATATTAACCAGGATTTTGAATAATGCTTTTACAGTCTTCTAAATTTTTGTTTGCTATTCCTCAGAGCAAATATTTACAGAAATAATAGTAAGATCTGCTGGGAATAACATAAAATATTCTCAGCATGATCTTGCAAGAGCAGTAGGAACTTCCTCAAAGCGTTTTTGTATGTACCTCCAGCTAAAGACAGATTGTTTACACTGGAAATAGTCTCATTTAGGATTGCAAAGAAAATTCATTATCAAAAGGCAATGCAGAAAAAAATACCCGAGCCTCTGATAAGTGGGGAAACTTCTCTACCTGTGTGCATTTAGAAAAGCAACTTGTGCTGCATCATATTTCTGGACTGCAAGCAGTCATGTTTCAAGTGCCCTGTGGGGCTTTCATGAGGTACAGGAAAGCTGGTTGGCACTACAGGGGGACAAGACAGCTCTTAACGTCTTAACACAAGATCTAAGCTCAGAGTAGGACTCTCAACGAGTTTGAGGACACTACTCTTTGGTGATGCTGTCAATATCATCCCATTTTTGAAGCCAGAATACAAAGACATAAAAGTTTCCAAATTTGGTGATTTTTTTTTCTGTCTGCCTGTTCCCATTCCTACCCTACCTACCAGTTATTCAGGTTAATAAATAGATCCTTTGTCAGCTTTTCATGTGTGCTCTTAATGAGGTTGGTCCTCATGATGCTTGAAGTAATTAGGCTGAGAGCATTGAATGCTTTTCTGTGAGCCTTTAAGGGTGAGAGAGCTGCTGAAACGATCTGGCACAGTACATTTGCCAGAAAACATGGTCCACTGCTTTAAGGATGGTGTTTTAGTGCAAAGGCTTCAGAGAGCAGGCACAGTTCCGCAGCTATGAAATATAAGCCCTTTGATATGACAACCAGCAAATGAGTGAACTCCTATGTGCCTCCCTCAACGTGGCAAAGAATGTAGGGCCCAGTGTGCACCCATTGTGATGAAGAAAAGGTTTCAGTTCCATAAATCAAGACAATGATTATGGTGAGGCTGACAGTTTCTAACTTCATTTAAAGTTGCAGCTGCTGCTATCATTATTCTGATTACCTTGAATTGCTTTGCAAAAGACAATTATCATTACAGCTTCTCTAACACAAGGAGGAAGTGGCTCCTCGTGGTGGAACTGAATTAGAAAACAAACTAGAGCATGAAATAAGGGGAAGAGAGTGAGTGTGTCAGATGCTAGAGAGGAGCTGATCACACCTGCCTGGACTCAAGTATTTTAAATAGAGGCTATCACACTGAAAGGCAGGAAACGGCAGAGCAAATGATACAAGTAACTACTAATAGATGCTAATGCTAATCAAGTGAAATGATCCTCTAGCTGGTAAGAAGGATTTATTCCTGATAAATTACCCTGGTTTTGAACCCCTCCCTCCCAAAAGCCCCAACTGTCAAGTGCCTGTGGAGCTGCAGTATCACAGGCTGGTGATGTATCAGATCCTTGCATATTCTGCCTAGCTAGGAGTCCAGGTACTGGCCATGTTTATTTGCTCCTCATGAAGGAAATGGGAGGTGCATGGCAAGCAAGGTTACACAGTCTGTGAGGCATGAGACTCTCTATATCTGTATCTCATCCATTATTGTGTAGTACTTGTTTACTCCTTGCCTTGTCCTTCTTACGCCTCATACTCCACACCAAATCTGCATGCCTGAGCTGGCTTTTCCAGTCATTTCTCCTTCCTGCTCCCAGTATTTGACTAGGAGGCAGAAAGGAAAGATGCCTGGTTTGGTGGGGTTAGTGTCTGTGTGGGAATAGAGAGAACAGCAAGTTACTTCCATGGGAAGTGAAATGCAGTGAGAAGCTGAGCCACCTAGACTATCAGACTCTTAATTCTTGGCAGCAAAAGCATATTTTCTACTGGTGATATTGTAAGTCAGCAATGCACATCTGGCCTTTGGCAAGAAAACTTTCCTGCAAGTTCCCATAGGTGGAGACAAAACACCATACTCACAATTCTGGGCCTCTCATCATTCACCTAGGCTCTTCCTTGCTAGAAGTAGGACCAAGGCTTTGGTATGATTTTCCAGTTCTTGGCCACCACAATGGCTGGTGACAGCTATGCAAGACAACAAGTGGCCTTGAAGCAAGAGTGTAGAAATGGCACAAAGCCATTTATTTCATCACTTCTTTTCCATTTTGACAGGCAAGAGATCGAGACCTGGGTAGGAATTTTGACTGAAGTCAAAAGAGAACATGAGGACAGAGATTCTGTCAGAGAACATAAACAAAGATGGTGTTGTAGTTTTGGAAATCACTGTGGATTGCAATTTTACTGGACAAGCTCTCCTGCCTTCTCTTTTTCCAGACATTGGCAGAGGTTTATTAAGAGAGAAGAAGGAGATTATAGCAGTCAGAGAGGCATAAGTCTTTAACACTGAACTACTTCCTGAGCACTTGAAAAGAAAGAATTAGCTGTTACATAGGTGTAGAAGGCAGAGATGGCAGATTCAGAAATACCTGAAGAGCGAGGCAAAAATTAGAAAGGTAATCTCTTTTGGTGAAATTTAATAGACTGACAGGGTTAACAAGTGTGATTTGGAACAAGAAAAACAGGAGAAGCTTAGGAAGTTCATTCTCTAGGCTAAAGACCCGTGACATATTCAGGTACCTCAGATGAAGTACTGGAAAAATGGAGCATTGCACCTGTGCAGA
The DNA here is from genome assembly GCA_013400055.1 of Nycticryphes semicollaris. NCBI lineage: Eukaryota > Metazoa > Chordata > Aves > Charadriiformes > Rostratulidae > Nycticryphes > Nycticryphes semicollaris. Next base: position 332,857 of record VXBJ01004042.1, read on the forward strand.
AAGAGAACAGATATAAGAGGAGGTAGCATAAAGAGTTAGAGATGTCATTGATTTAACACTTACTTATTCCATGGTTAATTTAAAGTAAATAGTATGCAAAATAGAAAGTTCTTGGTATGGAGCTTGCCACCACACTGTGGTCATTCCAGATGAATTGTACATCAGAGACACCCAACCGATCAAACAAAAAACCCCATAAAAACTGCCACAGTGCATCATGGAATACCATAAACTACCATCATGACAAGCTGCTGCTCCACAGCCAATGGCAATCAGAGGGAGAAATAGAACTCTAGTATCTGTGTTTTGGAAAATAAGGGCTCTTTGTCTGATCTTCCATCCTGAAGGAGAAAGAACACAAACAACTCATGACTTGCCTTTTACTGTTAGAAGCACCTGATACAGAAGTGTTCAGCAAACACCATAAAACTGTTGGTGAAAAATTGCTCAAGTATCTCACAGACCAGTATTAGCAGCAAATTATATACATCCAAAAGTCAAGTCCCTTCTACAATTCATCTTTTATTATTTCTCTTATAATTTCTACAACTTCAAATTTCTTTTTGAAACAGCTCAATTTTAGCACATCCTTCTTCACCTACAATTCCAATCATTCCAACAGCAGCAAACACTTCCTCATCAAAGTGGCTCTTTGGTTTGATTTTAGGCTCTCTGACCCCACATTGACCAAGTTTTAGACATAGGCATCTTTTCTTTGATTAATACTGATCTTGTCTGCCACGCTGCTTAGGATTTCTCCAACTACTTCCTTTCGCCCCAGCCATTTAATTTCAACTCAAATGAATCAATTTGATTTCTAGCCAGCAATTCAATTCCTGTTTTAACATCTAATTGATACCAAGCTGATTAAATTCTACAATTTGAAGCCAGCCTGATACCAGCTTTCTGATATCAGAATGAACATCTGGTCTCAAAACTTCATGTGTTGTGTCTAACACTGCATGATTTGGGAATAGACCCATTTCATCATTTCCAGCAGGTTTCAGAGCTCAGTCATACCTGTCTCAACCTGCCTCTCTTTTTTTGTGTTGCATATGCAATGTTACTCCATCTCATTTTAATAGATACGATTTCGTATTGGGGTTCCCAGGTTTTTGGGTGGGGGCTGACCTCTCTGCTACTGTCTTCTCTTTCACCTTACTTGTCTGTCTGTCCAGACTCACAGTTCCTCGGTCCGAACTCTGCTCTAATATGAGACCTTATGCCACCTGGTGCTACCTCCTCCTCTCCTTCAGGCCCCTGATGTTGCCTCCTCTCAATTCCTACCCTGATACAAAGTTCATGCTGAGAAAGCTCAGTAGATTTTGCTTCCCATCTCTCACTCCACCTTTAATATTTGTGTGCCTTATGAATGACCAATACCTCACCAGCTAGGAGCTACGACCACAGACAGTTCTGCATCTCACTTTTCCGTAGATATTATGAAAAAAAAATGACATTACAAATCCTTTTCAGGTTACAAAGTCAAGCACTAAACAAAGAGAAGCGCCGGAATTAAACTTGCCTGCAAAACCTCAATTTAGCCCTTTTGTGTCTAAGTATTATGATATAGACTTTAATTACATGAACACAGACTATTTTTTCCACATCTAAATGCATAGATGAGCAAATTCTCAAGCAGTGACTTGATTACAAGTACACATAATATAAAAGTTCAATAGTCTATTGATATTTAGTCAGATTGCAGAAATTCCACATATTCATTGCAGCAGCTGACTATATGAAGATACTACGCCAAGAGCTGAACAAATGAAATCAGATTAATACAAATGACAAGGAACAAAGAGCCAGGAAAAAGAAAAAAAAATAGTAGGGCTACAGGAAAAAAGCAGTGTGGTGAATACTAGACAAATGCATTAGGTTCAACTGAAACAAAGCAAAAATTCTACAGCAGCCCCCAAATAATACTTAATCTTTCCTCTAGTCCCAGTAAAACAGACTAATCAGCGCAGCAGCCACTTTATATTGGATAACTCCAAAGACTAAACCATAAAAATGGGGTCAATCTATGTTTGAAATACACACAAAAAATTAGAGGCGACATCTTGGCCTGTAGGTCCTCTTCTGGCTGAAGAAAAAAATAGAAAAAGGTTAATTTCAAGGTTACAACTAACCTTGTTCTATTTTTTTTTCCCCAGAGCCCAAAGCAGAGCTCACGGCCAACATGTCACCTCGAATATTCTTTGCTATCTCAACTGTGAGTTTTATGTTAACCTTTTATCTAAAATTTTGCAGTCGGAATGCTAATGTGCTATGGAATTTGTTGCAGTGTGAAGAAGCTTGGCTTGATCATCTTTTAATCACTGGTCAACTAAGCACAGAGGCTGGCAAATTTGATGGCAACGTTACCATCCTTTTGCACTTCACAGAGAATAAAACAGAGCAGAGCTGAATGTATATAAGTTTCCTCTGGACAGTAAGAGAAGCAAAGCAGGAGAGAAGATTCATTATTCATTGGTTTATTTTTCTGTTTAAAATCTGAGGGAAATATTGGAGATACAGGAACATTTTCCGTTACTACCTGAGAAGTAGAGGGAGTTCTCTTTTGCTCAGTGCTGCATATATTGGGCTCAGTAATTAATGCAGAATATTGGCACTCTGAGTTTGCTGGAGAAAAGTGAGATACCAGCCCTCGAGACGTGGCCTGCCAAATTCCGTACATTGCCTGTATTGTATAGATAAGGGATAAGACTGATTGAATCTTCATTCCAATTTTAAACAAATCAACTTTTCTTTTGATATGTTGCTTTCCTCTTCCTGCTTTTGTCACTCTAATTCCTCAGTATATTCTTTCTGGCTTGGCCTGTATCTTACCTTCCAGAAGCACCCCCAATACTAGAATAAATCTTCAGAAAAGTGCTCTGTGTGCCTGGCAAATCACAGTATCCCACTTTCCCATGCATCTGCCTGCCAGTGTTGTATTTTCACCTAACCTGAAGTATTTCTGTGTGGGGAGCTCTGAAGGGATAAAGCACACTGGTGCGTGTGCCTTCTTTTGGGGATGGCTCAGTTGCTTACAGAGAAGAGAAAAGGGCTCTATGCTGTAGCTTTCCAGTCCAAATGAAAGCGTACAGTAGGTTCTGCCTGCACTTTAACGTAGGACTTGGGTGAAGGTACAGAACAAAGAGATTTCACAATTTGTTAGGAACAAATTAGAAATACTATGTAGGAGTGAGAAGAGAAAATTGTCCGTGTGGTGCATGAAGGTTGCTTAAAAATAAACTCCATCCCATTAAACTCATCTGCCCCTAGTCATATTGAGACAAATGCTATTTATTTCATTTTCACTCTGTTCGTACCATGATAAAACCCTGATTGGAATCAATCAATGAGAAGCAATATCAGTTTTCCAGCTGCTGCTCCAGAGTAGTTTCAGGCACCAGGGGAAAATATAATAATAATAATAATAATGATTTCTGTGCTGTGGCTACATGGCTGCTCATGGCTGAGTTCAGTTCCTGGCCATGTTCTCCACATTAAAATCTTTTCATTACCAGTTTTCATAAAACCTGGAGAGGAGAATACTTCTCTGGATATGCTGTTATACCATGCTGAAGAAATGGGAGAAGGTCTCTGGGCAGCTCCCAGTAGTGGTGATTTCCACAACTCCAGCTACCTCCATGTTATCTTAATGTTCTCAGTGCACACCTATTCCCTGCCACATCCCACACTCATTCCCAGTCACATCCCTTTCAATAAGCAGAGATGCTCAAAGAACTACTTCCAACTTAAAAGGTACAAGTTGTTCTGACCAAGAGGTTTACTAATATGAAAATCTAGCAAGGTTTTTAATGCTGGGCCTGTTGCATTTTACTTCAGGTTTCTTCTATACTGATTTCTTTGAGTATGTGGGAGTCTGTTTTCATTTCACACACAGAATTTCCCACATCTCACCTCATCCAAAAGCTGATATCCAGAGTAGGCTGTCCCATTTGGAAAGCATAGTATCACTGAAACTCTTCCTTTAACAAGGGTGTCACTAGCATTCGGCATGGCATTTTTACAGTACATCTCACTGGCCTGCAGCTTTGCCTGAGCTAACAGCACTCATCTCTCATGGCACTCTACTGTGCTCAGTATAAAAATACAAAATGCAATGCTACTTGCAAGCCTGAGATGCAAAACCAGTTCCTTGTTGGAGTCTCTGCCTGACTCTTTTTAAAGCATGGCACGTGATACTCAGTCTTTATTTCAAATTACTAACCTGAGACTTCAGCTAATTTTCCTGTTACGTGAGGAAGGCAAGGAGAATTTCATGTTGCAAATTATTCTCATGGTTTACAGACAAATATAGTCCACACATACACAAAAAACCCCTACAGGGCAAAGCTGTCAAAAGCAGTGTCATTCCCCTGTTAGTAGCAGAGCCCTGTGTGGGGAACACCAAGGGCATAGCTGGGCCTCCACGCGCTACTAGGGGATTTTATTTAGTGCAGTTAAAGCCAGGAAGAAAAGTGATGAAGGTCAGGAAACGAACATTAAATCCTGTGACCTAACAATGTTCCTATCTTGTAAAGAAATATTTCACGGCTGTCCTTATGAAGCCTTACAGCTATACTTGGTTTTGAAGTGTGATATGTTGGGAGGAACAGCATAAATCAGCTAACTGTAGCCCACTGAGAAATGGATTCTTTCTTTATAGGTGACGAAATGAGCAGAAATCACAGAAATTTAGCTGTGTAAGAGAAAAATCAGGTTCATGACACAGACACAGAGCTCGATCTGCTCTATTAGCAGTCTGACACTTGGGGGTTTCAATGGTTTGAACCACAATTCTATGGCCCTTGGAAGGATTCCAATTTAGTCTTTTTTTTAAAAAAGGAAATGAATGAAGACTTTCTTAAGGTTACAGAAGATGGCATGACTGCAGGCTTTTGTAACAAACTGAGAGCTTAAATTCTAACATACGTTTCTAGTAACTGAAAATTCACTACAGCAGAAGATCTCCAGCATTCAATGGACAGGTCAGCTTCAGTTAGGAGTAACCCTCTGTTTACACATGAAGGCCATTGCAGTAAATGGCATCATGGCAACCTCATTAAAGACCTCTAGGAACAAGATGGGTACGGACCCATATCACAGCCTCTTGGCAAAGCAATTCCAAAGACTCACTAGTCCTAATCCCAAAGCACCATTCATAACGCAAAAAGAAACAGGTTGGTCACATGTATTATCCTGTTTCATTTGAGAGGGAACATCTGATATAACTGCATTCTGTGATCATTTTTGGTTCATGAATCACCAGGTAGGAAACAAAATGTTTGTTGTTCCAGCAACAGAAGAAGCCAATGAATGTCTTTGCAGAGGAAGAAAGCACACTAGTAGCTCGGGCTTATTCAATGAAGCAATGATTTTCAATCTCATCTGCAAAATCTTTCACGTTTTCCAATTAAAGCGTGCCTGTGTAGAAAATAGGGTTGAATCTAAAAACTTGGGGTTAAAAGGATACAGAAGAGAGTATCTTAAGTATTCTCGCATGCTGTTACTTGTCACCTGTGACTCAAATCTTCTGGCTTGTCCATGGATTTAAGATTTCAACATGTGTACCCAAAGGCTGACTTACAATCTTTTCTATATATTGCAGCAGGAAACCTAGTTTAGTACTGTCCCAAGACAATACTTCACAGAGCTTTTCAAACTAGCTGAGAATCACACTTTTATGGGATTAACAGTTGCAATAAGATACACCCCCCGCTCTAAAACTCAGTTAAGAGTTGTGACAACAGAAAATGAGATATTTAAAAGGAGAAGGACAAGTTAATTATGTTAGCTTCAACTTCACCATTCCATTAAATGTTGAGTACAGTATGTTGCTTGTGTAAGGTGGAAGGCAGGCTGCAGTCGTTGTATTGCCTACACTTCATGAGACCATTTCAAGTTGCTGCAGTCCAGAGCTAAATCACAGTTTCACTGTCCCCTAGCCACGACTGTTTGGAACAATCTCCTCCATGAGGAACACAAGTATACAGCCTCTGCAGTTTCTATTTGCACATCACTGTCAGTAAGAAGAGCATAGCGACCAATAATTTTCCTCCACGGAATTAACTTTTGAAACATTTATTTTTGAAAGCAGCAAAGTGGTCGTGACTTCAGTACCCTTCACATGAGGACACGTCAAGGGCTACACACCAACTTTTCTGTATAATTATTCTATTTGAACATAGAGGAAATTATACTTCTTTTCAAGCCTTGCATTTAGCTGTGGTACATATTAGGTCAGTCTCCCTAGCCCTCTCCTACAAAATGCCAACAAATGTGTTCATTAGTATTATTTTTTCTAAAGAAAGCAGCAACTCTGATTTCTATCCCAATCGTATCACAGCACAAGTGCCTTAAAGCTAATGTGAAGGGTTGCCTAGCAACAGCACTGAGCCTGCTGGGATCATCCTGCTACTGATTCTTGCATTGATATTTTGGTTCCCGAGAATGTTTTGTAATAATGAAAGACACTATTAACCTTGTTTTGTTACCTCAATTTAATTAATGCTTTTACTGCTGTGAAAGTCACCACCTTCCAAAATGTCTAACTATTTTGTCAGCTCTCTTAGGGCACTTGGGAGCAACACTTGGTAGCAATGGGGCCATAAAAAGAAACCACAGGCTTCAAACAAACAGCATCTGGAGATCTCATTGATCCTCTTGAATCTACACAAAAGTCTCTCTTTGCAATGAAACTATTGCAGGGTGCAAATTGAGTTCGCAGAACAAGAACACTGACAGACAGTCCGTTCCTGCTGGTGGCTTTTGGAAAACCTAGTACCAACAACCTCTACTTTTAATGGCTGGGGTTCTTCATTCACTGTGTAAACAGAAAACTCTTGAAGAAAGAATTGTCACAACTTTCAGTATCCAAAAAATGAAACAAACAAGAAGGTGAACTAATTGGACAGCAAACAATACACTTGTTTGAAGGAGGAGAGACTACACATTAATAAGCATTGCAGGTTAAGGGGATTGTTCTAAGGACAGCGAAACTCAGTGATAATGTTTTTCATCAATAACGACAGTCTTACAATGAGCATAAGACCCAGGTACTACGTATTGACATACAAATGGATTTACCTTAAATCTAGACTGAAGGCAAGGACAGAAATAATCTGTCTTTAAGAAAGCAGATTATTATTCTTGGGCAAACATGTGGTGAATTCACATTCCATTCTGCCCCAGCCCTAACATAGTGTCACCTCAAAGATACTAGTACTCTCTTGAAAAGCCATCACTGAGTTGGGAAGCGGACTTTATTTCTCTTTGTTTCTGCTGGGCTGAATAGAGAAGTCATAGCTGTTGAACCAATGCAAAACATGGACAGAAATCCTGGTGCTCTGAGCTCCCACGGGCAGCACAATAAGGGTCAATGGCACTCAGACAAAGAGCAATAAATTATAGCTTTGCAAATCACCAGCAAGCTGTGAAGTAGATCCTGGCCCTCTGTCTTAATTTGTGCTTGAACAAAATTTTAGGACATCCATAGTTTTTCATCTTCTAGCAACTGTTCACCTAAGCGGCAGTCTCATTTCAGAAGGCTTCTTTTTTCAGAAGGTTAGAATCTGCTGATGTGCATCTCTCATCCACCAAGAATTTTAAACCCCTGTCACTGGTGGCAGGCACTTGAGTACAAACACAGGCAGGGCCTGAAAACCAGACATGGTATCTAAAAGTTGCAGTGATGCCTCTTGCTAGAGCTTCAGCAAAACCGGCCCAAAGTAAAAGGTTTGGTTTTCATTACTTTGTGGTATGCTGCCAAATGCCATTGCTGGGTGGCTGCCACACTCCTGGCCCAAGATTAGCACTAGGGATTAAAAATTGCCAAAGTGCCCCTCTACAAGCTGGTGTCAGATGGTATCATTTAGAGTATTCCAAAACAAAAAGCCCCAAAGATCCAGTCTAGATTGGCTGTGCATTAGCAGTGATGCATGGTGGTGTTTGAGGGGAAACAATGAGGCCATCCACTGATTCTACATGGAAATCAATTAGTTCCCATGGAAAATGACTGGCCACCCATGACCTTAAACCTGAATTACAGACACTGGAGTTGTGATCTGCACACAGACACAAATCTCCTCAAATTCTGAAAGCCATGGCAGGCTTTCCTCTCTGTCTTTGCGCCTGGCTGGGTGTCACACTGTTACAGAACCCTACACCACCAGGCTTTAGGGAAGGCAGGTGATCTCCCAGGATGCAGCCCAAAGAAATCAACTGGCACACTCTTCCCTTTATTTTCATAACAGAGACAGCTCTCTTTAACAAATCAATTCCAAACAGAACAAGATGTTTGACAATTATCGTTTTGAACAAATATTTCCAGCCACGCACAAAACACCGTGGAAAAAAAAAGCAAACTTTCAATAAACAGAAAATAGATGATTGTTCTAAAATGACAGCTTTCATGCTGTTTATCCCAAAGGATCCTCAGAGCTTATGTAGTATGAAATAAATTTGCCACTGGTTAAAAATGTAAATTCTTTAAATACATAAAACCCTAATGAAAAGGCTTGTAACATTTCCCTTTTCCTGATTCCCACTTTTCTCTTTTTATCTTCCTAGAAGACGATGTTGATTATAATTACAGTGAAGACTAAAATGTATGCTTGATTTTGTGTTAAAAAAAAAATTATTTGGAAAGTAAAATGGGCTTTTGGTGGATGTGTGTATGATTGGGCGTGTATGTGTGCTCCTATCCATGCGTGCATATGAATCGTTTCATGGCTTTTAAAGAATTTTCTTTTAATGCACTGAGTACATTTCATATTTAAATGCACATAATTTGTAGAGAGCACACAAAGGAGAGAGTCTATGGAGATGAGGGAGAAAAGCTGCTTTGAGGTTCCATCATCTTTTTAGTGCTTTCAAAATGCAAAGTAATGCAAAGCATAGGGACTGACTCTGCCTTGGTCACAAAGCAGTGAGGACTGCAGGATCAGGGCCACAGCCTGGCACTTTCTGCTCTTGGGTAGCAGGGGCTGTGACTGTCACTGCAGGGTCAGCTGGTGTCAGGTCAGAGAAGGCTACAACTAATGCTCAGCCTCCACTGCCCTCAAGGCGCAGAACGCAAGCTCAGGTCTGAAAGAACACCACACCAGATTTTAGGTACCCTTAGTATTATATTTGAACTAGGATTTCCAATTCACCATATTGCTCACAGAAATGAGGAACCAGAGGTGAAAGTAACAGTTTGCCCGAGTGGGAGCTGGGTAAGAAGGCAGCAGTTTGGATGTCAGTCCTCTGCATCCAAACACAACCAAGCCCAGCTCCCTACTTCAGTTCACAGATTGTCTACTTCTGCCCAAAGGGAACACACAGGTGTAACATGTTGGATTTACAACAAACACAAGTCCAACAGAGGCAGAATACATATGCCTGCTCTGGTAATCCCAATTTTATAGTGCTATGGTAGACTTTGGTAGGTATCCTAAGATTATTCTAGCATCTAGCCCAACATAGATTCATAAAATCACCTAGTTAGAAGGGACCTTTATGAACATCAAGTCCGATGACCAAAACCACCACGTCCCTCAGCACCACATCTGCTCATCTTTTAAATACCTCCAGGGACGGTGACTCCTCCACTTCCCTGGGCAGCCTGTTCCAGTGCTTGATAACCCTTTCTGTGAATAATTTTTTCCGAATATCCAATCTAAGCCTCCTCTGCGGCAGCTTGAGGCCATTTCCTCTTATCCCATCGCCTGTTCTCTGAGAGAAGAGACCGACCTTTCAGGGTGTTGTAGAGAGGGAGAAGGTCTCCCCTCAGTCTCCTCCAGGCTGAGCAACCCCAGCTCCCTCAGCGTCTCCTCACAAGACTTGTGCTCCAGACCCTTCACATTACAATGCTCTTTAGATGTGTGACCACTAGAAGTGCACCACCTAGACCCTTGGATCAGAGAGTGGACAATCTGGGCCCTACTTCCATATGGCAAGTGAAGAGGAATAATGGCTGTGTGAATACTAGTTTGCATCTCCTTCTGCCTTGATGAAACAAAAGCATCCTTCTCGCATACCAAGCTTCCCCTCTCATGCTTACACAAGTCATAGACTCTTGGAACATAGCAAAGTAATTAAAATTACTATTAGTCTCTTTTTAATCTTCATTTTCAGTTCAGAGGGACTGGAATAACAGAAACTACTGTGCAGCCGCCTTGGGAAATGCTGTCTGAGAAACCAGAGCTGTGGGACATGGGTGCCATGCAGTGGCCTGAAGACTTTTGGGTGTCAGATTTTTCGTGATGAAGCACCCCAAGCAGGGTACGGACTGTGTCCAAACTACTGGAATAGTTTCTGGAAAGAGCTTTCCTAAGATCTGCCCCTGGGTCTCCTTTTCAATGGCAGCACTTAGTTTATAGCAGGTGGAATCCCGGGAGGAATCTAGACAAGCATACCGTATTGCCAAATCAGCTCTAGGGACCATGTCTTGCCCTTATTCCTGAAGTTCTGCTCAGATTGCTAATCCGGTCATGCTTAAGGATGAAAGATTAGAAAGAAAGATTTCTTTTGGGATCCTTTTGTAGTGGCAAAGTTGCAGATACAGGCAGTGACTAGTTAGCTCAGTTACTGTGCAGAAGCTGTAGTTGCACTGAACTCTCAACATCAATACATAGCTCAACGATGTTCTTGTTCCCACCCTTTTTTGCAATTATTCCCAATTCATACAAGCATAGGCTAATGATGGGAGAAAATTAGTTATTATCCTTTTCATTTCATAATTAATGCTTTCTACTATCCTCATCAGTAGGTGTCTATTGTGGATTTTCCTATATTTCACTTTGCCCTAAGCAGAAAGATACTAAATTAGATAAATTACTGTTCAGCTCCCAATGGACAACCATACAGTGCTGCATGCATAGAGCTAGTCTGAGTGCACAACCAGCAGCTGAACCACAGCAGAAATTTCCAATACATTTTGGATGTCCACCTTACTGCACCCTCACCTAGCCAACACTTCCTCAGTTCCCTAATGAGGATGTTATGGGAGACAGTGTCAAAAGCCTTGCTGAAGTCAAGGTAGATGACATTTGCTGTTCTCTCCTCATCCAGCCATCCATTTATAACGTTATAGGAGACTATCAGATTGGTCAAGCATGATTTACCCTTGGTAAATCCGTGTTGACCACTTCCAATAACTTCATGTTCTCCAACATGTCTGTATGATATCTAGAACAAGTTGCTAGTTTTTAATCAACTTTAGATGTTCTTCATCTTTTATAACTTCATGTGTGAACTTTGATTTACTTGGCTGTCCAAATGTGCTCTGAGCATGCAGTTCACAGTGACTCTGAGACTATAAATCTAGCATGCAAACTAAAGCCTCAGTCAGATCCTGCCCAAGGACAGAGAAAAAAGAGAATTCTTGAAAATGCAAAACCACAGTTGTATTTCATTGCTAGGTATGACTGCATTAATGACAAAGGAATTTGAAAAAAGTGTAAAATCATTTGAACAAAACTAGACCATTTGTTGCTCAGTCCATATTTTTATATATCCCATGTGTATTATAGCTGAAGCAGATCTGGAGAAGTTTTGGGTTGTTTTGGTTTTTTTTTCTAGAAGTTATTTATGTACAGAAGAAGAATGACGAGTTATTCAGTGGAACAGATACCCCTATTATCCTACTATTGCATGGATTGAAACCAGTAAATTAACAGCAAAAGATCTAAGGCAAAGATGATAGCAATTCTAGCACTGTGATTTCCAAAGACTTTACTTCTTTGATGCTACAAAAGGATTAAAGAGTTTGTCACAAATGGAAGTTTTTAACTCCTTTCTTCCATGTTGGTTTCCTCCTGTCAATACATGACAGTGCAGCTTTTTGCTCTGTAAGAAAATAGATTAAATTCTGTACATACAGCAACTTTAATAGGTTGGCTCTTCTCTCCTTGGATATTTGTTTTCCAGAACCTTAGAGGAATTTAATGTCTTAAGCCCTTTGTTCCACTGTCATATCTGCTTGAACTTTACTGAGTACAAAGATTACTGAGGACATGAGGAGAAAATGAGTGTCAAAACTTCATAAGGTGCATTGCCTTTGGAACCTAAGATAAAAATGAATAAGTATTCAAACATTTTTAGATAAGCCCCTGGTTGGAGGACTTGGGAGGATAGAAGTTTGCAGGCTGCCTCTGGTCTCAACTGGGAGCAGTTGATGCAGAGTTTCTCAGGCTCTTTCTCCTCTTCCCACATCTCATTGTTTCTGTGCCAAAATAAGAGAACCAGAAATCTATTTTTATAGTAGCTTGTTCTAGCTAAATACATTCATCACCTTCTGAAGATATTATATGTAGGTGAACCTCCTCTTTCCATTCCAAACCAGGCTATATTTTGCAAATACAATGTGCAATTCAGGCAGAGCCCAGCAAAGCTGACTATTCATCAGCATGTCAGCTGCACACAAGATACTTAGAAGGTTTTGGGTTGCCCGACTTGCCCCTCCAGTTTCTGGTGTGAATCCATAGAAAAGATGCAGAGGGAACTTTGTACCCTGCTGCTACTGCTTGGAAGTCTCTGCATGCTAGATTTGTCCAAGTTATTTCTGTTGAAGGCATCTATAAATAGCTTGCATAATGCCTCTAGTGTGTTATGGAATTATTGGGATTTTTGCCTGATTAGAAGAAATAAGAAGTAAGAGCTCTGAGAAAGGAGCTCAGGATTTTCATAGTAATAAAGAACAGTAATTGAAGGGCTATGGATCTATTCATGTGCTTAAAATTAAGAACATACTCAAGTGTTTTGCTCAGCTGCAGATCCTTTGCCTCTGAAATAATGTTGGTCCTTATTTTCCCAGGACAAAAATGGCCACAAACTGTTTTGTCTCACACGGTGTGTGTTAGATCAGAACTTTTTGTTACTATCAAATAATTTATTCACCAGTGTTCTCACAAAAAGACTTGTTTATTCCATGTGTTTGAATTCCCTTCCTTCCCTTTTCACACCCAAGATCTGGAAGCAATTTCTCAGTAGACAGCTAGAGAAAAAAGAAAAGGCAATTGTATGCTGGAGAATAGACTACAGCATCCTGGGAGCAGAAGGTGCATCAAATTAGAGCTTACAGGTTGTGAGCACTTCTATGTCTGAATGAGCATATCAGAGTTTTGAATAGTGTTACAGAGACAACTACTCCTCCTTAGCCATTAAACGGAAGATGCAACTAAACACACATCAGTACTAGCTTTTGAAGGGCAAGGCAATAATGGTAGGGAGCATCCCTCTTGTCATAAGTGACTGTATCCTCTGGATCTAATGCAAGCCAGAATGAATGACAGCTTTATGGAAATAGTTTTCCTGTTGAGGTCAGGCACTAAGGAACGCTCTGTGTTTTTTCTGGAGCATGGAAAAAGAGCAATCATCTTGCTCAAGTTCGTTGTGTTCCCCCTTCACAATTCTCTCTCCTATGGATTCATTAAAAAAAAAAAATACTTTTCCATCCCTTCACCCTCAGGTAGCTAACAGCATGCTCTCCTCAGAGCATTTTGATTGTTTACTTGCATGACTACAGCCCAAAGAAAATACTTCCCTTACACCGATTCCAATGTATTTCACTTTAGGCCGTGAGAATCAAAGTGCAATCCCCAGTGTGATTTACAGGTGAGGCAGGAGGGATATGTCCCACAGGATCTCTAGGCTACCATATACTCATTTCCAGATGTGGGTCAGTTTATTACAGTAGTAGATGGATTCACTTTTCTCCTGGTCTAGCACAAGGCCCTTTATCTCACAGACACATCAAAGCTGATGAGATGCCAGCTGAAGTGTTTCACTAATCAGGAATAAATAGCTGACTCAGCACTGCAAAGAGTGTATGCCCTGTTCTGTGTACATGACATTTGTACACAGTATTTATTTTCATGGGAATAGGACAACAGGTCTGCAAAGCTCAATTCTTTTTTTCCTTCTGAAGCTGTCGGTGGTGGATTGGTTATTTGGTGCACATGACATGTCTCTGAAAACCTCTTAGAGTTTCTTTTTACCCAGCACAGAGTTAAAACTCCTTATATTTCTCCTTTTTTCAGCTGTGTCGGGTTCAATCATCCACATGGTGCTGCAGGATGAGATTTCTATCTGAGATAAAAGGATTAGGTGAATCTCACTCCTTTTCACAAAAGCCCATAGTCCTTAATTCTCTATTTAAGTCAGTGCAACAGTAGCAACTTATCACCTTGAGTACTGAGCTGCTGTTCTATTTGGGATTTAAATTATATTGGGGTTTAGTATCTCCTGGATAGCTTCAGAATTTACAGTTTTGCATTCATATACCACAAATCTAAGAAATTTTCTCTGTTGAAAAGCTCTCTACTAAAACACACGGACTGTCACTACCTTCTGTACATAGGACCCTCAGGGAGAGGTGACCTGATGCCCACTAAAGTCACCGAACAATACCCAGGGCCTCCAGAGAATATGTGATAAGACCAGCAATGGCAGAGGTGTCCTGCACAGTTGGAGTGACACAGATGCAGGAAAATGCCATACTGTGCTATGGATGATGGCAAGAGAAATGGGGCTGGGATTTGGTTGTTTGTTTTTTTTTTCATATGGCCAAAGGTGTTCCAAATGATAGTTAATCTAAGCTAATTAATATGTTCAAGCATCAATGACATCCAAAGAATATGATTTCTAGATTTACTCATCATAAGGGAGTTCTCTGAAGAAATGACGATTGGCTCAATACACATTTCTGAATAACTTTGAACAGCTTAACAACCCATCGACATGAGTAAGAACTGTCATACTTTGCATGACTCAAGGTCAGAGCTGAAGCACCAGCAAGCAAAGGGCTCACACTCCCAGCCTTCGCAACCCTGGCACTGCCAGCTCTGCCTGGTCTCCAAGACTGTCCTACAGAGAACATAGTGCACAACCATTGACCTGTCCTGCAGAAGAACTGCTTCCCTCCCAGGCAACGGAACTCTGTATTTTCCTGATACAGTTGCTTAGTTCCAACCTGAACAATGCATTATATACAGTATCTTAAACAACACCCTCAAAACACATTATACTGATGTATATAAAAAAACATTTTCTTTTCAGAGCAGCGGGTTTTGGCTTTCCTCACTATTAAACCCTGTAGAAAGTCTGTCCGAGGATGCGGTACAGAAGTCAGCAGTTTTCTCCAGCCAGACAATCAAGCAGCTTCCCGTGAGAGCTGAACATCTGTTACTTAGCAACTGGGCAATTTGGGAGCCCACACCACCATTGCCACTGTCTTCTTACCAGCCTGTCACAGACCCAGCTACTCTGTGCAAGTAATCCTTTCCACAAAGGCAGAAGGCTAATGTACAAAGATTATACATTTCCAGAAATAAAACTTGACTCCAAACCTTCTCTAAACTACAGCTAGGGAATGTGTAGTATATAATTTTCTCCCCAACCACTGGATACTTAATGCAACAACCGATCAGTCAAAAGCTGTTTCTAGGTCAGAGACACAGCCTGAGTAAAATATTCAAGTACAAGTGAATTCATCTCTTGGTCAGCAGTAGGCCTGCTTCCTGTTACAGTTCAGATAGACTGTGTGTCTGCATGAAATCCTTCTTCTGTTTGAGAAGCTGCCAATAACCTCAAAAGCCTTAAGTTATTCATATCCACACATTATGTAGGATCTCCATGTTAGATACTGATGGCTTTCATTTAAGGATTGGCTCATTCTGCGCCATTCTTTCCAGATACAACCGGTTGTGATGATCTTGTGTTAATTTCTGTATTTACTTTCAGTGCTTTAGTGCTAGTTTCCTACATCTTTGGTCTTATGTATTTTGAATTGCATCTTTCTCAGTCCTCAACTCATTATTTCTAGCAATGGTTCAGAGTTGCTATTGAAGATCCGACCAACAAAATCATGACTAACGAGTTTTGTTTTGCAAAATGGAAATGCTACATTTACTTTGATTTGTGCAATTTTGATGCATTTTCTTCATTGGAAGTGGCACTGAAGATGTTAAGTCATTCAGGAGGACTTTTTGGATCATCATATCAGCTATAACTTTTGGTTTATATTCGTCTATTCTAGTTTTCATGACAGTTATTGTTCCAAAAGCAAAATATATTTATTTTGTCTAGCATGTTTAGATGGCATTTTTGAAGTTTTCCTAAAATTCATATAAGCAGAATGTTTATACACAGACAGGAGAGGTTTAAACCTGCTGAATGTGTTACCAGGTGAAGCTTTGTAAAAATAACTTTTTAAACAAGTTGCTTTGTCATCAATAAGGAAAATGATTCCTAGACGTTCTATGATTCCTCATAATAACAGCTGCTTCCTGTGTGTCTAACAGCGTGGCACCTTCAGATGTTTTATTGTTGACTTGATAGGCAAGACAACTCACAACTTTTCTTTTTGAAGTAGGACAGCCAGGTTTAAATACTCAATCTCTTATTCCCCCATATCATCAGGTATTTAGATAGAATGATATTTATGCTCACTTTCTATGGAAGGAGAAAGCATAATGAAATAAGCCATGACAGTAAGGAACAGGAAAAAACTCCAAGCATCTCCCCAACTATTTCAGGAATATTAGCAATAGATTTCGCAACACATCTTAATTCTATGGAGGGCTAACACAAGCAGACAAACCTACTTTGAACATGTGTATGTGCAGCCTTGAGTACAGCATTACAACAGCACATCAGATCAAGAGGACAGCTGATCACACAGAAGAAACAATTGCTGCATAGGTCATTGTCTTGTAAAGAGAGGAACCAGAGAAACATGCAGCCAACAGTGACTTGCATGGTTTTATTATTCTTCTGAATTTGATGCTATGAAGCTATTCTGACTAAAACTGGAGTCGAGTAAGTAGACTACTAAATCTAGTACTCTTTTGGCTCTAAATAAGAAAGCACAATTACTTCCTGTTTAAGGGATGTATGTAGGTGACTGTATTTGCTACTGGCACCTGAAGGTGTTGCTACACACCTCCCATCATTTTTCTAGCTTTCATGGTGATGGTGTCTGGTGTTTATACCTGCCTTCACCTGTATTTCCCAGCTGCACCTGAGAAGCATGGTCCTAGGTTTCCCTAAAGAGACTTTGGGCCCAGGTGCTCAGAGACCTGAGAGTTCTTATCTCAGGCAACACCCTATGTTGGCAATCCTACTTTCATGTGTGAATCTGAAATTTGTACTTTTTAGTGTGAGGGAAGAAGAGATATCTGTGGCCAACACTCAGTTTAGGTGTAGAAATCTACCCCATTGCAGGGGGCTGATTTTACATCCTACATTCATAGTGCAGGCTTGGTTATCTAACTTTATATTCAGGGCAAAGATCACATCTCCTTCCTGCTCTTTCCAGCAAAGACCTCTGCAGGTAAGGGAGCCTGGTTTATGAAAATAACTTTTTACAAATTCATAGAAGGTCCACCACAAACTGCAAAACACCTCTATGACACAGGGAGCTGTTCCCACTGTGGTAGCCTATAGGTTACAGTGGAGATGGATCAGTAAAACTGTGCACTGGCCAGAAAAAAGTGCAAATACCAATAAAGAGGTGACAAATATTCTTTAACAAAGGCTTGCTTTGTTACTTCAGTCTTCAGAAATCAATCACTTGAGTTTTGGAAAAGAAACACTTCCAACTAAAAAGCTAGAGGTAACAACTCTGGTAAAATGAAAGGAAATGCAGGATTAGAAGATTATTTTCTCTTAGCTTTTCCACTGTCACCTTGAATCTTCTCGCATAAATCGTTAAAGCTTGTCTGGCACATAAATGAATCGGGTGTATGATAGCTCTCCATCAGTAATGCTTTGAGTCTTCCAAACACATTATTAATAGTTAATGATTTCTAATTATGGTTTCTGTAGCAATTAAATTATTGGCATATTTTGAAGTATTAAGTTGGGATTTTTGCTTCTCTTCGCCACACTGACATACCTTTGGCATATTGATATTAGCTTGAGTACTGCAATGGCTGCATTTATACATACAGAATGGCTCCTGTAACAGAGCTGGGATATTCTGATGAAAGTATGTGTCGTCAGAAACCGATCAGTGTTAGTTTTTTGAAAGACCTGCCACAAAGCAGGCCATTTAATCTGAAGTCAATTGCAATTTTAAATCTCAGTGGTTTGCAAAAAAATTAAAAAAAAAAAAATCAATACTCAAATAGCAAAGAAATCTCATTTGAGAAGATCTTGGAAGAGCTATAAATGCCTCTTCCTATAATTAGATTGTGAGATGTAGCCACAACCATATTACTTTACAGTCTAAGATTATAACAGAGTAATCAAGTGTTAGAATGGCTTAGCAAGGGAAGTAATAAACACATCATCAATGAGGCCTTTAAATCAGCCTCATTATTTTTCTAAAGCATGCATTAGAAGGTATTAGACTTACTGAAGCAAGGGTATGAAATGCTGGTTTGTGCTAGGCAGAGGCCAGATGATGACTGCAACCGTCTTTTTATAGTAAGCTACTGTAAGGTTTACTATAAGAAGGGAAGAAACCGCTCAAGTATTGGCACTGTACATAACTGCTGGCACAGCAAAGCAATGCTGACACTATCCCAGGTAGAGACCCCCCCCAGGTTTCTGAGAGCTGCTGTAATTTAAGCATCAACATGAATGAGAAGGTGTTAGAGCTATAATCAATGCGCTGGCTCAGACCAAGAGAAAAAACAAAGCGACTTGGGGTCATTAGACAAGTGAGCTTTTATTGATCAGCTATCCTTTTACCTATGTACAACTTGTATCTTGCATGTTCTCTTACAAAGGAGGCTGGCTAAGCATCTTCTGATACCACTTGATTTTCAACAGTTTGGTGTGCTCAGTCACAAAGATGTCTGAACAGGTCCACGCCATGAGCTTAAAGGTTCAGACAGTGTGAGCAGCCTAAATGAACTATTGCCTTCAGCAGATTTAAAGTTACAGGTTGGCATGGGCTTCAGACAACAAGCAAAAATAAAGTAAGGATCTAAATTTTACCATGATGCACATTTTCTTTTCTAGGTCTTAGAAAAGGAGACAGGGTGGCTAAAATCTGTTTCCTTATATCAAGAGAAGCAGCTCTAAGGTGAAGTGTTACAGTACAACACAAACAATACCAAATGCTTTACCAAAACCAGTATTTGTACTCTGGAGGAGCACACTGTGCTCTCTATGATTGCCAGCCTCTCACTGATAAGAGCTGTGTGAAATCTTTATCCCAACCCAAAAGTAATTTGAAACTTGTAATACAGAAGAAAAAGAAAAAAATCAGGCTAAATGCTTGCTCTCTGAACTGGTATCAGGCTTTAAGGCCTAGACTTGCATGAATTTCAGCTGCATAACCTCACATTTACTGTGCTGTGTCTCAGCACATCTCCCATTTTATCGCATCAGAGTGACAGGACAATTAGATAAGAGGAAATCATTTCAACAAAGCAAGAAACAAGTTAAAACCTTCTGCTTATGTCTAGGCTTCTGCTGATATTCCAAAAGATCTTAAAAGGAAAGTGTGTTTTTCCATAGACGTACATGGCAAGGATCTAAAAATAGGATAGTTCAATTCCTAAAGCCTATATTTCTGCTTTTTACCAGAAATGGGATATCTAAACACAGCAGGGCTCTCCTGTGTCAGAATTGAACCAACTCAGATAAGTTCTAGTGAGTTCTTAAAGTGCTAGTGACTTTAGTGCTAGGGATACTCCAGGATGTGCTCAGAAATCACTCTGGATATGGAGCAAATCTCACCCAAATGGGAATCATTGCTACTAGACCCTGAAGCAGCAAGTATTAAGCTTTTATTTAAAAAAAAGAAAAAAGAAAAGAAAAATAAGAGAGAGAAAACAAACAACAGTAGAAGTCTGTATGAGGACCAGTACTGTTCGATATCTATGTCAGTGACGTAGGCAGCAGTATTGAGTGCACCTTCAGCAAGTTTGAGGGTGACACCAAGCTCAGCGGTGCAGTTGGCACTCCCAAGGGACAGGATGCCATCCAGAGGGAGCTGGACACACACAAGATGTTGGCCAGTGTCAGCCTCTTGAGGTTTTGCAAGGCCAAGTGCAAGGTCCTGCACATGGGTCAGGGCAACCCCCAGTATCATAATAAACCTTGGTCCACATGAGCATGAGCTTAAGTTTACTTAAAAATTTCATAGCATTTTAATGACATCGGGCTGAGGACAAAGTTTGTAGCTTCATCTGTATTGAGAGCTTTTATGTGCAAACATTTCACAATCCACTGCAGATAACAAAATTAAATTTAGTCCAGAAGCATGATCTCACCATTTTACTTTAAGAACTCTGCTAAATTAAGCAGTAAGATTTTATTAAAATCTCTTAAGCAGATTTTCATGAAGTCACCAGAAACTTTCCATGGAAAGCCCTCCTAGACTACTCACCTCACAAATTTCTTTTTAGGAGATTTGTTCATCTGGATTTATGAGAGTTATGAAAATACATATATGCATGAAGACAGGTATTGCTGGCACAGTGAGCAAATCCATCATTTAAAGCAGAAAGTAGCCCATCTTTATAGGAATCTTGGTTACTTCCTGGCTTTATTTGTAATGCCAGCTCAGGGGATGTTTATATATACTAGAAACCTGTTTAGATGGAACTGAGATGGCTTTAAGCTGCTTGTACAGGCCCAATGCTCTGGTATCATCTCCAAGCTGATAAAGAAGCTAGATAAGAATCTTGGCTTGTGTAATACACACCCCAGAACTCCCAGCTGAGCTACCTCCCTTGAGAGCAACCTGATCTAGTTGAAGGTGTTTCTGCTCCCTTCCAACCCAAAGTATTCAATGATTCGAAGAGAATATCAGTGGCAATCACCACCAGATTGCAAAAAGCCCTTTAAATAAGGCCTTCTGAAGAGGTCACAAAAGAAAATCTTGTAAACTAGTAAATACCATTTCAAGGAACAAGTTGGGTTGGACGTTAGCATAGACCTGCTTTACTCTTCTGTAGAACCAAGGTTTGTATTTACAGCAGAGATGGAGCAGTTTCCCGCCCTAATGGATGTAGCACACTGTCACATGCACACACTGGACCTGAGGAGACCAAGTTTCAGACAAGTGCTCCCTTGAGTTTCTCTTACATAGTTAACACTTTAAACAGAGCTATGTCCCACGAAGAAAAAGAAACACCCTTTAAAGTTTTGCATGGCAAGAATGACACAATAACACAAACTATCCTCAGCTGCTACTAAGAGCTTTCATTACTGCTTCAGTCAGGGAACTTGGTAATGACATTCATGACCATTAGTTTTAGCCATCTGTGGTTTGTAACACTTGCAGTTAAATGCACCAAACAATGGGTCAACGTAAATCAAGCTTCTAATCAGGAAAGTACCCAAAATACCTTGGAATAGGCCACAGCTACCTGCTACAAATTAGTTTTTATTTTAATATTGTTTTAGTCAAGCTGTGGCAAGGTACAGTAAAAGACCAGAACCTTTTTAATGCCCTAGGGAGGAAGTTGCCAAAGTGAGTCAAGATATTAGTATATTTATGGCTAAATAAGCCCAACATTATTTAGCAAATAAAACAGGACACCTTTGTGGTGTTTAGACAATCAAGGATCCACTTCAAGAAAGGCAAGTACTGTGTCACTGCTGCCTGACAAGAACTTGTGCTTACCACCATTACCCCCAACTCCACAGCAGTGATACATTTGGAAGACAGGATTGTAGAACCCTAAAAAAATGCATTGATGATATCTGACTCCTTTCAAAGGAGTTTGCCAGCAGCTTTTCATTCTTTCCAGGTTAAGTAGTTGGACTCTCTCCCCACCTGGGGCAGAAGGGCACACCACAGAAAAGTCACAAAGCACCTGTCTTGTGAGTTGGAGAAGACTGCAACAAGCAGATCCTAAATGGGCATCAATGGTCTTTTTGTAGAGACCACCACATCAGGCCAGATAACTCCTCCAATATTGAGTCTCAGTGGGAATATTTTCAGAATAGCATGTAAGTCCCATCTTCAATGATCTTCCCCACAAAGGGAAGAGAGAGAAGTTGAGGGAGAGGGAAGGTTACTGGTGAGAGAGGTCTGTGTCTTGCATTTTGTCTTAATGAGGTTTTGGAAACCTGGAAATGTCTAAGAGGACTGCATTTTTCTGCCCATTTAAATGAATGATAAAGAGGCACATGGGGAAAATGAAGGCCCATTCCTGATACTTATTAAAAGGGTTGAGCTATTTATGTGTCATCAGGGAAACATTCATTGATTTCACAGAGATGAGCTGGGTAATGGAATTCAGAGCTTTTCAGTTGTAGGCACTAAGTCAGCTGCGGATCATTAATGACAAAAAAGAATCATCCCATTGCTCTTTAGAAATACACGTGTATCTAGTTTACATCACTGATGCGAATCTCACCGTGACCTGGTTTTGTATTACCTCTTCAACAAGAGCCCCAAACTACAAATTTCTAGGGTGGTCCCTCTGAGATTTCTACTGGTTTCAAAATCCATGAGGAACAACCCAAATCAAGCTATACCAGGAAATACTTTGCTACATGCCAAAGCCATCTATAGTAGGGCTCGAGTTAAAGGAGAAAAAGTTGTATGACTCAGTCAATTAATTATGTAATTAAAATTTTGTACAGTTCTGTTCTATTGTATGACACCTGAAAATTATCCAGCTTGCTGTAGCAAGTACTTCTTTCAGTAGTAGGTGCTGGATTTTCTAGCTATCTGTATTTGACACTAGATATATTTTAGAAGAAATTAGTAAGTCTTTAAATTAAGTAAGGGCTGCAGCCTCTGTGCAAACATTTCCATACTCTTTCATACCAAGAATAAAAGAATGGTGGAAGATAGCTTCTTTGCCCCCGCTGCGGTGAAAGAGGTAGGGGGAACTAGTTTGGTCTGTGCAAAAGTGAGCATGTCAGCAATTTATGCAGTTTAACCAGAAAATAAAGGGTAGAATTATAACAAAGAGATCAAGATGTCACCATGCCTCCAGGAATGATCAGCTGTACCTAGATAATTTGAAAGATATTATCTAAATTACTCTTACAGTCTTGCAGCAATGAAGATTCTTTATTGGTGTGCTCCAGTGCTCCCCTACCCTCCCTAGCATCTCGAGAGGATGCTTGTGCCTCTCTACTAAGAGCACCCACCTTCAATTTATAGCCTTTACTGGTTTGTGACTTGAGTTCTCCTTGCAGCAACATAACATAACCCCCTTACTTACTGTTCTGTCCTCAGATGAATCCCTTTGCTACCGAGACATTTTATATGTGAAGCTCATCATGGCAGCGTTCTCGGTCCCTGAGCTAAATTATCCTTTGTGGATTACTGACCTACAACTTCTTGCCACTGTGAAAATGGCAAGTTGAGGTGGGAGTTAGGGTCTAATAACTTTTAACTGGACTTCAATACTCAACTTCAATGCTCTCTGCTGAAATTATCAAACATGCATGAACATGGGTCAGAAAGATAGTCAGAGCTGATATTTACCTTGCTTCTTAGCCCAACACAACCCATGCAAAAAACAAAAGTAAGGTTCTAGAAAAGAAATCCTGAGAAAAATCAAGATGATAGATTCAGTGTTGATTTTTCATCCCTAATGGTTTACTGAAAAAAGTGAAACCTAGTTGTCTTTCACCCAATGTAACAATTGGGATGTCAGTGGCTTCCTCACAGGACAGCTAATATGCCAGCTTCTATATTATTTTTGCCCTCTTTTTGCTGAAGAACCTGGAGTTTAACAGGCTGTTCACTGTTTTATAAAGGGATTGTAAAGATTTGTACTGCCAAAGTACTTTGAGCTTTGTTAGAGTGACATCCAGTGGCATATAAAGTTTTCTTCTTCGTGGCAACACCTTGCAGATAAATCTCTTAGTGTACTACCAGCTTTAAAAACATTTCTTTTCACAATCCTGTAAGTAACTTAAACATTAGAAGGAAACACATCAGGTGAAGTCTTCAGGCTGGGCTGCCTGAAGTAGGATATGTAAATTGATTATTAACTTAGCCATATAAATGACCTGCTAGCACTGAGAAAACTCTCCACTTCATTATGGAATATGTGGAGGCCTGAAACTTCTGAAGAACACAGATCTAGTACCCTGCTTGCTGGTTGCAAGACCACTTTATCCATCTCACAAAAATGTATGTATTTATGAAATAACTAAATACTTTTCTGGGAATTGCAAAATTATAACCTGACAAAAAGATTACCTCCGCTGGAACAGCTTTTTTTAATCCAGCAGCTATGACACACAAGGCATTAGAACCTCAAAAATTGACCCCATAGACATCTTTTCCCCAAGTCCTGCAAAAAGGAACCTAACAGGGTGAGTCGGGGGTAAATGAAGGAGGGTTCAGCGTCACAGGGAAAAACAGTGGTGGCTGCAGACCAAGCTAATCTTGGCTAGAAGGAAGCCACCATGATCTGAGCAGCAAAGAAAGCCCACCTACATTCATTCTTTACTGGTCAAATAAGCAACATGGAGACCCAGAACCAGTTCAAAAGCACCTCTGCCCTTCTCCACACAAGGCACACAAAAAATGTGAAAGGCTTGAATTTGAGGTAAAATTCACACACCAGAAAGGAGGCATTTGACCAACTTGGATATGTTTTGCTAGTCTAATGAGAGTTACAGCCTGTACTACCACCTACTTCTTCTGCATGCTTCTGTTTAGGATTTAATCATTATTTTATTTAGTGTATATGAACAGACAGTCCCCATCTCTCAGCCAATTTCAACATTAGATCATCATTTAAACCTCCTTCTGGATGGCAAAGCCATGCTCTGCCCAGTAAATATTTTTACTTGAAACAAGTTTTGCATCAATACGGAGAATATACTTACACCTGAGTCCAGACTCTCAGTGTAAACTGGTAGTCCAAAGAACAGCATAAAAAGGACAAAAAGGGAGTATGTGGCTCGGAATCTAGAACTGGCAGAGGTGATCCTGCGTTCATATTTCATATATTGCCAACTTTTCCAATCTTTGTAACTAACTTCCCATTGAGAAAGGATGAACTCAGAGGAAACTGCATCCTTCCTAAACTTATTGGGGACATTTCTCAAATGCTTTGGAAGACATTTTTTCCAGGCAGCAAGAGAAAACAAAATGGCCCTATACTTCAAGCAAGGGACCAGTTCTAAGGTCACGATGGAAAATGAGCTGAAACAAATCCAATTGCACCTTGGCAGCAGCTGGAGACTCAGTCTACCATAGCAGAGGAGTGATACAGCTGCTGAACTGTGTGGTGCTGCTGAGAGCAGGGTCACTGAGGATCCATTTCTTAATGCAATTTCTTCTACAGGGAGGATAGGAAAAGTGTATGTATGAGGGGAGCCCGAGGCCATACAAGTGTATGTCAGGCAGGAAGAAAGTTGCATGTTTTAAGCTTCAACTTTTCCAAGAAAGCCACCAGAGTAGAGAGATGGAGTTTGTACCAGAGCTGGTGAGACAAACCCCTGAAAAGTAACACCAAACCAGGTCAATGTATTTCTGCCTCTTCCTCCATCCTTCCCCACACTCTTCTTAGCAGAATGAGGTGGGAAATGTAGAAAAGGTTATCGGGGCTGCTAGAAGTAGTTAAGGTCTCAGAGCTGACAGTTTTACAGAAGTTCAGTCCTAGGAGTGCAGTATTTCCTTTCTCCTGGTAAACATGGATAACAGAGGAGCGGAACTGGAAACAGCGCTTTAGAAGACAAAAAAAGTTATGTTTATTAACATGTTACTATGCAAACTGGTTTGAATGAGTAGGGTCAGTGCTGATATTTCCCCTGTTAAAAAAAGTTATGTTTATTAACATGTTACTATGCAAACTGGTTTGAATGAGTAGGGTCAGTGCTGATATTTCCCCTGTTAATGTACTATGCCTGACTTGTTCGCAAGTGTTCACATCTCATTCTTCTTGGCACTCATTTTAATCGTAACGTTTGATACATAACGTTACTCACCTAATGGGACATCAGCTGCAAACAGACTCTAGCTGTAGACCACTAGATTCATTCTTACTGAAAAAAATCCTAAATCCAGTTCCAGCCAGGCTTTTTGGCTAGAAACACCCTGGCTTTCAGCACATTCAGAAGCTACAGTATGCAGGCCTAAAAAAAAAAAACAAAAACCCACAAACCCATCTTTCTATATGAATTGAAAGAGGCCTTGGTACATCCTAGGTAAAGTACTTCACAGCACACAGCAGTTCCACAACAGGTAAGAGTTTCCTCTGCAGATTTTCTCAGCACAGCAGGAAAAGCACTGCTGTGTACATCAGCACCACACAAGGAATCTGTATCAGAATCAGGGACTTCCTTTAGTTGTCACCGTATTTCGCATTACATACACAAAAGGAAGGATGAGTAGAGCCTTTTCTCCTGTGATTACAATAGCATAAGCCTCGCCCCTTCTTTATGTGTGGTTGGTTGTATACAACCAGTCCAGTCCATTCACAAGTGACAGTGGGATTTATGTTCAGCCTCCATTAATCTGCAGAAATGCTGTGTTGTATAAGCAGAAAGCATTTCTGGTGAAACAGATACCGTCACCTAGCTGGTGCTTTATACACTCTGCTTTGTCTCCTGCAAGTATAGTGGTGCTGGTGATTCAAACATACAATACAAAATTTGCTTTAAGAGACAATTGCTGAAGCAATTTTTAAGCATTTTCAGACGCAAACGTGGCTCAGACAAACCTGGTTTTGACATGCGCCCCCAAAATAACCCCGTCACACTCAGAATTTACATCTACATAAAGAAGGCTAATGAACCAGGCAAATTGTACTGTGCAGGAAACAAATGCCAAATATTGCTCTTAGCTTTTTCTCATGAGTCAGTGGCTGCTGTGGGAATGGGGGCACCAAAATAAATAGTACCACATACTTCCTGCAGTTGGAATATTCCAAAGCACCATGAAGCTGCCAGTCTGCATGCCAGAATCGACATGCAAGCTTGCCAGGAGAAAAACAGGGTAAATTTGGATCTTTAAATCATCACCATCTTTTACAGTTGTTTATTAGCAAGTAATGGAAGAAAGGCCTCCTTATGACTGCAAATCAGGCTCTTTATTCAGAGCTGCACTGTAAATAATTTTTCCATGTGAAATTCTTAAGGAATGCATATTTATTTATGTCTGAAAAAGAAAAATCCTAGTCAGAGGTGATGAAACAATACAGATTATTTGAAGATGCTCAGGGCTCCAACCCAAGACTAAACTTGGAAGCATTAACATGGTTTAGGGGAAAGAGGGATTGGGAAAGCAGAATGGGTTTAACCGATATGGACAGAACCTTAAGTTCAGCAATGCAGCTGCTTTGAAGAATCACAGAATCCCTAGGGCAAACCCCAAAGGTCTAAGCTCAGTTTTTAATCAGCTGTTTCAAGGAACTCTCATAAATCAGGGCTGAAGGACCTTGACAGACCACCAAAGGTCCAGTTGCAGAGCTGCTTTAGTAAGAAACCATTCCCTAACTTTCTCAACTGAAACCTCAATGCGAGGTCAACCTTGCTTGATTTTTTCTTTTTTTTTGTTAGCAACACCCTGCCCAAACTCAGCTGGCTTTTTTCCTTTCCCATAGCTACTTTCCAGCTCTGTTCACAAAGAATATGTAGAAATACTGAAGGCTTTGCTTTATATGCATACACATGCATACACAATTAAACGCATACCTGCACCTTGCTCCAATTTTCCTCTGCCTGCTGCTTATCAAGTACATCTCATCTCCTCACATCTGTACACAAAACTCTTGTCTACAGGTACTAATTATATCCTCTCTAATTTAATAGGAGGTAGGAGGTTTGCATCAAATATTAATTCTCTGATTTCCAGACACTCAATGAAACATTTAGGAACCATAGTCATGGTTGAGGATTGGCTGGCAGCAGGGACATTATATTATTTGTATGGAAGACCGTATGTTCTGCGACGTTCTTCAGAAATACTTGACATGATTCAGACACAGCAAGAATAATGTGAGGACTAAAAGAAGTTAAATCTGAATTTGACTTTCATGGTTCAAGTAAATCGATCTTAGCAATAGATCTGTACGTCTAATTTATGTGAAAGAGTGACCTCAGGGTGAAACTGGTTTTACTGGGTAAACTGACTGGGGTTTGTTGGGCGATTTTCTTTCTATTGTAGGTTTTATTTCTTTGTCTTTAAATAAAATATGGTCCCACTGGTCTGTAAGTTTTCTACAGGGTTTTCCAAAGGTCTGAAGCAACTCTGACTTATTTTATTACATTAAAGAACATAACAAACTGGTTAGATGGCATGTTTTACCACCTTGTGATATGGAAACCAAGTCTTTTGACAAAAAGAATCAGAACTGCATCAAAACACGGTGCAACTGCAGAAGGGACTTCCAAACCTAATTACCTGAAATGGTGCATGTCAAGTCTATTTAGAGAGCTAGGAAAAGCTGATGATTGAATTGACCTCTACTTGCCTGCTGCAAACAGTGGTTTTGCAGGTGGGTTTTTTTTTTTTTTTTTATGTACAAACCCCTGGACTCATCAGGCTTAGACCAATTCTAACCAAAAGGTGTCCCCACTGCACCACAGAAATGCTGTTAAAAGGTATGTTTCCGGAGCACCTAACTGCCAAGGTGCTGTTAATTTGGTACCTCAACTCTCCACCCCAAGTCGAGAAAAGGAAGCCTGCCCAGGAGACTCCTCCACATCATTGCATAGGACAGGGCAGAGGCTGTTACAGCATAAGCTGTTTTCCCCAATTTCAGTTCTGAAATGGAAGTTTCAACTGGAGGAAATCCAGTTTTTAAGTCAGAGGTTTAATTAATTATTTCCATGTTTATGGGAAGAAATAGTCTCTCTGTTTCAGCTAATTGCGTGTAAGTGAAGCTGTCAGCTGCAAGGCAGCAGCCTTCTACTGCACAAAGAGACCTGGCCTCACCGGGTTCAAGTATTCCTCAGACAGTTCTATTAGCCTGTGAGGGTACCATGGGAGCTTTATTTAGTAACCAAGCCAGAGATGCCCTATCAAATCAACTGCCTACAATGCTGTATCTTCACTCCATCCTACCCACCTAGTATTTCCCAAAACAGACATAACACAGTTTCCAATACAGAACTCTCTATTATAGTAGTTGATATTTTCATACAAACACCCAAAACTCTACAAAAGTACAGATACATTAAGCTCCTTAAACTGAAGGGATAACAGCATGTGTTTGCCCTACCTTGATACACCAACTCAAAGGACACCTAAGCCCATACAGGTTAGTGACAAACAGTAGAATAAGGCTATGCCAGACTAGGCGTTACAGTTCCCAGCCAAAATATTTGCTGAAAAAAACCCTTTAACTTCAAAGAAATTTTGAACTAGCTCACTTGTATGATCTAAATAATTTAGATTTTTTTAGCTAGCAATAGCAGTACAATACATGGAGCAGGCTTACAGTGGGAACTGTGCATGTGAGGGAAATCTAATGCAGGAGCTTGGGGAGGTTGAGTTCGGCAAGGGTGGGAGTAACTGTGGAACAGCACGCACCTGCTGGTAGCCCAAAGCCTGCTACAGCTTTGCCAGTTCAGATCACTGGCACAAAAAGGCCTCCAGTACAATCCAGAAATACATAACTACAGTTACAATACCAGAAAATTAATTGAGACAGAACTCTGTCACCCACCCCACGCATCACAACCCCTACCTGTCCCTTTACACCTGCAACCAGCTCCAACAGACACCAGCCATATAGCACCCAACAACCAGCCACATCAGCACTTCCCTCATACTGCTCCCTACCTTCTCTTGTATCACTTTCCTTCCCAATTATGGTTGCCATGTGCTATCAATTACTTTTAATTACTCCAATCAGCTGATAGCCTCTAACACCACCACTTCTTCCTCCTGCAGAAGCAGAGACTGTTCTGAATTGTATTGCAGAGGAAGCACAGGAGTGTAGAAGGGGTAGGAGAACGAGATTAGTGGTAGCTACCAAATTAGTAGGCCCTAAAACTTGGGGTGGGAGGAAGGGCGAGGAGGAGGAGTCTGTGCTACAAGAACCCAACAAGTTTTCCATGAAGCCTGAGGCAAAAGCTTGGCAAACAAGCAGAGACCTTTAAACATAACCTGGGCTAGTTTTCTGGGAAGAATCTCTAAAATTAAGCAGCAAAAGTTAAAAACTGATTTAAATGTTACTTGTAATACCTTGTTCTTTCATCCCTGCAAACAGCACAGAGATTAATTGGCCTGTGCTTGTCTTAGTAGTCTGTTCTTCTCTTGATTTCTGCTTACTGACTTGGTACTGCATTATTTGGCTTGTTATTTTTGCCTGCATCTCAATGTAGACAACAAAACTAATTTCACTGGAAAAAGGACAAAGAAAAAAAAAAGCCACCACCAAAACCAGGCAACCTGATGAAGGCCAAAATAATTCTCGGACATGTTTCTGCTGAAGTTTATACATCTGTTCTTCCAAATTAGATTGGGAGCAAGATAAGAGCTGGGCTGGATTAGAAAGAAGAATGTTTTGGCGTCTGTACTTCATCAAAGCTCAGAGCAAGGTGGTCTCTGCAGCAGCTGCTGATCCACTGCTCGGGCAGCTGGGCTGGCTGCTGGTGACAAGCCCAGTGGTGCTCGTTCACAGATGAATAAAACACACAATACCTTTTCCAAATGTGTAAGGCTTGTGGAGGTGCAGGTGGCACCATGTGTTGACTGTGTCCCTTTACCTTGCTTTTTCTTGTCTTTATCAGTTCTACTTCTCACTTCACAGAATCATAGAATGGTTTGGGTTGGAAGGGACCTTAAAGACCATCTACTTCTACCCCCTTGCCCTGGGCAGGGACACCTCCCACTAGACCAGGTTACTCAAAGCCCCATCCAACCTGGTCTTGAACACCTCCAGAGATGGGGCATCTACAGTTTCTCTGGGCAGCCTGTTCCAGTGCCTCACCACCCTCACAGGAAAGAATTTCTTTCTAGTATCTAATCTAAATCTCCCTTCTTTCAGTTTAAAATCATTACCCCTTGTCCTATGGCTCCATTCCCTGACCAAGAGTCCCTCCACAGCTCTCCTGTAGGCCCCTTTAGGTACTGGAAGGCCATTATATGTCTCCCTGGAAGCCTTCTCTTCTCCAGGCTTAACAAGCCCAACTCTCTCAGCCTGTCCTCACAGCAGAGGGACTCCAGCCCTCTGAGCATCTTGTGGCTTCCTCTGGACTCACAGGCCCATGTCTTTCTGGATGCACTGCTCAAGGTGGGGCCTCACCAGAGTGGAGTAGAGTGGTAGAATCACCTGCCTTGACTTGCTGGCCAGGCTTCTTTTGATGAGGGGGTGGGCATATGGGGGTCAGGGCTTCCTGATGCTAGTGCCCATCAGAGCCCAGCTACATTCCATGTCACTGGCTGTGCCCAAGCTTAGAATTGGCCCTGGAGGTGCCTGCCTGAGTAGTTGTAGTTTGTTCTTTTGAGCATGGCAAGCCTTGATTGCAGTTCTTAGCCCTTTGGGGAGAGGGGAGGAATGATTCATCTGTGTACAGTGTGATAAATAAGTGGGTGTTTGCATTTAAATAAAAAGCGATCAGCCAGAGCTCTGTGTTTCTGGTAAGATGTTTTACAATAACATCTAAGAAAAGCTGCTGTGCCTCTTATACTTTTCTTATACTCCCGGCTGGAATAAGTGCCGGGAATGGATAGTGAAGGTGGCTGGTTGACTGTATTAACAGCAAACTGGTAGAAATAGAAAGCATGCCCTGATATGCCCTTATCACTAACCAACTACAGCAAGGAAGTTTTGGCTATCTCTGTGTTCTTGTTTCAACTGGAATACCACAGTAGCTGGCACCCTCTCCTTTTAAAAGCCGTGGACCTCATCACGATGTAAATGAGCGTCTCCATGAGCTGACAGTAAGATGTTGTGAGAAAGAGGGGCCTGACTGAGGCTTGTAATAGCACCAGGAACAGTTGCTGGCCAGACATTTCTAGGAATGGGCAAAGATTTTTGTTCTTTCCGCTTAAGACTTTGTGTGATGCTTGGTTTTCTCATTTGGCAGTACCAATATAGCTCAAGGCTATTCCGTTTGCAGGACAGGCAAGCACAGGTGATGATCAAGGTGGCCGAGGACGGCAGATGCAGAAAATTAGCTGGAAAGCCCAAAAGCAGCCTTCTGCCCTCGAGGTGAGCACGGCTACCCAACATGGGGGGGATTGTGTGGGGGAGGGAATTCAGAACGACTTGCAGGAGGGCAGGACGTGGCTGAGGCTGGTTTGGGCTCTCAGATAGCAAAGGTTAAAAAGACGAAGGAGCTGATCCTTTTCAAATGACAATACGTAAGAAAAGGGCTGTGTAACTTCTCCCTCAAACTCTCAGTTCAAACCAGCACCCAAATCTTGGTCCCTGTGGCTGTATTACATTGGAATGCATGGATTATACTGGAGGAGGAGCTGGAAACAGCCTTGCATTGCTAGAACTCACCCCATACAGATCTGGGGAGTCTGAGCAGTTGTGTGTGATGGCTTCTCAACCTTTTCAGGCCTTCTCCAAACCTTTTTTAAGAGGTCCCAGCAATTTTTCTCCTCCTTATGTCTGCCTTTGTGCAAATTTTCACATCTTCCTCTAGCCAAATGTCCAAGTGTATAATCCACCAGGGCATTTAAAAAAAAATTGGGGTTTTTTTTGGACATCTTCACTAGACTTGCTGCTGCACTGTGGATGACCAAGTTCATGGGGAGTCGCTAAGGCCAAATCTCCCAATGTGTTCAGTTTTACTCAGTATTTAGTTGCTAGGTGGGGCTAAGGCCCTTGTACTGCTGCCCGGCTGGATCCTAAGAATGCCACGGGCAGCTGCAGGGCAAGGACACCCACCTGGGGAACAGGGTCCACATCATTCCTGTGGTGTCTTTGCTGCTGGGTAAAGTAGTTGGTACAGTCAGAGAGGAATCGAAAGGCTTTGTCAAAATCCATAGCACATTTTCCTTATTATAGCCATGCTTCATTAATCAAGATGAGAAAGAGCCTTCAAGCCCAGAGCTTCATTTCCTGTGTGGCAGGGTACTATATAATACAGGGGGCCTCAGGGCAGAATATCGGAATGTTTCATCATGTGTCATGTACTAAAACAAGCGTTTTTTCCTGTCCGTGGGCCACTGACATAAGAAAGAAGAGCATAAAGGCATAAAACCATAGCACAGAAGCTCATCAAAGGGACAGGGCATTGGCCTGTGACCGAGG
Organism: Nycticryphes semicollaris; assembly: GCA_013400055.1. Taxonomy (NCBI): domain Eukaryota; kingdom Metazoa; phylum Chordata; class Aves; order Charadriiformes; family Rostratulidae; genus Nycticryphes; species Nycticryphes semicollaris. The sequence goes on from VXBJ01004042.1 coordinate 365,937, forward strand.
CTGTGGTTAGAAGTTTATTTTAACCCAGAATAATGTATATAGCAGGAGGAAGATGTAATTCAGATTCCTTGGTATCTCCTCCAGCACTAGCAGCTGCATAGCCAGGCCATAAACTGGAGTTACTGGGAATAACCACAGGCTTTTGCTGGGTGAAGTTCAGCCAGATACAGAGCGGAGGGAAGGGGCAGCAGGTCTGCACTTTTCCATGGCAGCATGGATTTATTTTAAGTAACAGTGACGTTGTGAGGTCAGGAAACTTCAGTTTTTCAGCCACAGATTTAACAGGTGAGCTCCAAGAAGTTGCTAAATCTTCTCTTGTTCCCAAGTTTCCCATTTAAAATCAGGGGATGCATGTCTGCCCTGGCAGGGTAGCTGTGATTATTTGATTTGTCACATATAATACACTGATAGAAACTAAAATACGCAGAATGGGTTTTGCCCATTTCCTTTAATTCTTGAAAACAAGTGAGTAGATGAAATCTTGTGCCTTTCAAAACCAAACAGAATCTCTCTTTGTGTAAAATGTTACATAAACCTTAGTGGTTGTTCATTTTTATTGCATTATTTTCAATAATACTGCAGATGATTCAGAAAAGGGCAATATTGTTTCTACCGCATACAAAAAAAAAAAGAAAAATCAACACAATATAGTTGGGTTTTGCATTTTTCCCCTTCGTATTATTTCAAAAAAACCAAAACCAAACCACAAATACTATTAGGAAATTTACCCTCCCGCATCCCTCCCCCCAAAAGAAAAAGATGTTTCTTTTTAAAAAAATCAGTACAGTGTTAAACAAGTCAGAAATTAAACGCACACATTTACAAGCAGAGCACATTAGGGATACTGTATAACGCTTCTGACCATGCCAAAGCCTATGTATGTGTATAAAGCTATGGGTGAAACGGTTGATAGCGGCAGAATAGGCAGCGTGTTCTGTCCATCGTTCCCCTGGAGATGTTTGGATGAGTACAACAGTCCAAAGTACGAGGACAAGATAAAACACACGAGTCGATATTCCTTTTTTTTCCTGCTATGGCCAGCACGTGTCGTCACTCAAAGGGCAATTGTGACTTGGCTGGGATTCTCCTGCTGTGTCTAATGGATGGCCAGTTGAGTGGTAGGGGTGATGGGGGGCGCCACCTCTTGGCACACTTCACTGTAAACGTTCCTGGAATCCCGACAGCTGAAGATAACCTCACTGAAAAACAAGTCCACCCCAACAGAGCACCTACATCTGCACACCCTTCACTGGTAAGAAAATGTGTCAACATTTACTCTGGGAGGGAACATGATCCATCCCAAGGCTCTGGGGCTTTACTTCTGCAAGTCTGGTGGGTGGAAAGACTAGGAAGGGAAACTGCATTAGAAATATTCATGACTCCTTAGAACTTCTAAAAACATTAAGGTTTTGGAGTGGGCATTTTTTCAATGTCAATGTGTAGCTTTCAGTTGCTTCGTTGTATTTCCTGTAATTACACCACGCAACTTGTGGTTTTGATTCTGGGAGCCTGTCTCTTCCAGAAGTATCATTTTCCAATGGGACTGTGATTTCCACTGGTAACGTCCAGTTCTGAATGCCCAGCTGAAGGCTCCCATTCGCGAGATGATGGTTCTGTACCTTTGCAAAGGCAAGGACTTGAAATACTTCAAGTAGAAATATGGTAGAGAAGTTCTCTCTTAGACTTCCACATGAAAAATACAAGTAAGATGAAGTTAAACAGATCTGTTAGATTTTAATGATGTGACTTGAGACAAAGCGATTCTATGAAAAGGCTTTTTGAAGAGGTAACTAGAATCTCAAAGGAAATGCTGACTACGTGTACAGTTCTATGTTATATTAAGATCTTTAGTGATTCCTAGTGAAACGTTTTCCTGTGTAGAAGGCCAGCAGCCACTTCTGTTTCTACTAACTCCAGACGCTGGTGTCCGAGCTGTGGTGATTTCGGATTGCAGAGAAGACAGCAGACTTTATGTCAGTTCTTCGAAGCTGTCCTAGGCTGTTGTTTATCTCTCCCCATCAAATACTGTGCGGTGCAGTACAGTGCTCCTCCACAGACTTGTCATACAACGAGTACAGGACAAGGCAAAAACCCAGTAATTGCCCAGTACAAATAATAACATTTGGAATATTGGTAGAAGGAAAAATCAAACCAAGAGATAGTCTAGAGGATTTGATAGTGGGGTGAGCACTGGCATTCCTCAGAGCAACAATCCAGTCAGATGCACAGACAAAACCTGTTTTCCATCAGAGTCACTTCATACAACTGACAGAATAACAAGGCCTCGTCTCACAGCCCCACTAATGCTCCTTTTGTGAAGCAGAGAGGTCACAACAGCCCTGTCTTAATTCCTTAATCTGCACCGTACCTCCTGGAGTTCCTGTAGAGATTAATCTCCCCACGGAAGCAGTGGATTCCCAAAAACTGGACACTCCTAAAATTGGGCTGGGCCATCTCATCTAGACAGGGCTTTTGCCAAGAAAGGTTGGACCAGATGATCCCTGAGGTCCCTTGCAACATGGTACTCTCTGATTAAGGACCAATTTCTCCAGCCTTACAGCAGACAAACTCCTATTCTGACTTCAGTGCAACCCCATTCAGGGTGGAGCAATTGGGGCCTAATCTGAAAGTATCCAGAAAGTACTGTGAAGATGAGAAAAGCTCTGTATTGTCATTGCAGGATCCTTGGCTTCTTTGGTGGGGAATTAACAGATGTACAGACAGACAGACTTGGCAAACAGATAGAGAGACAGACAGAGGTGTGCAGATCTCTAAACCTGCTCTTTTTTCCCCTCAGAACATCTCCAGTTATAAAGTAACTTTGATCTCCTGTTGTACAAGCACAGACAAACAGGTTTCACTGGAGGTGATGGGAAGCATGAACTGACATGAAGTACTGGCCACCCGGACGCTAAAGAAAATGAAAAAGCTTTATAGAGGTCTCCTGAAAGCAGCACACATCATATAGAGACCATTAACTTACAAAAGCAGCAAAAGCCATAGCTCATAAGAAATGTTCTCTATCCAATCTCCAGAAAAACAGTGCCCCAGAAGTGGGGCCGTTCCACCATATTTTTAGACCTGCTGAAGTAAGCAGAGGGTGGAGGGAAGGGGATGAGAGCAGCTGAGGGGGTGCTTCCTGTTGGCTTCACAACATTTCTGAGAAAGAGCTTTTCTAGGTGCAAAACTCAAGTCTTGTGGCTGCCCTGGCCTCGGGCAAGGCTGAATCGCAGCCAGCCTGGGCAAAGCCCCCGGCCTCGGCTGGGAAAGGCTCCCTTAGATCTCAGGGGCCGTTGGCCACAGCCCACATTCAGAGAGTAACAGGCAACAGCAGTTACGCCTCATCCCCCCCAGCCCCTCACAACTGCTTCCAGGATAAACAAAAGGACATTCTGGTCCCCTTTATATACATACATTAAAAGCTGAAATGGTCCGAAATGCTTACATATTAGTATGCATAGATCTATACAACATTCCTACTTTGATTTCTGGCAGGTGTAAAGTTTTACAGCACATTATACAGGTCTCTCTAGCTTCTAAAAAAAATAAAAATAAAAACATTTACTGAAATCACCGTATTACAAGAAGTCATCACTAACATACCATATAATACTATTTCTTTTTCTTTTACATAGTCATTACTTATATAGTAATTTAAAAAAATCACTTTTAAACAAGTATACAATTTTCACTTTAAAATTAACTGGTTAATAAAATCTTGTGCAAAACAAGCCAGCCTCTATAATTAAGTGAATTTATTTATTTATTTATACAAAAAGAAAAACAACCCCAAACAAAAAACCACAGTTCTTTCAGAAATGCGTCTCCTTTTCTGTAATGGTTGAAATGGCACCGTCTCCTTTCAGTTTGGCATCGCAGTCATTTATTGCTGCAATGTAGGCTCCTCCTCCAAGTTTCCCTCTCATTTTCAGGTCGGAGCTCGGGGTAATCAACTTTCTGAATTTCTAGAAAATTTGAGAAAATAGAAATCATCATCTTTTTCTTGGTCACAGACCAATATTTCTTAAACAGATGGACTGGGAAGCCCTCTTCTGGCACATCTGCTGCTCATTTCCCTCTTACAGACACATCCGCCTCACGCAGTTCTGCACAAACCACACCAGGCCAAAGGCTGGAGAATGAAGGCAAAGACAAAGTGAATTTTTCATCCTGATTGAAAGTAACACTCCCTCCTGTGAAGGAATCCAGCACGACGCTCTGGAGAAGGCCTGCTATATGGGTACATTTTGTTTCCCCTGGTGTAGTCAAAGAATACGTACTGAAAAGACTCCAAACCACGAGACTGCCAAAGCACGTTAAGCTACAATAAAGAAAAAAAAGAAAAGTACGTGTGTTCAGCTGAGAAGTTTCTCTTTCATAGCAATAACATCAGTAACAAGGGTGCTGCTCACAGCTCAGGGAGCAGAGATGGTGCAGGAAGTTGGCTTCTTAACTCTAATTAATTAGACACACCTCCTCCCCTCCCCCTCATTCATGTATGGAAAAGATAATGAGGGGTCTGCAGTGGTCAGACTACAAGGCAATGCCAACCAAGCAGCTACAAAAAAAGTCTATTTGCTTGCAGAGACGTGGCAAGGTTCATGCATTAAAGAAGTATTTAATGTTAAGAGTTGTGCAAAACTTCCTCTTCTGACATGCGAAGAAAACTATGACGGACAATTCGTTTTTTTGTTTATATACCCATAGTAAGGACTTTTTTTGGTGGTCTCAGGCCATATTTAATCACCTGGGGTCATTTCAATATGGACTACCATCAGCCAGAACAATAAGCTGCACATTACTTCCTCCAGTCAGGAAAGCAGTAGCTCTTGCACTTGCGAGATGCTCAGTTATAGTCAGAAGGGATCGCTTTGGTTAGGAGTGGAGGAGAATTCTGAAAGTGTGAGTTCACACTGCGAGATGGATCTTTCACACGTGCTACAGAAGTGAATGATCCCCGGGCATCCTAGACACAGAAATCCTTGTTCTTCGCATCGGCGTCATCGTTAGCGAAGAGCACAAAGACTGAGAAAGCAGGAAAGGGACTGAATAAAGTCTCTTCCATGGATGTATTGAGATAGAGGGAGGCAATCCTGGAATACCTACTTTTACTGACGAGGATCTAAGGAACTCCATATGACAGAACCAGGCTTTTCTGGAGTATTTGAAATCCCAAACAGCTGGATGGGATTTATATCTTTGTTCCTTCTGTTATAACCATTTCCACTGTCTTTCTTTGGAGAAACGTTCTTCTATTTAATAATCTCAACCTCAGGCTACACCTGAGATAACCCGATACCGAATGTTAGTAAATTGCACTGAATATTTCTTTTTGCCCCTATTTCCCACTTAGAGAACTGTAATCAGGAGAACTGTCCAGAAGACACATGTGTTTACAACCCAATTCCTGGAGGAAAATCCTGGCAGCACAAACATTAGTTACCAAAATCATGGAAAGAAAGCAGCTAACCTGAATGAACGGCTGGTACAATCCTTCTTGAGGAATTTAGCTGATGTTACGGACGTTTTAAGCTACAAATTGAGCAGGAACAGAGCACCTTAAAGTCTTGGTTAGTTTACCGCAGGCTGAAGTCAGTGAAGGCAAAAAAGAAGTTTTGCTCAGGGAAGTGGTTGAGTCACCATCCCTGGAGGTATCTAAAGACATGTAGATGTGGTGCTGAGGGCTGCAATTATTAGTGAATTTGGCAGCGTTAGGTTTATGGTTGGACTTGATGATCTTAAAGGACTTTTCTGACCTAAGAAATTCTTTAAGAGAGAAAAATTCAGATGCCTCTTTCTACCAGTGACTGAGAGGCCTGACACAAGCTGCCACGGGAACAAGTACGTGGCACTTCTTTTTTGATTAAACTGTGCTCAGTCTCCTACAGGTGAGGTTTCACACTCCCTTCCCAGTTCTCTTTTCAATATCCTTAATCTGAAAATACACCTTACCTCTATGAAAGTGCCTTCTGTCTTCCACAGCTTAATGCAGATCCACAAAGGGATGCAGATCATGGAAGAGAGCGCCATCATCCACCCTATGCCATAGCCCCAGTCAGGGTATATATATACATTGTTGTACTTCAAAGGCTTGTATTTCACCAGGAAAAAGATGAAGATTCCCTGAAATAAGCAGAGAAACATGTTAGTGATATTTGAAAAAACCAAACAAACACTTAAACCCCCACTTGTTAGATCTAACAAGAAACTGAGTGCCTGTTTGGGCATGGCCAGTCTCCCTAAACATGGAAACAGAGGTAAGATTTTCAGTCAGAGGAGAAAACAACCAGCAGTATCTTTGTTTATGTACAGCTTAAATACCATGTCTCGGTAGCTTCTGCAGAAATGAACAACCTTTCAAGTTTAAATCCTATTTACCTCTCAATGACAATAAAACCTGCACTTTGATGGCAAACAGCACCTGGGCAGGAAAGATTAAGTTTCGCTGCCGTGAACCAGCTGTGATTAAGTAACACAAGCTGCGTTCTCTCCAACCTGTCATGAAGAAAAAGGAAAGCCAAAATTTTCAAAGTTGCTTTAATCCACTTGTCAGTATCTGCAGTTCCGCAGGCCAACTCTTTCATCCTCACAAAAGCCCAAATATACCTCTCTAAATTTTGACAGGCGTCTAATCAAGCAGTTTGGACCACTTAAATTTCTGAAATATGGAAAAGTTACTATGAGAGGTGAAAAGAGTGTAGAAGAAGAGCAAGTGATATTAAGTTCATTTCAGAGTTGGTGAAAATGAGTCATAAGGTTTGCAGAAACCTGCAGAGCTCAAGGGATCCTGGATCTCCAGGTGTCCCAGCATCCGTGGGTTTACAGCCACTATCAGTTACAAATTGGAGAACCGGAAGATTTCAGTGCCTAATCCTCAAGCACTTGTGGATCAAATTTGTGGAGAATTTGGTCGTGCTCCCTTTGTGACTTTGCCCATGTTACGTAGCCAGACAGGCAGAGCGGGCACCAGTACTGCTGGCTTCTGCTGAGGCACGTTCCTTCCCATTCTTCCTGCACACGAGATGGGCTCTCGGCCTCTTCCACTACCTTTACTAGAAGAAAAATGAATAAATCCTGTCTTCTTTGGAAAATGTCTACTCACCCCAAAAAAAGGGAAGGAAATAGGAAGCTGGAGCAGCAAGGAAACCAGCCTGAGTCTGGAGGAGCCTGAGTTGTGGTGGGTAGACACAAGGTATACTCACCGTGCAGGGAAAAAGTTGCTGTTTTGTTGTATTGGCAAATGTTCAATCAGGGCTCTGAGTTTATTTTTTTCCTATTATTGTATACGCTGAGATTTCTCACAATTCACAGAACGTTTCACAGTTTTTACAGACCCTACAGAGTGTTTTTTAATTAAAACATACGCTACAAATCAGTAAGTGTTTTTCTCAACCGTTATGAAATATCAGCAGCAAAATTCTAAAAATGTGCACAGATCCCCCTATTTACATCTAAACCAAGCTGTTTGGATATTCTGTACTTACTGCGCAAATACCTGGGGTTAAGACCATCCAGCACCATTTAATCAGTGACAGTGGTTTGTACCCAATCATATCCTCGATGTTCTCGTAAAAGCGATTGCTCCCTGCCCAAAAAAACAGACGAAAAGCAGATGTAGAACATACGTGTAAGATTCATGTGTGTCATCGGAAGGTCATACGTTGTCTTCTGAAGTAAAACTGTCAGTCCTTTGTGTGCAAAAAACACTTGAGGAGGTAACTATGAACAAACCCGGTGCTGTGGTGGTTTTCTCAATGTTGATTACAGACAGAAACAGCAGGGCTGGGGACACTGCGGTGTCCCTTTTGTGTTGCCGAAGCAGGAACTCCAGCTTCCCTGGGTTTATCTGCCAGCCTCAGAAGTGAAAGGGAACATGCCCCACACAGACACCTCGTGAGAGAAGATGGACTTATTGCCACCTCTAAGGCAGATAAGGACCTCCTCGGTGAAGGATCGTGGAGGTCAGTCCTGACAAGGCCCAAGGGGATAAGAAGAATTAATTTATTGCACTATCTTTGTTATTTAGAGTGGAGAAAAAGGCATTCCTGACTTTTGGCAGGGTATGGGAATGTGGAGGACCCCACTCCGTAAGGGCACAAGGCTTTCACATTGCTTTTATACAAATAGAAAACTTTCAGAAAAACTCAAAAGCACAGCAATTTTCAGCAACTCACCATAAACCCACCCTATGCAGACACATTCAAATATGGCAACAAAGAGAAGGCACATGCCACTAGCTGCATAAGAGTCAAATAACTGAAAGACGTACATCCCACCCTGAAAGACAAAAATGGGAAAAAAAAAAAATCACGTTGGCACCAGCAGAAATATGTCATAGCAAATCTGGCTTTAATTACACAGTCAATCTGTTAGTTCCCTGGCAGTCTTCCTACTAAAGTTGCCTCCTCCTTGAACAAAGAATATTCATTTTTTCAGTGATTTGGTATTGTGAAAGATTTTTTTCCCTTCCGTAGCACTTGAGATTATTCCCAGTGAACGCCAGCTGAATACTGTGCGTTTGCTTTAAGTCAGTAAATCCTGGGGTGGAGAGAACTACATTTGACTTGTTCCCAAAATGGTGTTCTAAGTCAGCACGGCACCCAGACACAAGGCACGCCAGGCTGGCATTGATCTGTCATTTCCTGCATGCAGTGGTGCCACAAAACCTACCTGTGTGGAAAAGGTACATGTGTTCAACTGACACATCCTCACTTACTGTTTGCCCACAACTCAACTGTATCAGTCCTCACATTTGTCAAAGACATAATTCTTTTCCTCTTTTCATGTATTTTTCTCTTGTTTTCAACAGTCAGAACTGGTCAGAGACCTGACTGGCCTTTGCCTCAAGGCAAGATGTGCAGAAAACCTATGAAGTCCAATTAATAATGTTATGGATAACGTGACTAGCACAGAGTCTAAGGGCTGTGGATCTCTATAGAGGGAATTTAAGCAACCCCAGCTGAGTTCACGAAGCCCTGAGAGGCTTCTTCCCTGGGAAACCCTGCCTGAGATCGCTGCCCAACAGAGACACGTTGTGGCCCTTCAGGGTTAATACAGCCAGGCTTCCCAGGACAGACTCCTCAGGTATTTAATTCTACAGCTCCTCAGACATGGAACTTTTTCCTTTTTCCTTCCTCCTCCAGGGAGGCTCCAATGGCCCAGCAAGCAGAAGACTATGGGGCAGAGGAGAGCTTGTTTTGAGAGGCTCACGTGAAGGCAAGGAAAACTGTTGATACCAGTCACTCTGCGAAGCCAGTGCTGAGCAGTGAGGCTGAACTCCTGCCAAGTACCAACGGATCCCAGAGTCCCTCCCAAAGCTGGCTATCAAACACAGTAGTGCCAGAAATGTTCTATTGTGTACTGATAGGGTGGGCTGACACCCTCAGAGTCTGCGGTTTAGAACACCCCAAAACAACTGTGGGGGAATTCCCCCCCACAGTAAGGGGGGGGCCACCTTACTGAGGCAATTTCTGCTCAGAGATTGGCTGTATCGATTGACCTGGCCTGGCAACACAAAAAACACAAAAATCAAAGATGTTTTAGTTTTTCTATTTTCACTTTACTTCATCTTCTTTATTGATTTGTTCATCCACAATGTAGTTGTTCTCAGACAGGTCTGCCCAGAGCCCGTCAATGCATCCGGTGGGCTCATGCAAAGCAGAGGGCATTTCCTTGGCTACGTAACTTTGAGTAAAGTATTTCCTAAGCTCCACTGAAAACTGAGGGTACGTTTCCCATTTCAAAAGTTACACAGTTGCTGAGAACAGTCTCTCAAGTATTTTGTCGTCATATTCCTCACAGTGAAATTTGCCTATGGCAAATGTTCTTGCATTTTATCTGTTACAATTACAAATGGAAACCTGTTTCCTTTTTTCGGCAGCAGTAGAGCAAAGCACATCTTACCTCAGTTAACATGATGAGGCCAATGAAGTACGACACAATGGAAAGGCCGAGAATCAACAGTTCTCTTCTGTAGCCCCTTCGGAACACCTTTGGGTACATATCTACAACAGCTGTCACGATGCTCTCAACACACACGAACTAGAACAAACGACAGGAAAGTACCAATGAAACGTGTGTCTCATCCGCTGTGGGATGTGGATTTGCTACCAAACACTTCAAATATCCTTATATCCACAGAGACTGAATGATCCCTGAGGAAAGAAGGGAAGAAGCAGAAGGACAGAAGCAGAAGCTCAAACCGAGAGGAACATTGTTTCAGAATTAAAAAGTTCAAAGCTCCATCCCATCACCAAATTCAAGTAGTTGAATCTGCTGATGTCATCTTACAACACGTTTGCCCTGTAGCAGATGGATTGCATACAAATTACATCTTTCCAATGTGCCTCAAATGGGACTTAAATAACGTCCAAACCATTCACGGGAGTGCAGCAGGATTTCACTCGTAAGTGTCCTGTGCTTCTCTCACTCAGAGGAAGGACCTGAAGTGCTGTGCACCTTCAAGCACTGCTACATGAACTGCGGGGTTTTGGAGAAGTTCTCTCCATTTTACAGAAGAGAGAAGTTCCACAAAGCTCAAGTGCCCAAACCAAGTACATCTAATGAAGGAGAGAGGGAACGTTCTTATTAACTTGAAATATCAGCAGAAAGCAAGAGGCCTGAGATTCTGACTCAGGGCTCTGGAGCGAAGTATCTAAAAAGGCACCAAAATTACTGCCCAAAAGTAGACAATATAAAGCCTGCTTCATGGGAACAGTCAAGAGGAGAATTCAAGAATCGCTCAGTTTTTGAAAAAGACTTATAAAAAGATTGTTGGATCAGGAAAAGGAGCAGTTATTAAAACATTAAGTTTAATGACTGGAAATGCCATGCAAAATAAGCACTGAAGAGCTTTATTCTACAGTACACATTCATAAACCTTCTGTACCAAATCAGGCAGAGGGCTGAGCTGCACGCTAGCAACACCACCTACTTTACATTTTTCATCAAGGAGCAGCTTTCACAATTTTTACGGTCACCCAGGAAGGACCACCTCCATGCAGAACCACCTCCACTTTGCTGCAGAACGTGAGGACACCGTTCTTGCTACGAAGTACCCCATAGGAACTGACATTATCGCTATTGGATATTCGGTTTCAAAATTCACTTCACAGGGACTTAAAAACAGGAAAAGACAACACACTGGTATTGTAATGAACTGCGGATTTTAATCACCCATACGTGAGTTTAAACTGATTTCCGTGTTAGTAACGAAAGCTTTAGGCTGAGTTAGTATTCAAAGTAAATCATAAAGGAATCTCTGCTATCACGTAACAGATTTAAAATAAGGAACTCGAATCAATGGTTTTAGGCAAGGAATTAAGTTAGGGTTCATTCTTTCATCAGGTCAGATGTTGTCTGCATCAAGGATGGTGACACACACGTGCTTGGGAATCTGACAAGATATTTCAGTAGCATGTGTTTCATACCTGACTATCTAATCCAAGGAATATGAGCATCATGAAGAACAGAGTTGCCCACAGAGGAGAGAGAGGCATCATGGTAACAGCTTTAGGGTAAGCAATGAATGCCAGTCCCGGTCCTGAAAAGGAGGAAAAGAAAAATGTTTATACTCGTGTGCTGGGTCTGGCTGTGATGGAGTTAACGCTCTTAACTCCACAGCCGCCAGTGAGGTGCTGGGGTTTGGGTCTGGGGATACAACAGCTTTTCTAATGCCAGCATCATGGCCATTGCCAAATGGCACCTGCACAGCATCGCTTCTTAGACTCTCTCTGTCTGGATCCACAAGTCTTCTCGCTTTTTCTCTTCCCATTCCCCCTCGGGTGGGCGAGTGAGTGAACAGCTGTGCATGTGCTGGCGAGGGGTAACCCACCACAACTCAATGGCTCTTCTGTGGCAGATAACTGGTGCTAAATACAAGGTTGAAAACCTTGGCAAACTCTACATCTCCAGTAGTCTAAACATTTGGTGATGAGGCTGATCAGTTAGGAAGACTTGATTGTCACATCAACTCTGCCTACATCCTGTCCAAATGTCTCAAGGTCAAGACTTCTGTTAAGATATGACTGTACTTTCTGTTCTCCATGTTCTTTGCGTGGATGTACAGGAAGATACTGAGTAAATACCTGCACTATTATTCACTATTATTTACCTGAGTAATAGTGCATGGTCCTGTGATTGCCTTATGTAACTTATTAACATAATCTGCAAACTTTTTTTTTCCTGTAAGACAGGAGTGTATCTGACATTTTGTGCAAGAACACAGTCAATGGTCAGAGCTGCATCTTGGAAGCTATACATGGTGATAGCCACATGTCTACTGGTTTGGTCAGAATCTGCTCTGCATTTTTGAGTGCTGCTGCTGGTACATAACATCAATTCATTGGCTGCTTGTTAATAAAGAAATCTCTAAACCAGAAGATTTTTGGAACAGCACTGGTAACTTCTCAGTTCTGGTAAAATACCATCTCAGCTTGCTCGTATTTTCCTGTTCTTATTTACCTGTGCCCATTCTTCAGCTGCTGCAAACTCTCATGCGGTGACAGCTTTTATTGGAATTGGCCACCTTTTACAGCAGGGAATCAAAGGCAGTATCACCAGACTGAGAAAGGACACCTCCGTGCTCCTGCTGCAGCAACTTCAGTGAAGAACTGACAACACATGATGGCTTTTTCCCCTTAACATAGTATTTGCAAGCTCAAGTATAAGCCAGTTGTCTTGGGGGCTTTAGGAAAAGAGAAATATTTTCCCTGACGATATCAGTGAGGCTCTACTTGCTTTGCAGTTTTCCTGCTAACCTTGGCTAATTTCACGAGAGTCGTTTCTCCTTCTCAGCAGCTCAGCATTATATCGCTTTTCTTCTTGTCCTGTTGAGTTTTAAGTGGTGCTTAAAGATGTTACATCCGCAAAGGCATTAAAGGGCAGTTAACTTTCATTAGATGGCTAACTCCAAGTGATGGTAATAAATGTTAGGTGTTAATTTCTCGTAGAGCTGGGCCTTTGTGCCTTTCTGGACTCAGACCAAGGACTTTTAAACTTAATCATCCAGAGTATCTCAGTGTATGTCCCCAGCAGAAAAACCTACTGAGATTAGGAGATGGCATTAGCCATCTGACTGTTTGAAATCTGTATACGGACAATAAACATTAAGCAAGTCTTCAGAGGACTTCCACAGATTTCTCCTACACAGCTCACAGCTGGTTTCTCATTACTATAATAGCTATATATTTTTCCTTACTATTTTTTTCTTTCTTTTTTTTTTCTTTCCCCAAGAAGGAACAAATATTTCTGTGGATTTCGGTGTGTCTCATGTACTGAACGCTCCTTTCATAGGGATGTAAGACTCAAGGGGCGTAACTGAGCAATGTATCTCTGCTACACAATCTCCTGGATGCTCAGCTGGAGTGAGTTTGTATTACGACAGCTCCTCAACTTTCTGAATTTGGTGCTATGCACAGCAACATGAATATTTTTCACACATAAATATACGACCATCAAAAGAGTTAAGAGCTCTTCTTATAGCAGTTATTCTAATAACTCAGGTAATGGGTTTTTAAGAGGAGCTTTGGAGAACTATCTGCAGAACAGACAACTTATCCAATAATGGCACAGACTGAGTATTCTGACAGCAACCTCTGTGCATTTTTAATTAACTCAGAAAACTGAACTTTTGGAACTTACCCGACTCTGCAACTTCTGCAATGGGCACGCCTTGCTCATAAGCCATAAATCCAAGAACTGAAAAGATAGCAAAACCAGCAACAAAGCTTGTGCCACTGTTCAAGCAGCAGAGCATGATGCAGTCTCTGAAAATATAAATAAAAAACACTGCAGTTGATCTCCAGAGTCGGGGTTTCTCTCATGCCCTGAGCCATAGGACTAATAGAAACCCGAGCTGCAGGAGTGGACATTAAGTGGCTCATTAAGAGGAAGCTCCCAAATGATACTATGCCTGAGAGAAATCAGTCAGGTGTAAGCATTTGCAGGAAGATACCCTCATGATACCCTTGCTTTGGTTGAATTGCAAACCTGTTGCTACTCAGTGTTTTTTCAATAAAATCTTTTAAAAACGTGTATAAATACTGCAAGAATAGCATTAAGAACAATTTTTTTACAGCAGCTGTGAAGATGTATTCCAGAGGATCTGAACTCATTTATAAGCTATATAAAATGGTAGCAATTTGTTTCCTAGAAAAGAATCCTATGATCAGATCTTAGCTAATTCTATTGCTGTTACAGTACATTGGCAAGATATAGCCATACAAAACACAACTCCAGTTTGCCTTAGAAACTTTTCTTTAGGATGATGGGGTAATGGAAAGCACCACACATAATCTAAGAAATGTGTGTACATGTCTTAAGAAAGCGCCTAACTAGCAGGCAAAGGCAGGGCAGGGACACCGATCTCTCAAACAGCGGTGACAATTACAAGCCAAGGTGAAGCAATATTTCTTTTCCCAGATTGGAAACGTCACAATTGTAAATCACTTAACAAAAAAAAAAAAAGAAGAAGAAAATACTCTTGCAGAAAGGTGCGATCTTTCCCCAGAGCTCAGTGAAATACCTTGTCCATCCTGCTCTTAGACAGCACCCCAGGCTTGACAGACGATGAGGTGGGAATGATTTATCCTGACAGTCAGTCTTTTAAGGCTGTTTGCTACAAGAGACAGCTGTGTGCTTGAGACAGCAGTAATCTAACCTCCACGCCTGAAAGCAATTCAGGATTGTAAAACTCAGGAGCACAAGGCACCCCGGCAGCTCTGCCCAGCCTATGCCTTAGGCTGCTACCGGTGAGAAAAAATGGCCCTGTAAAATCCCACAGGTTCTGAATCCACATCTTCACTAACGATTCCCATCTTTGTCCACGATTTATAGTGGCATTTTGAGAATCAGGGACAAATAATATTTTTGAATCCCGGCAAAACTTCTTTGGTAATTTCTCTGTCCTGTTGGTTGTTTCGTTTGGTGTTTTTACCATGTGACTTTATCTGATCCATTTATTAAGTTCCAGCATCTTATTCCTTCAGTCTTGAGCCCAGCGCTGCATCCCACATCGGCTCAGAGCTCTTTGTCTTGCTGACTCTGACTCCCCTTAGCGCCAGGCGCACACATTCCCAGTGGCAGGAAGCGGGCAGATGCTTGAACTCCAGCCAGTGGGCCATGGGGGCTTTGGCTCTCTCTCATCACCTTATCTACAGTTCATTTTAGCCACTGTTTGGAGAATGGTTTTGTGTTTTCGTGATCATTTCATAATAAGAAGAATTTCAATGTGGTGTATCATCTATAAATTGCCAAAATCAGTCCAGAAATGGCAAAGAATGAGTACTGCCATTTGTAGATCAAGCCTCAGACATGGAGAAGTCCAGTGATGTTCACACTTCTTTCATGCATGGACTTTCTCTAACACTTGTCCAGTAACAAGGGTAGGCAGGTCCTTTAATATACTTTCTGAGAACGGTCAAAATTCTAACCTGTTATTTATTTGCTTTTCATAGGAAATTGCTCCCTGTCGTTATGCACAGCCAGGCTAGTCACACAATTTGGATGTTTTAAAGCAAAACAGCAAGCTAAAAGCAAGCAACCAGGAGCACGTAGTTCTTTGTGCTTTGCAGACAATGAGAACACAGAAAGAGGTCATCTTCCTAACCCTTGTTCTCAGTGTATTGCAGCAGCCCTGGAGAGATCCTCAGCCCAGTCTATCTCTGGTGAGTTCAAGGCTGAGAAATTAAAACTAAATGTGCACAAACTCTGCTGATAAGAGATGTCAGAAAGATGTATTTTTTGATTCTTTGAGTAAAAAGATCCCTACTTCAGTGGGATGGACCTGGCTGCTCACCAGTTGTATGAGGCTGCCATGTGGAACAGTCTGTTTTCTGCAGATAAGACTTGGTTTAGATCATTCTCAGGCTTCAAATGCAGTCCAAACAACAAGGTGGTTGGTGTTTTTGTGTTTGGGGTTTTTTTTTTTTGGTGAATGGTGTGGCCCAGGACACAGTTCCTAACCATGCCAAAACCAGCTGAGCTGGAGACGCATTGCTCCTTGTGCACCTTCAGACCCTCAGAGAGTTTCTGCTGCTCCCTCCTGAAGGAAGGTCTTGGGGCAAGGCCTGAGTGGTTTATGCCGGACAATCCCATGTAACTAGATCATATGGAGAGACATAACTATATAACAAGAGGAGCAGGGACATCTCTCCGCTCTCAGGCAAGACCCACAGTACCACGGTACAATGGTTACAGGGTAGATATGCATTTCTCCAGGGAAATGGCCAAAGTGAACCCGAGGGGTTTTCAATCCAAGGGGTTTCCAACATCTCCAGTTAGTGAGGTACCTGTTCTTGTGACATAACACAGCCACGGCGCCATCACCTTCTTCCCCAGTTACACAGTCACAGACTAAACGCTCGGTTCTCTGGGGACCTAAGTAGTGTTTCTTGTCCTAATAAAAAACCACAACTTCCATTTTTAATTTCCACCCTTCCTTCCTCTCTGCAGGAATTTTACTAATCCCTCATTCCTTGCTCTCTTTTTTTTTTCCTTAGATACAAATAAGTAACCTGTAATTCAGTCTTTTTGGTTTTTTTCTGCTATGGGAAGAAAAACTGAGAGGGGGGTCTGGATACATTGATTGTGAAACCAATTCATTTAAAAACACAAATGCCCAAGACCATTGGAAGGAGAACATGTGGTTTATCTAATTTTCCATCAATTTTTTATAAGCATCCTTGGTAGGGAGGCATCAGAGCCTGACTGAAGCCCAAACTGATTTCAAATGAAAGGAAAACTTGAAATTTTTATGAAAACTTCACATTCTTCTAAATGAATGTCTTGCCAATCACCTGAATAATTTAAGATGTGCATCCCTTATCTTCTTCCTGCCTGACAGGCAGGACACTGCTGAAAATTGATTCTGCCTTGCTTCAGGGCCTTCTGTGATTAGAGAGAAGAGCCCACAGAGCCTTTGTGCATCCCTCCAGTTACGTCCTTGCCCTTATGGATCCCCTCAAGACCAATTCTCACCCCTCCTTTCCTTTTAGACAAGAAGCTTGATAAAGAACACATCTTCATTTCTTAAAACTTTTCTCCATTTGTTGACAGGGTGTGGAAATCACTGATTTATCTCCTGCACCCTAGCAGCAACACGGCAAATAACCCCTGATTTGTACAAGGGGTTCAGCATAAAAGTTCAGCTGTGAAAGTGCCCCCTGCAGTACAAAGCAGCAGTGCCGAGAAACCAAGAGGCCTTTCCCTGGTGGGGAACTCCACAGTGCCCGGTTCTGCAAATACAGAGCACACGAAGCAGGAACAAGAACATTTTCCTCTTCTGTCTGCTGAGGGTGGCTGAAATTAATCATCCCTTGAGGTCTGAATGGATTAGGAATTCCCAACCCACTAAAAAAATAGAGGAAACACCAGTGCACTCTTATTTATCTGGGGAAAACATTGCCCACTGACAGTACTGCTGTTACTGTCACCTTCTCCTAAGAGTCACTTTAGACCTAAAAATCCAGGGAAGTTCTGCATTAATGCATTACAATGGAAGACCAGGACAATAGAAATTCGTGTCCTACTCAAAGATGTGAAGTGACTTGTCTGCAACTCATTTACAATGTTAATTAATTCAATCAGGTTGCTAATAAGCAAAACCCACGTGCAGTTTAGATTTCCCCATTTTCCACTAAAATACATGATCTCACTTTTTTCCACAGCAACTGTCCCTTAGAAAAAGAAAACCTTAGTAAAACAGAGTGCCAAAAGACTGGAAGTAGATGTTACAACCAGCCAGTACACTGCGGGTATTGCAAGAGGCTAATCCATGGCTTCATTTTCTTTTTTTTAAAGTANGTCTCGCTGTGTTAACAACCCATTGACATCAGCCACTTTCTGCAGTTAACTTTTGTCCTAGTCCTTTCCTCAGATTTCTTAAGAATCATACTTTGGGACAAAATAACATCTTTCCTATTCAGGAAACTTGTAAAAACATGTTCAGTAAAAAGTACTCCTCTGCAGCATCTCGCTCCAGAGCTTTATGGGAGAGCTGCTGCTGGTTTTTACAACCTGTGCTGCTCGGGTCAGAGGAAAAGAAGGGAAATCAGGTAAGCTGTCTGAGCACGCCTCAAAACCAAAACTCCTGCTTTTTGTAATGAGTTACAAAACCATAGTAAGAAGATTGCTGCAGTCCTCGAGGTAGTGTCAAAATAGTTCCTACCTGGGATGCAACTGGAAAGAAAAATAAAATTGAAAAAAGAGAGAAACGGATGCCCTTGTTAAAGCATCACTTCTGCTAATCAGGGAAAACTCATCATCCCCTGGTCCATCGGGACATTCATCACCCTCTTGCTGAGGCATCATGATCGTTATGGTGAAAGTAACATCCATCGACACTGGAGATTGTAGGGACTTTCCACCAGTTTATGTAGAAAAACATTTAGAATTGTGTCTCTCATAGCCAAGCCCAGAGTAACTTAGGTTGCTGCTAAATTACTTGGCACGTTTAGATGGCAAAGTGCCCTTAACTGCTCCTGGAGAGCTTTGCAGACACTCAGCGGGTGGATAGATTCCTATCGCTGTGGTTGGTTTCCAGTATCCCAGTTCCCTCTCTGTCTGGAGACTCCTGCTGTTTGGTGTTTCTCTGGTAGAAGAGCAATTGTTGCTATGACTTTGAAAGAAGGTGGCATTTCCTAAACCTGTCTCCTGAACTCTCCCATTAAATACTTACACTCTTGGAGTTTCAGAAGCGGTGTGTTTTGGGTTCTCTCGCTTTTGGACTGAATTATTTTCTTAGAGAAAAATTAAATTTTATTTCTCTGATCATAATGGAGTCAGTACAATCAACCTGTCATTTACTGTCTTGTACTAAAGTCTGTTGAACAGTAGAAAAACTAATTCAATAACTACTCGGGCCAGAAGAAAACTGTAGTGCTCGTATTCCTGCCCATGCCAGTATAACGCAATGAGGATTCTGTGTGAGTCATCTCCTTTTGACATTGATTCCAGAAAAATTAAAGCCTACTGAAGTCATTAGTGCTTCCCTTACTGATATCTGTAAAGACAAGCAATAAAATACTTTCTACTTCTACTGTGCTGAATCTAGGAGCCAGTAAACTATGGGATAAAGTGACACTGGAGCACAGCCCAAACTCAAGTGAGTTTCAATAATTTTTTGAAGGGTTTTTTTTTTCTTTGAAAGCAGATATACATTATACAATCAAATACTGCACACACATGCAATTATGTATGTATGAAATTCAGTGTATTACAACGCAGCTGTGTATACCTGTGTGTGCTGAGTGCCTTCTGGCTGTGCAAGGGTCAGATGCGATTCAGAGGGATGAAACCACCACATTCTGGAAAAGAGTTCCCTTGAAACAATTCTAAGACACATTATAGATCTCTGTTCTATAAAAGCATTTGCTTATGATTACTCATGTGAACAGGTAAAGGAAAAGGGAGGTACTTCTGAGTGAAGCTAGTGTGCGGGCACTTCCATCACTGAAACCGAGCACAAAAATGAACTGTGGAAGGTATTACCTGTAGCAGTTATTGTTATAGTTGTTGTAACTTCCCAGGGCTGTCAGGCACCCCAAGCAGATGGCGTAAGAGAAAAAGATCTGTGTTCCAGCATCCACCCACACCTGAAACAAACAGACAAATATAATGGAGTGGTCAAAAAAGGTGAAGAAGGAATCCCCTTTATGCATATATTGACTGCGGATTTGCAGAGGGAACTGTACAGAGAAATAGCATTGGGCAAACCTCGGCTAAGTCCCAACCTTAAAAAAGTGCTGTGAGTTACATCCCCCTCTGCTTCCCCCTGCTATAAACAAGCAGTAACTCACTGGGACTTCACCGGTTCGACCTGATCCAAGTAGAGAGACAGAATTTCTGGAGAAAAACCTCACCCAGGATTAATTAATGAATTAATTAATGGTTTTATTCACACTGCAAGGTGCTAGTAATTGCAACCTGAATGGAATAATCTGCATTTATTTCATCCTCACTTGATAATTATTTATTCACATGAAAAAATTTAATGTGAAAAAATACTGTAAAGACAAAATACGCCATTCATAGGGAATTCAGCTGGGGAAAGAGAAGAGGCAACTTATGCAGGGAACGCGGTTTTTAAGAATACTTAATGGCCCCAATTAGGCACGAGGACATGGTTGTTCTGGTCACTGTGCAACGAGGATATAAAAGTTCTGTAGAGTTTAGCAAGTACATACCTTTTTAATATCATTCTGGTAACATTTATATGCTAAAACGATGCAAATATTAAATTTAAGTCAAAGAATAAAAAAGGAAGAATAAGGAGGCACAGTGATATTCTCCTCACAGCAATCTCAGAACATTAATATAACATAAAGGATTTTTTTTTTTTTTGCATTTTAAAAATACTCCAACAAAGCAGTTAATTTCATTTGACTAGAGCCTGGGTGTGTTATTAGTGGAGGCGAATATACTTTTTAACCCCGGGTTTTGCCACAAGAGCAATCTGAAGAACCCACATCTACCAGCCGCACTGTTATTTCCAATCCGGTTAGTTCTGACTCCTGCTTTCTGGGATAAATGAGCGCTGCGAGTCAGGGTTTTTTAAAAGCAGAGCAAGCAAAGTGCTTTGCAGAGAAGTAACAAAACACCGACTGATCACCGGAGGCAATAGCTGTGTGGCCATCAGCTACTTTAAGTCTGAGACAGGTATTATACGACACCGCTAATTATTTAATGACTGATAATAGTAACACTAATCAAAGACTCATAAATATACGAAGGGGATGCATTTGTTTTACATGTGATCAAGTGAGACATGTGATCAAGTGAGTCTCTGGAGCTGTTGAGAGCGTTTTTGTTTAGGAATAACATTAAGATCACATTTGATTTGCGTCAGTGGCTTAAATGGTTTGGCTGCTGTCATACTGAATAAGATACATCTGATTACATCGCAGCGTTTCACCACTTGGTAAGGAAAAAACCGGCACAGGGAAAGGCTTTTGACAGACAGGCTCTTTAATGAGATCGGAAGCTCCCAAAAAGCTGTAAGTAGCATAGGTCAACTGAAAATGCACGGTCCTCTTAAGCAGACACAAAAGCTAGGAAACTTCACGGGCACACGCGGAATCTGCTGCTTCCTTCCCTTCGGGTTTTTGTACAACGCATTGTTGCAGTGGGTTGTCCAGCACTTCGATGAGCAGCAGCCTTTCCGCTCCACAGAAGTCTGATTATTCCTTGGACAGCGAGTACCCATGGAAATAGGAGCAAAGGAGAATTGTACTGGGCAGTGAGAAACTGCAGAGCTGCTTGAGAAGAGGAGCAGAGAGAACATCCCTCTGGAGGTCCTGTGCACCTCCGTGCAGAGACAGACAGAATTCTCGTCATCAGTGATAATACTTCCTTCAAAGAAAGCGAGACTCCTCTAAACACTGTAACATCAACATTAAGAGTGGCAAATACTTTATGAGAAATATGTTCACAAATTCTACAAAAGTTGAATCTGATTGAAGAGCCCTTTGTTTTTTTTGTATTATACGACACCAATCTGGAAATTCCATCAGAATTTAAACAGGAAGGGGGATGTAATGTTATTTACTGAATGGTGTAACAGAATCAGCATAGCTTCTTTGGGTTGTACACTCGGAGAACCAGAGATGTTAAATTTGTGATGACCACGAATATTTCAATTTCAGGTTTCTGAAATGGCAAACCATCTACAACTGATCAAGCAAGTGACAAAGAGGGAAATTAATTTAGAAACTGCAGGTAGATTTTTGTAGCTGAAAAAAACATGAGAAATGGACTAGTTCTGTTGTATTTTGTCACCAGCCTAGACACATCACCACTCAAAAGCCTTGCAGTTGCCATTACAGGTGAGTTCTTCGTATTCCTGCCCCAAGAGCTAGTGACAGTTTGACATTTAGCATCACTCATTCGTGGTTGGAGCATTTGTTGAGGTACACAAATTGTTTATTAGCCTATGTCACACCCAGTCTTAGTAATTCATAAACTCTACCTCAGGGGAGGTTGTTCTCATTAAACCTTCTAGTGGGTACAGATGGGCTCTTGTAGGTACCACTCACAAATCCACATGTCATCCATCTGGCTTATGGCAACAAGAGCATTATTAATTGTTTCTGAGAGTGCTGAATTTGCAATGCCTGCCTTAGAGTAGAAGTTGTAACATAAAGTACATGGCCTGAATGTAGCCCAATTTGCAGAACAATGAAATTCTGAATGACAGAGACAAAGGAACTCTTGGGATTGAGCTGCAGACCAAGGGTTCTGGAGAACCTTTGTATCTACTGAGCATAGTTTTTGCATCCACATTACAACCATCTTCTAGACTCGCTGAGCCCAGCACAATGTTAGCAACAGTGTGGGCAAACTGGAAGGATGCAAAGGCCAGCCCAGAGCAGCACCGCTACTGCTCCCACTCCTCTATGGGAATCATTCTGGCTGGGAAGAAGGGGCTGCTCAATGAGCCCACAGGATGAAGCTCTAATTCCCAAAGGGAGAAGGCAAAGTCAAGACGCCTCAGCTCTGTGGCACTCCCTGCTCTCTGCAAGTAGAAACGGGAGTGACAGCGAGAGGTTGAGTCCCTCCCCGTTCTCTGAGGCGGAAGTGGAGCAGCAGAGCTCTCTGTGCCCTCATCCCCGTTTTGAGGCTTTCCCACACTCTGCAGCTTTCCCCATTCCCCCCTCTAGCCCACAAGCAGTGGGCTCAGTGGCGTCTTGCTGCTCTCTACCTACAAAGGCAATTCCACAAAACTGAATCAGTAAGAATATTTTTTCACTAAAAATGGAAAGGGCTGTTTTGCAAAGTCTAGTTCTCAAAAGCTAGTGATACTCAGATACCACATCTGCCTGGGTAACCTTAATTTGGCCTTCTCCTGTGTAGCTCAGGGACAGGACCTTCATTTACATGGCCATTCATCTCTGCCTAGGGAGATGAATCAAACAAGGCAAACAGAGGATCCTGTTGTCTGGAGGATCCCCTGCCTCCTTTGTTGCCCTGATTGCAGTGGATGCAATGAATGAAGAAGGGTGAAAAGGAAGCAGGGGGATGTGCTGTAGTGAAGACAATAGAACACTGCTCTGGAGAATTAGATTCTTTTCATGTCTCTGCTACAAAGTTCCTATGTGACGTTATGTCCATAAATCACTTAAACCAGCCCTTTCTCAAATGTTCATTAAGTGGGTAGTCCTCATTTAATGGGTGTCCAAAATGAAGTACAAGATTACTGAGCGCTCACTGTTGCAACCAAGGTGAACGAAAGCCATGTCTGGAACAAGTGAAAAAACCCCGCAGTATGAAAAGCCAGGTCTGCCAACTTTGAATTAAAAATCCCCAAATGCCCAAATGCCTGGCAGCTTCTCATTTTAGTCTCACCGTTTATCTCTTTACATCAGTAAGATGGGGTCACGACACACACTGGAAACAAAACGACTGAGGTTTATGAAGCACACGGACAGTGCAGAAATAAGTCACTTTGAAAGGCTGAGCCATTTTTTGTGATGGTCAAGGTTTGAAGAATATGCAGTATATTTACAGGGCCAAGCAGTGGGCAAAAAGGATTAAAAAAATTATTGCACAACTGTCCTGAAATGAGCTTAGTTGATGCTGCACCTGAACGAAGCAGAGACCTTGGGGAAAGCCTCTTATGTGCTGATGTTTATTACTTCCATAAAGCACGGAATAAAATTGAACGTTGCTCACCTGAAAGACTGCCATTAGATTCTAGGTTTTTCTCTACCTTTGTACTTGCCCTTTACCATCTGTACTCTATGTACCTATTTCCTGTAGTTCTGTGCTGTATCCAAGCACACAGCTTGGACAGCTGGGCAGACAATACCTCCATACACAGAGTCCTGACTGCCACATCTCAGTACTTACTGCTGTCCTACAGGGAAGGTGCAGCACATGCTGTGGCAGCCTCATGTACCGTGTTGGGTGTGATTTGCCTTCAGCAGACTTGCTGCAGGCACAGCAAACTCCAAACGGCTTCGGAGCATGAGCCCAGTGAACAGTGAGCTCTGCACTGGAACACTGACACATTCCCTGTGCTGGGACAGGAAAACCTCACAGACCAAGACCTAGGGGGATTTCCGCAGCAGCCTCCCTCAGGACGCAGCCTGGGCCACCTTTAGTCCATGTCATCTCCACCTCTCAAATAACTGGAAGACTACCATTCACCACTTAAGGCCATAGCTCATTGCAGAAGTCCTTTCCTGCTCCTAAAGCAAAGCAAACACTACTACGCAGCTATTATGGAACCCTCCTGCGACTGCAGGAAACATCTCCCAGGATAAACTGACTTTATCTGGCATTTCCACAAGCTTTTGGAGTCATGACAAACAGCTGCATGTAATTCAGAAGGTGTAAAAATGCTGCATATCTGGGGAACACGGGAAAATTAAGTAGTTCTTTTCAGTCCGATTCTCCTAAAATATATACAGTTTTAAAAAAATATTATGTTGTCACCCGAAAAGCTTAATTTTACACCTCAGCTAGAAAGCTATTCATGAAATGTCGCTATTCTGTCTCATTGTGCATGTCTTTGCATATTAGTCTGGAATTAATGCAAGATGCCTAAAATGTGTGTTGAGGACATTTGGAGCAGAAGTAGGAGGGGTTTGTTAAAATGTGATACTCGGAAATTATGTTCTTGGCAGGTTGGATGTTCAAATCCAGAGCCAGACATCTCCCACCTCCCGCCTGAGCCCTGCAGGGGCAGGACCTGGTCAGCCTACGTTGCCTCTGGCTGTAGGCTGGGGAGACAAGCTCTTGGGATAAACACCAGCTGATGGTTTAATTTTGGGGAAAGCAAACAAAAGAGAATATGATTTTTTAGAAACAGCTGAGTGCAGCACTCGATCACCTCCAGCATTTCCTGTACTTCTTCCTTTTGTCTGTACCTGCACGGCCACACAAGCACCTTGCGCACGGTATCAGCAGCCTTCTAACTGGCAATGCACACATCTGCTGGGATTGCAAGGTGCATTTTTATCTCTGCTTTCAGACAACAGATGAGAATAACCACTAGTTAGTGTGGTTAACCACAATAACTGCTAGTTTAACACAAGTGCTATTGTCACTGTGGTGTTAAGTAGGAAAGACCGTATACAGGCCTAAAAAGTATGATGGAATTCCACCAAAAACCCCCAGAAAAGCTCTAAAGAGCAGTCAGTGTCTAGACACTGGAATATATGCCTAATTAGACACAAAGAAAAGCAGTAGGAATGAATAAAGCTGCTAGGGAGTAAGGCTCTCGGCTTTATACCAACAGGAAAACAGTATTGTCAATGGCGTTACAGCTGGCTCTGACCCAAGAGCTGTTTCTGACCTGTGGCAGGAGAGATGTCACAATTTCGCCCTGAAGGCACTGTTCTCTCAACTCAGAGAATCAGCAGGGGTGGGGAGGAAGGAGCTGGGGGCTCCTGACACCAGCCTGAACTCACACATGGGTTTCAGGTGCCTGTGTGTTACAGTTTCAGAGAGATTTCTGCAGGTAAAGAAACACACACCTCACCCCTTCTCTTTTTGTGACCTTCTAAACTGCATTTCACAGATTTCTTAACGGTACCAAATCATAACAATACCTTGGTTCAGGAGAGAGGTCAGAGAGTTTTCAGAGTAATGGCTGATCTAAAAGAACTGCAACATCCACTCTTCTCCGTACAGAGAAGCTGCAAGAACAACCAGGCATTGCGAGGATTCTTCCATTAAACAAAACCTATGGGTTGTTTATCTTTCAGTGACCTTTCCCATAGCCCACAGTTAACATGTTAGAAATGATAAACATTTTATTTATATGTTTTTTTCATTCCTAACAGTGAGACTGAACACCCACTTCAGCTGCAAAGCTCAAAGCATCCTTCACTGAAGTGGTTAATGACAATTCTGTAAGGCAGCACAGTCTGAGAACTCACAGGCCAGTTAAATACCCAACTCCCTCTTTAAAACATGATGTTCCAAATGTTGATTGTCATTCATTCCCCATTTTGTTATCACAGAATGAGCAATCACTTTAGAGTTTGCTTTTAATTTAAATTATTCATTACTTTCTGATGAATCTCAGCAGTGCTTGTATTTTAAAAAGCAGTTTGCCTTTGGTTTCAAATAAGAATGGTAAAAATAAAGCCTTTGCTGTCAGGATATAGAAAATGAAATTTCAAGGTAAAGGCACAGAAGAGTTGCAGATTTTTATAATGGTAAGAATGTCTGACTAAAACGACCTGTTGACAAGTAGACTTAAATAGGAGCATTACTAGAATTTAAGTCCTACACAACAGGTTTAATGCTCATGTGCTGGTGCTTCTGCATGAAGGCTGTCCTGTTAAGTTCTCAGAAGCTTTAACCTCTGCCTTTTACTTAACAATCTACTCAGAAAAGTCTGTGGGGATTCTGTGGAAAATGTCAGAAATTCCTGTCAGCTACAGAACATCTCTACCTGTACTAGACCTCGAGGTTTACCATTTTCAAGCTGGCTTCTAAACCATATGTTTTGTCAGTCTGTGGTCCCACAGCATGGGGTGCATCCAGGCCACATGGGAGTCACTCTGGGTACTTCATGGTGTGTAAACAGTAGGCAAATTCAATGAATGGAGAAGACCACAATGAGAGGAATAAACCAAGATCAGGAAAAAACCCAAACCCAAACTGAAATCCATATACAGTGTAGAAACAAGAAGAGCAGGTGGACAGCAAACAAAAAAAGTCACAGAACTCACCGAGCATGGCCAGGACAAAGATCTTAACGTCATCTTTTGGGGAAAAGTAAAGTCCGTCCTTTCATTATCATATCGGTTTAGACATCACAGGACTGTAAGAAACTATTAAAATGTTTGGTAGCTCCTGCATTTAAAGAGTACTCCCATCAGACACGAAGGAATTAACAGCAGGTTTAACTATACGCGCTAATAGAAGCTTTTGGAGACTCAAACCATTTTGAAAGATTCTGCCAGCCATGGCCCTGACATAGGTCTTCCTTCCTCCTCTCCTGTCCCTGCTGCTGTAACCCCACAGAAAAATGGCAGATTTTCTTGCTCTGAGTCACATGCACAATTCAGAGGGCAATCAGATGGACAGACAGACACTACTAAGATCTTCTGACCTTCAAGGTGATACTGGAACCTCTCTTTCCTCTAATGATTCATAGACCTTCATTTTGCATTGACACTAATAAAAAAAACTGTGATTGTAGATATGAGACAAACAGGAATCACTCAGAGCTCTGTTACACAAAACACACCACATTCATACATAATGGGGCGTTTCCCCTGCAGACTGGCTGCTGATACACAAATCCTGTTCGCACAGAGGCTCCCGACAGTGACTGCCCTGGAGCAGGAAGCTGCAGGACTCCAGGGCCACTGGACTCTGCTATTCAGTATTTTGATATTAAAACATAAAAGAGCACCTCTCTTGCCACAGGGAAGTACCACAAAGCCTGGAGTTTCCTAGGCAGTGAGCTTTACTGTATTCTCTTTTCAAAACTACTTTTTTCCAGTCTTAGATCCCATATCTCTTAAATTAATGACCACGTTATCACCCAGACGAACTTTTGAAGACAACGTGAAACTGAGAATTATTCTGCTGATTGGAGTGTGCCTACACGGCGATGGTTACCGTGCAACTGTAAGAATCATTCCCAGAACATTCACCTGCATCACAAACTATTGTTCGGCGCAGTGTAGCAGAGTTGACAAGAGCAAGAAAGCGGGACGGTAACTGCTGCGCAAAGGCTGGATAGGATACACTGCAAGGAAAACAACAGCCATACCTGGCTTTGGGGTTTTTTTGACACTTCTTATGTTCCTCGTATGCTAACCAAGATGAAGCATGTTATACATTCACACGACATCCCACCAGAAAAGACGGACAGAGCAGAGATTAATTTTCAATAGGGAATGCTTTGTCAAATGGATGGAGAAGAGGCCAAAGCACCTACAATCTGTCCCAGAGCCACACTGAGCAGAAATCTCCAAGGGGGTTTAGATCCTGCTGCAAAAAGTCCAAAAGGACAATTCATTGCCATCAACGGAAATCTCTGTTCAAATCCACGAAAATGAAGCAGTTTACATTTTTTCTCTAGTCACTTGCTCTTAATCAACTGAATTTTTTCCTTCAATAGCAGCTAACAAGTATCAGCTGAATGTGCCACGCCACTGTGCAAAACACAGATTTCAGTCCAAAGTACTGCTCTGTTCTCAAAACCAACCCAAGCACATGGAAGGTGCAGACATCCAAAGTGAGTAAATCCATTCCTTGCACGCATTCTCCTCTTTTCCTAACTAGCACTACACCGATAATGTATCTTACTCCTAAGAATCAAACAGGGAAGAATAAACTTTATTATTTTAATTTTGCTGCATAATCAACAGTTATTATAGCTGCACATTTTCTCGTCTTTGACTATAAAATAGCAGAAAAGATGATTTTCTGATCTTGGTTCATGTTAAGTTTATCAGTCTTTTCAACAGAGTTAATTGAAAAGGACATGTTTCTTCAGAAATCAGACAAAAAGATATTTCACAAAATGAAACCAATTAATCCCAGGGGTCACAACCAAAAGCTTTTTGCTGCTTTGGAAAATACAGCTTCCTGCTTGAAACTGCAATCCTGGAACAACCAGTGAGCAAAACAGAGCCTGACAATGCAATTTTAAAGCGACTTTTCTGAGTAGAATGTTAAGTAAAAGGCAGAGGTTAAAGCTTCTCAGAACTTAACACGACAACCTTCATGACACCATCTCACAAATACACTTTTAATAGTATTTCAACAAACTTTTGATATATTTATATTCCATTAAATATACTCCTTTGAAAGAAAACTTTCAACGTCTATATTTATCAAATCTACACTTACTGAAACAATGCTAGAAGTGTGATGTAGAAAAATGAGGACATAAAGCAGACTATTCCCTGAAAATGTGCCTGTCCTCAGGCTACTCGAAAGAGGCGACTGTTTTGTTCAGTCACCAACGTAAAAGAGAGCTCAGCAGGATGTTTTACAAGTGAAACACAACCCAGCTCCTTCAGCCTTATGCAGATGGCAAGAATAGGATGAAAATATCCCTCCGTTATCTCCTTGCAGGATCCCTCAGCTCCAGAGAAAGGGCTCGGCTTTGGCTGAGTGCAGAGCTGGGGTCCCCCCTCCTCAGAAAAGTCAAGTAACAACAAAGCCTGATGGGTCCAAGCACCCTGGCACCAACTGTGTCACCTGCAGTAAATAAGCTCTTTAGCCCCTGCCCCCTTGTCCCCAAATGCCTTCTTGGGAAAAAAAGAAAAGAAAAGAAAAGAAAAATTACCTCGTTGCTCCCAACTCAATGGGAAGTGTCATGAAATGGGAAACTAAACCGAAAGAAAATATGAACTGTGTATTGTGGAGAAGTAGCAAAAAAAAAAAACAAAAACAAAAACAAAAACAAACAAACAAACAAAAAAAACCCAAATAAACAAAAAAAAAAAAAAAAAAAGTTGAGTTTTGGATACCGGGCTTGGTTTGTTTCTGAAGTTTACTACCCAGGGGTTTTTAAACAACACTGCTTCTGAAAGCAGAGCCTTCATTAGAGCAGGAAAACACAACTTAAACGGCCAGGCAGAAAATGGCTGAATTAAGCTCTTTTTTCCCTCTCTTTAATGGTAGTGATTCTCAAAAGATTAAAAGTAGGTTAGAGGAATAATAAAACAGCTATGTTTCTAGTGTCTACCTGACAACAGCTTTTGTAGAAGTGAATAATTACATGAAAATCACTTCCTTTCCACCTCTCTTTGGGATTTCTGTGGGTTGCTAGGCAGTCTCTCTCCTACCTTCTGCTAATGTTACTTACAGGCGCGATGAATACACCATATTCATTCTTAGAATGGTGAGCTAAGGGGGAGAAGGACCTAAATACTTGGAGTTTTGTTTATTCATTGCTGCCTTTGGAGACCAACACTATACCTCAGATTACTTTACACATATTTAAATGCTAATTTTCCAAGGCATAAGTGTTAGCCAAGTACCACCCTGCTCAAATGGAAGAGGCCCTTGCTCCATCCAGGAGCCACACTGGTAGTACGTTGCTGTCGCCAGCCAATGTTGAAAGTCAGGTGCTGGAGCAAAGTGTCCCAAGGTGTCTTGTGGGGCTTAGGAGGCAGATTCTTTCACTCCCTCTGACTACTTTTCAGGACCGAAATAATGTTTGCTATGAGATTGGTTTACTTTCTTGAACTCCTTAACCCAAAACTTAGGAGAGCTCTGCTGCCTTGTCACGATTCCAAAGCCAGCAGCCACAGAGCCCTGAGTGCAGCCCTACAGGTTAGCGTACATGTTTGTTAAAAGCGAAATAAATATTGTCCAACACAGGCTCCTTCCCTGCAGAGTGCCAGCTGAGATAAGCAGGGCCTGGAACGCTCAATTCACATGGCAGGTACGTGTGCCTGGCTGTGGGAAGGGCAGTGAACCAAGTGCAAGGCTACGTGAGGTTTAAAAAGCGGAGGCTGGAAGCTCAGAGAATGCTTAGGCCACTGCAGGAGCTGACCTCTGGGTTAGAGTGCCTTTATGTCCCCAACTTCACTCAGAAATAGCAAAGCCTAAGGGCAGTTTTGCCTGGGAGTGAGGTGGAAGGAGACTTTTACGGCCATGATAACCCCTTTCAGGTCACTCTAGTCAGAGACTTCCTCTATCACAAAGCTGCATCTCAAAGAGCACCTGGAGGGGTGTAAAACAGCATTGTTAAGGCATAACCCTTTGGAGCTGTTCTCTCCAACTGATACTTCAATGGCTGTTATCTTGTCCTCACCATCGAAGAAATTTAAAGGTCTGAAAGAAACAGATGGCCATCTGATCGTCCTTGTTAAAGAACATACTGTGATTTAACAGCACAACCTACCCTATGCCTTGCTTGATTTCAGATACATATATATGCAGACATACAAAATCCCAGGAATATTTTTCATAGGGCCTTCCCCATATTTAGAAAGAAAAAAATCAAATAAAAACCCAAATATTTGGTCAGGCCTCTCTTTATCTGAAAGTCAATACTAAGATTCCAACTTTGCCCAAAGGAAAAATTCTACCCACTATGGTAGTTCAGTCCAGGAATTTCTGTGAACTATCCTTACGATAAAACTCGCGTGTTTTCATTTACAGCCAGTAGTTACAACAGTTGCCTGAAATACGCATAAGAAGAGTTATCTCTTGCCATAGAATTTTCCCTTGAAATATACACCACTTTTGCATCACTTCAGTTCTGGAGCGTAAGGCAAGGGGACGCCTGAGAGCAGGAGATGCACAGAACTATTCAAGAGATATTACTCAGCTAAAAATATTTATGTCCCTACAATGAACATGATTTCGGGGGGATGGGGGGGGAGTGCCTGAATAGCTGCAACAGTTCTTTTGTGTCTGAGTGGTAAGAAATGAAAATTGTCTTCAGTACATTGGCAGCTTGAATTTGGGAAGCTGGAAAACATTTTAAAAAGATACTAATAAGAGGAAAAATTAATTAAATACCAATATCAATATGTATTTTCAGTGTCCTAGAGACAGACAGACTTTGCCAGGTGGTTTTGAGGGCACATTTGGGAGTTGAGGCATGCCTAATGTAATTTCCTACAAATGATAAATATAGATGCTTTTTTTCTCCCCCCCCCACCCCAAGTAAATGCAGGAAGTTCACTAATTTGTGAAATGAGGGTGTTGATTAGCATTCCTCTTTACTGCCTAAGCCACTACCACCAAATGCTCTCAGAATGAGCTATTTGGCTGCTCCCACATACACTGTGACACCTACGGACAGTCAGAGGAGTNTAAATGTAGTGGGGGTTCCATATCCTCTCAGCAAGTTCATCATTTCAAGATACCCAACTGCTGTTACGGAGCCGCTCGACTGTAATATCACCGTCACGAAACAGATCCTTCTCTGACAACGTTTTTCTTCGCTCCTCTTTCTTTAAGATTCTAATTCTAGGGAACACTGGAGATAATAAACACAGTATTCAACCCCGATTGCAAATACTTTAATAAAGGGTGTTTTGGTCATGAATCATTATTCAATTAAATCCTTTCACTCAGAAATTAAGAGGAAACTATACTTATGTTATATAAAATTAGGATAAATATTATTTAATCTCACTTCTTTAAAAATAGTAATTTCAAGAATTCTTTTTAAGTTATCTTCTTAACAATACTTACCTTAGAAACTGCACCTTTTACAAAGTGTCTAAAAAGAACAGAATTTGAAACACAAGAAAATACAATTTCAGAAGCATGAGTTATTTGATCTCAAATTCCTCCTTTTATTGAAAGCAGCCTAAATCTCATAGTGAAATAAGTTTTCCACAAGGTGATTTCCATTCATTTCTACCATTTAGACACTGTCTAAGAACCCAATGGTGAATGCTGAAAGGGTACATAAACCCGACTGAAGCAAAGTTTGACTGAGGAGTGTTGTGTTGTGTATGAGAGATTAAACAGTTACAGCTGGAGATTGCTGACTCCAAAGTTTCAGATGGACTTAAGAAGTAACTCAGTGCCATGTATTATTCATCCTCAGTAATAACATACTAAATATTACTAAAAAGTGACTGACATAATTGTAACGAACTGCATATGAACCACTTTTGAAATAGAGGCTAGATTCTTTGAAAAAAGTATTTCCTCATCTTTGAATACTGTATGAACCGACAAAAGGCCTCTTGGCTTTGTCTAAACTTGCAACTCAAAGACGGACTGTAAAATCGCACGTTAAAAGTTATGTTCAAATAGCACTACTTTTCATTTAGGCAAAAGTAGAACTCTGACGGTACTGGGAACACAGCAGCAGGCTGTGACACATACTCGTGCCCTGTTCTGTTCACAATGCTTATAGACAGTTTCACGGCAAGGTCGTGCGATGTGGCTGCATAATACAGTCAAGTCTGTACAAGTTTGCTAAGCAGCCTCACAAGAAAGTCNTATATTTACACTCACATGCTCAGAGGGCTGAGGAGAGAGGTCATCCTGACTGGTTTCTGGAGCATTCTGAACCCAAACCAAAATGGTTCTAAGGGTTTTTTTAATATGATTATTCCATTTACATGATGTTTGCCAGAAAGCAGGGCTCTGGGGTTGATTTAGTTTTTAGGTCGGGGNTTCTTAACAATACTTACCTTAGAAACTGCACCTTTTACAAAGTGTCTAAAAAGAACAGAATTTGAAACACAAGAAAATACAATTTCAGAAGCATGAGTTATTTGATCTCAAATTCCTCCTTTTATTGAAAGCAGCCTAAATCTCATAGTGAAATAAGTTTTCCACAAGGTGATTTCCATTCATTTCTACCATTTAGACACTGTCTAAGAACCCAATGGTGAATGCTGAAAGGGTACATAAACCCGACTGAAGCAAAGTTTGACTGAGGAGTGTTGTGTTGTGTATGAGAGATTAAACAGTTACAGCTGGAGATTGCTGACTCCAAAGTTTCAGATGGACTTAAGAAGTAACTCAGTGCCATGTATTATTCATCCTCAGTAATAACATACTAAATATTACTAAAAAGTGACTGACATAATTGTAACGAACTGCATATGAACCACTTTTGAAATAGAGGCTAGATTCTTTGAAAAAAGTATTTCCTCATCTTTGAATACTGTATGAACCGACAAAAGGCCTCTTGGCTTTGTCTAAACTTGCAACTCAAAGACGGACTGTAAAATCGCACGTTAAAAGTTATGTTCAAATAGCACTACTTTTCATTTAGGCAAAAGTAGAACTCTGACGGTACTGGGAACACAGCAGCAGGCTGTGACACATACTCGTGCCCTGTTCTGTTCACAATGCTTATAGACAGTTTCACGGCAAGGTCGTGCGATGTGGCTGCATAATACAGTCAAGTCTGTACAAGTTTGCTAAGCAGCCTCACAAGAAAGTCAAATTTATAAAACACTATGGCCATATGCAGGCTATGGGTATTCCATGTGTGCCAGGAGTATGCTGTACCACAGGGCTGCATCCAGCAGTGCTGCAGAGGCAGAAGAACAAAGCCCAGACGCTGCTCCAGCAGCGGGTAAAAAGGTGGTTTAAACTCCCCCCCCTCCCTGCTCACTACATCTGTGATTAATAGGATGCCAGAAAAATACCCCCGGAGTGGATTCAGTTTATGTCAGGAAAACAGAACCCCATTGCAGAGTAAGATAAAGAAAATACTAATGCCTTAGATTATAAAGAATTTAAAATTGAGCTGGGCTGGAATAATTAACTTGATATAAATGTTCATCTAAATAAAAAATATCCCTCAGGAACATATTCCAATTTTCTAAGCAGTAAGTAAAAGTTTTGCTCACAAAAGCTTATCTATGTTCATCCTATCTTTTTTTCACTTCAGAAATCCCCTTTCGTGACAGGAAGGATTTTCCTCACAGCAAATACCATGCAGAAGCAACCCTAATGGTGGCATTTAGGTATTAGGACAATTGTAGTAAATATGATAAAATAAGCATACACGGAGATTCTACCCTTGCATAGGCTGCTGCAAAGACGGGGCAGTTCCCCACTTAGGTCACTGCACTAGCTGTTCCAGTCAGTTGGAGGACACTCTCGATTTGCAGGTCTGAGAGGTCAAGAGCTTAGCACATAATGAATACTCAAGGTCTCAATTCTATCTTTGCATACATACACAAAGATTTCAGTAACTCCCGATAAAAAGAATTGTCTTTGACTGGAGAGTCTGTGTCAAAGCATATACAACAGTGTTTTGTCTCTACGTACCGATACTATAGTTTTTTTTTCCAGTTTGCATTCTGCAATGAGATAAAATCCCTAACTTTCTTCTTTAGGGTGGGCTGTGCAGAGACTGACAGGCACCGTCAATACAAAGGGTGAGCAGACAGAGTAGAAACAGCTCTGTCTTCAAATGTGCTCTTCATGTTTCTGTATTTTTTTCTTGTTTGTTTTTGCATTTTCTAGAGTAGCAGCACGAGCATTACAGGCTGCTGGGGGCAATCAGCGCACTGAACCTTTGAGTCACACCTTCTCAGCACAGATCAGATACATTACTGCCTTCCCCCAACTGCGTTGGAGAAGAGGGCATTAAGTGTCAGTAATTTTTTTTTTACATCTGTAGTTTTCACTCATAGAACCTCTTTTTTCAGTGACTGCAGTCAGCAAGTGATAGTAAGAAAAGGAACTGTCTCCACTGACGATTTCATGGAAAGCAGAGAGGACCAGTTTCCTCACCCATAGCATTGCCTTTTGCCAGCCACCGCCAAAAGCATAAAAGCTCAAAGGCAAATTAAGCAAAAGTCTGCAGTGTTGAATTACCCAGAGGTGAAGAACATATTTCCCCTTCTCAGCTGCACTGGCGTCGTGCCGCGGGTGGGCATCTCACCATTGGATTCTGGCCCAGCTGCTGGAATTGTGCCATGGGCAACTGCATTTCAAAAATTAAGAAACCAATCAAGTTTCTAAAGCATTTCCAGTGCAGAATCCATCTCTCCCTATTTCCAGAGCCTGCTCCCTCTCCTACTTCTGTTCCTCTTATACTTGGCATTGGAAACATGACAGAAGCTGCTGGTAAAGCTTAGAAACCGCACAAAAGATAAACCACAACCAAGAGAGATTATTCCTCCTATATTTTTTTGGAAGTGGTCAGCAACCATGTGGCTGAAGGGCACATAAGCCTGTTTCGATTTCCAGAAGTGTTTTGGAAAAATCTGTCACCAAACACTCTTTAGGAAACTATGCATCTGTGGTTTAAGAACTAAGGTTGTTGCTGGAAAAAATAACTGATGAGAAGACAGAAAACACCAAATAAGAGTAAAGGAATATTTTTTACAGTGGAGGGAGGCCACCAGTGGAATACTACAATGTCCTGTGCCTCTGCTGTTTCTTCACAAGTTGCTGAGAAAAAAAGGGGTGACACAAAGTTAGTCAGACTAGCGAAGATGACAGTTAAAATAGAAGTGACACTAAGTTACCCAGACCAGCAAGAATGACAGCTAATTATGATGATGGAGCTTATGAACTGGCATGACTAGAAAATAACATTTTAAAACACAGCAGATAAAATTAAATTACATTTAAAGTAATATATACAAGAAAAACCAACTCTGATTTCACCTATGAAATTATGGGCTCCCAGCTGATAGTTTTGATTTGGAAGCATTACCTTGTAGTTATGTTAGTTCCAACAGGGCTCAGCAGTGGTCAAGAAAGCAAATGAAGTGCTAGGCATTAATAAGGAATAACCACAAGGAATACAAAGGAAGAGAAGCGCATTATACCACTAGATCCATCATTTGTCCACACCTTGAATACTCCATGTAGTTCTCACTATGCTCTCCTCATATTAAAAAGTTTCAATAGAACTGGAAATGGCTAAGAAAAAGATGAAACAGAGAACCAAAAATAGCTTTGTATTTTGTGCTATGAACAGCCCCATGCATCTGTACAAGCTAGGGAACAACCTCCTGGAAGGTCCTAAGGGATAAGCTGACCGTGCGTCAACAGCATGCCCTTGGGGCAAAGATGACCAACAGCATCCCAGGATAAGCAGGAGGTGGGATGTCAGTGCAGTTTAACCAGTCATGAATAACAAAGAAAGAAAATTACTGAGACTATGTTTGCTGCTTCTTCCAGTTCAGGAACTTTTCATCTGATGATTGAGGTTTCTAGGAACCCAGTTCAAAAGGAATGAAAGGACAGCTGTGGAACTTGTTGCCCAGACATGCTGGGGATACTGAAAGTCTTCATGGACTCTAGGGGAGATCAGAAAACTACATGGAACAGAAATTCACTGAAGATTTCTGAACGATAAAAGCCACACAGACCTCAGGAAATCACCTGAGCTGAAAATACCTGGCTGTCCAAAGACTTCAAGGGACAAATATCATATATTCCCTTGGGAATTCTCTTTGGTCCACTGCTGGAGCCAGCATACTGGGCTGCATGATCTTTGTCCCAGGTAAGTTTTATGTAAAGCATCATCTTATGTAGTTTCAAACAAATACCATAATGCTCGATGCTTATTTTAATGCTCCCTGCTCTGCAGAAGAAATTATCTTGTTGAGTTGACCGTCTGTCCCACTGACTAACATTAGCTAGTTGTTTTTGTACACTTATTTCTATAATTCTCTTAAACTCTTGCCTGAAAATGGCAGTACCCAAACAGGGACTATTATGTTTGAATGCCCATACAAGTTCTAGCACAACTTCTCCCACCAATCCATGCGTGGGATAATAAAAATGATGAGTAATTATTATCAAAATAAAGATACCAGTTAAACTATTAATTTGTAACAGTCGACCACCAACATGTTATTTTCTATTCAAATAAGCATGTTCTGACTAGTTGGCAAATAATTAATCTTATTTTATAGTAAGACACAGAAGACTGCACCTGCAGGGTTGACACCCCAGGGCAGGGAACGTGCCAGTAGAAGCTGGACAGAAATTCTCCAACAGAAAAGCTGGAACCCCAGGTTGTATTTGGACTCTTGTGTTTAACAGTTCACAATTGACCTAACCGTAATTAATTGAATTAATTTATACTTTCGGCCTCCCACATCCTCTAGCAGTGAGTTTGACCATTTAGTTATTCATTGTGTGAAACAGAACATTCTTTTGTATTTTTCTAAACCCACTACATCTCCATTTTTATAGACTTTTGCCAAATCAAAGGCAGGGTTCCAGTAGGACCTCCTGAGTTACTGGCCAAGTGCCACATAAACAGGGAATGGTTTCCTGGCTGCAGAACCAGGAGGACTGTCCTCCAGTTTCGGGTCAGACAGTGTGTAAAAGCTTTTTTTTTTTTCTCCCCTCCTGCCCCCCAGTGACTGTTTGCTATGTAGAGTGCTTTCCTCACAGAGCTACCATCGCCATTTGATTAGCAGACCAGTCTTCTAAGAGCATCACAAATATGATACGGTTCTCTGCAAAGCCACTCTTACTACTTCATTTTCTATAGTACCACCAAATCCATGGTCCAGCTTCCAGCTAGTATCTACTGAGTACCTCTATTACATTGATTTTAAAAAATATTGATTGCCTAAAGACTAAAAGGAAAAGCAAAAAAT
The DNA here is from genome assembly GCA_013400055.1 of Nycticryphes semicollaris. NCBI lineage: Eukaryota > Metazoa > Chordata > Aves > Charadriiformes > Rostratulidae > Nycticryphes > Nycticryphes semicollaris. The sequence continues at coordinate 403,925 of VXBJ01004042.1, forward strand.
GTTTTTAAAATTTAACAGGAATATCTCTAGAAATTCCCTCAACTACATCCAGTATTTAACAAACCAATTAAAGCTGCCAAGTGACAACTTATTACCTATCATTCTGTTACACAAATAAATGCTTAATTGAAGAGGGCACTGATTTCACACTGCTCACATAATAGTTTAAACATTGCCCTTCGCAAGCTTAATAAAAGCTGAATGCTCAGGCAAAATAAAGAATAAAAAGTTAACTATATTTTTAAAATTGTAATCTCAAAACATAGAGAACTGAGATCTTGTGCAACACACTCCTTTAAATATTGGCAGACAATATAGGTCAACAACCCAAAACAACAATCAAAAAATATATAATTCTCTTATAATGTAATCACATTTTAGTCACTCAGCCTTCCACAAAGCTAGTGATGTGGATAATCCCATCTTAACTCATCAAAAATTGCCCCCAAAAACTAAGAAAAGCCATATAGTTAATCTACAGCATTAACCACTTCACTAACACATCCTAAATCTTATTTTCATTTGAGAGCTGTAGCTTCCTGTTTAATGTGGCTTAAGATCTTAGAATGGAAACGATTCAAATTACTATCAAAGCAGTCAAACAGAATCGTTTTTCGCTTTAGCTACTCATATACCAAGGATTCGTATTTGGATATAAATCCATAACAACAGTATGGCTACATTTGGTCAGTGCCAAGGTAGCTCACTGTCCTCTTTCAATTGTTGCCAAACCCAGATGCTCAGGGAAAGACTACAGCAAACATTTACCAAACTGATAAATTCCAGTTTTATTCTAATAGTTAAACTATCAAAATGTTACGGGGTTCAAATGTGTTCAAATAACTTGAGTACAGTGCAATGGAAATGCTCTCCAAAGGTGGCTTTCTCTTTCCATTCTCTGCATAGGAAGCCTGGGGTGCCATCACCTCTCTTACCCCCACCACGTACCTTCTGGCTGGAGGCTGCGGGTACCCAACAGGCTTTAAACTGTATCACTCGGCCCCAGGAGTTCTCAGAGAAACTCTCAGGGCCAGAGCTTCTCAGCCCTTCCCTTTGGTACAGCTTTGGTGTCCGCTGCCCTGCTGACGGTTGGTACAATCACATTCAAACTACAAATAACTTTATCCAGTTGTCTGAACGGTCTCCTTTCAGACAAGTAAGAGGAAAGAGTCAAGGATACACAGAAATGCTCTGCATGCCAGCCCTAGGTAGCAGGTAGAAATGAAAAGCCGTTAAATGTCTTTAAGCAACAATTAAGGCTAAATAGTCATGCCCCTGCCATGTACGACAAACCCAAATGAGTTAAAACATACAGCTACCTATTACTTATCGTTCTCAGTCAAAATAAAAGAGCAATTCTAGGAAGCCAAAGAAAGAAGCCATTACAGTTACCTCACAGCTAAACCTCCAGAGTTATCAGTCCTGTAGCGGCACAGCCCAGTAGTAAATTGTTTCAGAATACTAAGCATTACAGTTACCTCCTCAGTGAGTGCATCCTCAAAACCATATAGATTTATTCACTGCACTCTCAAAGATTTCCATATTCAGAGACTACTTTGTCCTGCAGCCTCTTGAACGTCATCAATGATAAGTTTTGAACAAGTGACAGTCATTAACTTAGGCACTTTATGGAACCATAGAATAATTGACTTAAGTTTTAAATTCATCTCTCCCCATACTCTTTACTTGCATGCAAGTCAGAAGCCTCCAATCCTAAATGTAATGAGCAGCTGGAGGTGGGAAGCCATGCAGCATCTGCAATAGACAGCAAGCACAGCTATCAAGGGTGGGTGACCAAACCTTGGTCTGGTACGTAAGGGTAGGTAGACCAGCCACTGACTTGTTCTGTGGACTTGGACAAACTGGATTCTGTGGATGAATGAGCATGGCCATATCTCAGCAACTCGCAGGGCACCGTTGCATTCATGCAAAGATGATAACTTGGTAGGTACCATCTGACTATGTGTCTCAGAGTTAATTACTGGTGAACGGTGGCTGGAATTTGCTTGGAACCAGACCAAGAGCCTGGCACCTACCCAGGATTATGTGCCAAGATGCTTTGAGATTCCTCTAGCAAGCTTAGAGCAATATCTTATCCAATCAATCTCAAGAGATCTGAAGATTTTTTTTTTAAAGGGGCATTTTGGATTTTCTCAGTTACAAATCACTGAAACTCCACCTTACAGTTTATAGAAGGTCATGTCACTAGGTAAGGAGCTACTAAGAACACCCAGCTCCATACGGGGCTCAACAGCCATAAAAACCAGAATGGGCTGCCTAGATAATTTTAATAAATAAATGCAAGGGGGGATTAGAGATAGGCAAAGTAATAAAGCAAATTTGCTTTAGGCCTTCAGGCATAAGCTTGTCATCCCCTCCCCATGACGGATTTGTCTTAAAGAAGTTAATTTGGGAAACAAACGCTGCACTGCTGGTATCCTGGGCTTATTTCAAACACTTATCTCTGATGTTCAAAGAGCTGATACGCTGGTAGGTATTCTTCCTCATATCCAGCCAGGAGCATGGAGTGACGCATAGGTCTTCCCAACCTACAAACATCTCTGAAGCTGTGTCTGTCCCACAGAATGACTTCTTTCATGTTCCCCCTCCATCTGATGAACAATTTGCTTCTGTCTGATACTTCCAATCTACAGTACGCAGCAAAATAGGATGGAAAGAAGTAAAAAAGGACCGTATTTTTGTTTTTCTCTTCCCCTTTCCCATTTGCTGCCCATTCACTCAGTCTTGCATTCTTCAAACCTGTACTTTGGTAATAGGCACTCCGTTCTTCTACTTGCCCCAGTATGACTACGCAGCTGAAGAAAAAGATTAAACCCGAGTATAAAAAATCCACCACAAAACAACAAAACCAACCCACTCCTCCTGGATCTAAAGAGAGAGCCATATTAACATTTTATTATTTGGAGTTGTGTTTGACAGGTTGGGTTCTTTAACAACTGACTTACTCAGTGTCTATATATATTTCCTTTTTGTCACCTAAAATACTTAAAAATCTGCAGCTAAGAGGACTTTATATTATAAATACAAAAATGCACTTCTCAGTAATATACCAGTACTGAAAATCATCGTCTGGTCAGCCTAAAATATCCAGGAGAGTAAATTAGGACCTGTGTTATTTAGTCTCTGCCTCATACACTCAAGCCGAGGTGCCTGGCTGTAAAATCATGGTCATTCCAAGGGCACTACAGAATTAGTGTAAAAAGGAATTTATAAGAGTCATAGAAATGGTGGGTGATCAAACTGCACGTCTAAGACACCTTTTCCTCTCCACTGATGAAAGAGGCAGCATCTGCAAAGCCGTGACCTCGCTTTACACCTGCCAGGTACACACAGCATGTTGAATATGATGAGTCTGGAGCACCTTATCTACTTTGTTGTGAAGATAAAACAATTTTAGTCTGTAACGCCTAATCATGTGCCACATTTTCTGCTTTCCTCCATCAGACAGTAACTCACTGAAGGCTTGTTCCTCAACTATACCTTTTTCAGTCCTTTAACTACTGCCATCATTTTCTACTTACGTTCTGCCCACCTTCACGGATGGATAAACAAGTTCACTTAGACCTCCAGGCTGGCTCACTATACCTTTTTGTGCACATCCCTCAGAGTCACTATGTTTTATTATGTTACACAGAGGGGTTTAACGTATTTTAAAAACACGAGTTGTTTTTAGAGTGACAGGAACTGTATGCCCAACTGGCAAATTTTAGTAAACAAGCCACTCAACATTCACTAAAATTCTGCTGTGAGCCTAGACCTTTTTAAAGCACGCTAGGCAATGGAAAACCTTTCATTTATGCCACAGAGCTGGCAGAAACTTCAAGTAAAACCGGGTTCAAGATAAAAAAAAAAGAAGTGCTAGAATAAAAATTGCCATTTAGGAATTGTTTTGGAACCTGCACTTGTGGACACTAAGGGAGTTACTAAAACTATTGAGACTGATCAAATATTTAATTTCACAGAAGAATGAAGATTCAGTTTAATTCACATTATTTGTAAATTTGTGTCAAATACTAAAAGGATTTTGTCAAAAACTGAAAAGTTTACTTTGAGAAGTCGAATTTTATTTCCCTATTTTTAAACGAAGTATTGTAATTCCTAAACAAGATTTTGTTTCAAAATGTAATAATAGTAGTAAAAAGAACAAGAAAAATACCTCTTTGAAATAGAAATACTTTTTAAGCTCTGGTTTGTGTACAATGTCTGGTGTTTGTTCTCCTCAAATATCAATATGAGAACACAGAAATTAAGTGCAAAAATCTCCAGGACCCAGACTCTGCCTCCCATTCGTTACAAACTCAGCTGCTCTTTCTTCATTCAAATCTTCTCTGAAAAGTTCACGTGGGTGGACAATAAACACACAAGTGAGAGATCGGTGAACCCGTAACCCCAAACTCCATCAACATCTGACGATCTGCCAAGTCTGTACCAAATTTACTCAATGCATTTTATTGCCTCTCTTTGTGACAGTCAGATGCTTTCTTTCCTTATCCTTATTTACAGTCCTAAATTGAAGTAGTAGTGTTTGCTTGGCACTGGTGTGACAAAACACATGTTATTGCCTCTATTCTCTGATGGCACCAAAAGATGTTCTTGCAGCCAGGATTCTGGCGCAAATGGTCACAGAATGCTCAGTTTATTTGAGCCTCAGTGTTTAAAGTAGCTGTCTATAAACATCCATATGGGAAAATATGTTACCATATGGAAATGGCAGACTGTGAACACATTTAGGGAAGATAACTTTAAAAATACTGATGACCTTTGCAGGAATTCCTGTATTACAGATTTTTGGGGAATTTAACATTAACACAGGAGTAAACTTATTTCTTAAAATATTCTTACTTCAGAGAAAAGATTGTGAACTGTATCCCCAAGTCATGTAATACACCACAGCAGAATGTGAAGTTAAGAAGACATGGTGACTGTCCCATCCCGCTATTTATCTTCATGGGCAATTTTGGTGATGTAATTCTGTGTGTGAACATGAACATTTTCTAAAGCAGAAGGAAGAAACAACTATGCAATGCTCCAATGCATCAATCCAGCTTCAATAGCCTAGACAAAATCTATACTAAACCAATATAGTTTATCCCTAAGGAAGGAATAGTCAACACTTAGCACAGACATTCAGAGTAGAGAGCATCATAAAGTCACAGCTGTCAATATGCACATCTCCTCATCCTTCCAATTTGCTTTCCTGGATCTGGATCCTCGCTGCGAGCTGCCTGGCAGCTGGTGACAGCTCATGATGGGAGAGGCAGCTTGTTTTCCCACATACATTAGGGCAATGTGCCAGTACCGTCATCAGTCACCTCCCACCTTCTCCTCTCAGCTTCCCTCTCCTTGTTTTCTATCATTTTTTTTTCTCCCTCTCCTTGCTTTCTATCATTTTTTTTTTCTCCCTTTCCCTCACTGTCCTTGCAAATAAATCACATATGTATGCACAAGTGTCATACAAACAACATGCTAACAGATAGAAAGAGCATGGCAGGAAGGGGGAAGAGCAGCATAAGGCACATGTAGATGCCTACACAGCTCAACTCTAGGTGCTCCCCAACTTCCCCAACCTTTCCTCTTCCTTTCTGCATCCTCCTCAGTTTGTATTTCCATTAGTTCACAGGATACCTTTAGAGGAGAACATAAGTGCTGGCCTCCTCTGGGCTACTTCTGCAGAGAAAAAAAAAAGCGTGTGTGAATCCCATTACATTTACTGAGAAAGCCTTCGGTAGAAAGACCTTGGTGGGCTCCCAGTCAGCCCCTGCAGCACGGCATCTCTCCAGTGGGAGTTTGTGGGGTGAAATACACTTCAGCCGTTACTACCTCTCTGCAGATGTTGACCCAGACTTATTTTTGTTGGAATTTTTTTTTTTTTTGAGAGTTCAACTGTTATTCCAATTCTAGCATGGAACTAAAAAGGGTCTCAGAAACATCTGGGGGATTAGAAAGCATTTTTTGTACAGGCCTTCAAAGAAAAAAAAATGTTTAGGAGCACCCGATTTTTTTAAACGGTAAATAACAGATTTTCTGCAAGTTGCACATCATTCCACTAGTGTTGTAATCTTCTCTTTTTCTTTTTTCTCTCATTCCTCTGGAATAACAGGATTAACAAGAATCCTTTTAGCAATTCTTAAAATAACTATATATTTCCAGTGCCTCTATTTTTATAGCATTACATACCCACTTGTGACTGTTCCAGAAATAGTGTGGAATATTTATCTGCTTCACTTACTGACTATCCTTACTGTGCACAAGGTTCCTTATTAAGATTCCTTCATTAATATCCATATATCACAGTATTTTGGTTCTATTTTTTAATTTCATCTGAAACAAATGAATTTTCAACAGCAGCTCTTCTCTCGCTAAGGAGCCTTGACTTCTAGAGCAGGTGACAGGCTGGAGTCATTGAGAATATTCACAATTCCTTAAATGTTCCTGAGAACATTAATTAATTTATGCACAAAATGGCTCTTCAAGTTTATATAGTGCCTCTTTTCAGGTGCCACCACTGTAAACAGTGAAAAATTTCTCCCTGTTATGCCAATACGCTGAGCTAATGTGTGGATCCTGTCTCCCTCCAGTGGCATATCACACCGGCCATAAAGTCTAATACTGAATTGCAATTAGAGTTTCCCTGAAGCTCAGATGACACCTCTCCATTGCCAGTGTTGCTAAGGGGTTGCAAGGGTAGCTGGAGGAAATTTCATGTGGCCTAGAAGCCCCAAGGAAATTGCAAAATTATCCCATTCTTTCACCAAGTCTCTTCTAACTGACAAAATGTGCTGTTGCCTGCTCAGCTCGCTGCTGCTTATGTAGAGATGGCAAGAAACACAAGGAAAAACCATGGGAGGAGGAGGCAAACCATTTGTCCAGGGCTTGAAAAATCTCTCCAAAGCATTAACTGGACTTCTGAAACCACTTTTACCACATAAAAATTAATAGTCACAATATTATGCTGTTGAAAAAGAGTTGTATGTTGAGCCATAAAAAGGCATGTCATGGTCACTCCTACACACCAACAGTTTAGCAATGACGTATTCAATTTAGATTGTGTCTTTCCCACAGCATACCTAAATATACCTCAAATCCTTGCACAATGCCATGACTTGTGTGACGCACAAATATTATGCTGTTCCATGTATTGCAGTAATTGTTTGCTGTAGGAGAAGACCCTGAATGTCTTCATCCTGCGCCTTTTGAAATGTATGTTCCCAATCGCAGCGGCACAGCTCCCCTGCCAGAGAGCAGTGTGTCCATGCCCTCGAGCAGGGAAAAAGAAATGCGCTCCTAGGTTTGCCTCTGGTCTTTCTTCAGGGAAAATGGGAATAGTATCTGGCCCAGGTGTGATTTATGGCTTTGTTAAACACCTCTGCCCTTGCAGCCAGAACGTTGCATTACAGCAATTTGCTGGCCTCCCTCGTCTTTAAAACCACACAACCAATTTGTAATGAAAAAGCCATAGAGCACAGGAAAATGAAATAGTTCCTTATTGTGCAGATTATAAACTGCACTGTAGGGCAGAATGTTTCTCAACATTGTACCAGTCTATATCCTCTGCTTACCTTACAATTTAAAATCTCAATAAGTTATCACGACACAGACTTTGAGAAGAATTGTTTCTTTTTCAAATTTAAATTTTAAAAGCTTGGGACGGGGATTACTGCTTAACAGCAACATGAGAGCCTCACCATCAGCACCAATACTTTTTTACTTTCTATGAAAGAACAGTTAGAAATTTAGTTTCCATATCAAATTAACAAAGCCCGTTCAAAGACACGTGTAAAGCGGAAGCTGTAGTTACGCAGAAAGTAAATTCAGGTAAGGATTTTCATACCTATGACCCTTGTACAAATTTCTGGCGTTTCACTCTTTTTTAAATTTACTGCAACTCACACGTGTGCATCGCAACTGCCTGGTTGAGAAAGTGAATGTCCAGTGATACAATATAGAAAATGGGAAGAAAGCGGTCGGAAAAAGAAAAGTAAAATCCATAGCTGTTCATAGAACTGCAGGAGTGTGACGGGAACTGGGCATTTTCCTCCTAGTAAATTGCTAAAGGTATTACAAGACTTAGTGGTATTAAAAGGCTGGTAAGATTGAGGACATGAGATCTCCAAATAGTATGCTTAAAAATTAGGCTTACTGTCCAGTATTGAACGCACCCTATGAAGTAAATTTCTCACTTGTCACATTCCAAACAAACAAACAAAAAGCATAAAAAAATTCTCCAGAAATTAGATATCATTTCATTGCCAACATATGAAAATTCCTAGGTGCCAATTTTAAGGATTAGTATGCTTAGATAGTTATAGTACAGGTCTAAAATCCACTACTCATGAATCCATACAGTTCCCTTGATTTTCTGAGCATGAAACTACCCAAAAATGAAATCACAATTTCTTCGACAATTGTTTTGGGGTTTTTTGTTTGTTAGGTTGTTTTTTCTGAAAGAAAATGGAGACCGGAGACCTGACGCTTGTGTTCAAATGCAGCAGTTTCCTCCACTTTCAAAGCTCAGAGATATTTTTTTATTTTCTTCTGCCTTTGGAAATACAGGTTTTATTCGGCCTCAAGGTGGCGATACAATTGTGGGAGTTCCTTGCTTCCAAAGGCTGCCTGGACTAAACTTGAATCACTTGGGGTTATTTCTTCTACTTGCTAAAGTAAGAGTTCTTTGCAAAGAATCTGAGTGACATTACTGCTGCAGCTCTCATGGCTAAAACAACTCTGCACTATCAAACATTGGAAATAAAAAGTTAAGGAAAGATAAATTGCCCAATATTTTCCCAGACTGGATTTTTAGAACAGCATTTAAGAAAATATTATCTCTACACCTATTCCCAAGTGTGTCTCACACATATGCATATTATAATTAGCCAAACTAGATAGTTGGTGTTTACAGCTTTCGTGTAGCATCTTTTCCAAAAGTATAATTTTAGGTATATGCTCAAACATACTAAGAAGATGTTAAGGAACAAGTGAATAATTAGAAAAATAAACTCATGCTAGCATGAAAATTAAGAAATATGTAACGAAAACTACAACTTTCAGTCAAAAAAAAAAATAAAATTAATGTGCATCTATTCTAAGTTATTTTTTACCCCAGAAAAATGTTTTTCCTAAAACAGGTATCTGATGTACTAAAACATTCTTCTTCTCTGTAAACGCATAGACCAAGAAAATTTAGCCCAAGTGCCGCACAGGAAAAAGCAGGAATAAAGAAATTTTTGAGAGGGAGGGCAATGTAAGGAAGAGAGTCATCTTTGTACCATAGGATTTATCTAGTGTAAAGGTTTTTTTTCCGGTAGAGTTGAGGGTCATTGCTGTGCATTCACCTTTCGGTATTAGTTTTCAAGAAGAAATATCCAATGAGCTACAAGCCAGTCTATTTCCACAGATAAATGCATTCTCATGTGCAACTCAGCTGCAAAACCCAGATTAATTAAATTTGTTCAAGATTTTGGTAATTGCCAACCGTTCAGAGGAAGGAGAGTGCAATTCTGACTATGTTGACATGTTCACCCCTACAGATGCTATAATGAATACCTTCATTAAAACTATATATGTTTTTAAGTAAAAAAACAGTAACTCAGCCGGTTATTAGCATACAAGCACACAATAAACAAACCAGCTTTGGTTTTATTTTCCTCCTATTTTTAAGAATCCGCTGCAATGGCAGGGTTTAAACTTACATACGTGTGCTTCCCAGGTCACTGACCGTAATATTACTCCTTGATACATCGCACCGGTATGACTGCTAGTCCCTAATTGATTTAATCATTTCCATACACAAATGTTTGGAAAAACCTGTTATGAAGAACAAAATGTTTTCCCCAAAAAGGAGCAGCGAGCACCACACACAAGCACAATTGGATAGTAAGTGGCTTAAATCTGTTGAGGGACAACCAGAACCGTAACCTGAGTCAGACTTGCACACAAAACCTGTAACAATCCTATTAACTTGGTAGAATACTTTTTTTTGTGTGAGCTATAACTAAGGAAAAGACCCCGTATTTAAGCTATAAACAGCACCTGTACCTTCCAGGTTGTGGTAGAGGGACATACTTCAAGCCAATTTGAGCATGAAGGCTAGAGACACCTTAATGTTGACGAAGCAAAGCATTTCTGAAGCTTAAATATAGTACTCCACTATTATAATGAAAAGCAATTGGTATGAGCTCTACAGATACACAGGACAAAAGATGGCATTCTCAGACCAAGAGGATTCAGCCTGCTGAAAAGATAGAATATAAAAATGAAACGGAGAACACAGCACTTGAAAGCTGAGAGGAACTGAAAAGACAGATGAATAGCTGCTTAGAAAGCTATAACGAACCATGGAATGCAAATTACACTAAGACAAAAGATTCAAGAACTTCAAACTAAAGTGGGCCTTGAAGAGAAACTTAATTTATTTAATCCACAGTAAACATAGTTGGCACTGTGGTTCAAATACCACTCTCCTCATACAGACACAGTAGTCTCCCTGGAACATTATTTAAACAGACCTCCAACTGAAGAGGAAAACAACTTCTGCTAGTGCACATGCATTATGCTTTCATATTGTGGAGTAAATCCAAATAAACAAGAGTAAAGATGAAAACTGGAAGCACAAATCCCAAGGTTAATTCTTTTGCACTATACTTTCTTCTTGGCAAAAATTTCTATAACAAGTTGAGAATACGGGGTTGCTTTCATGCAAAAATTTGTGGGTTCGAATATTAAGTTCTTTATTTCCATAAACTGGGAAATGTCTATATACCTATCTTGTTACCATTTAAAGTTGCAATAAAGCTGAAATTATTCCTTTTTTTTTAATGAGTTGTGCCAAACTTCCTTTATTTCTTGAAAACTGAGCAGAAATCCTTCCCATAACTCAGAAATCTTTCTTCAAAAATTGATTTGTCTCAACAAAATATTTCAATTTCAATGAAACAGCGTTTTTTAAACACAAAAATAATTCTCTAAAACCACTCCATCATGTTCTACTATAGTTCAATTACCTGTATCAGTGTCCACAATCTCTATTACAGTCCATTCTCCTTCAGCTTCTTCCCTACAAAGAGGTGCTTAAAATACTAAGGCTGAAGTATGGGATGTGTCAGTTAAAGTCTCATTGAAAGGGAGAAGAAAGTTAACACAATTGCTTGTTAAGCAATCCATTAAACGTTCCCAAAAGACGTTCTAGGATCAGCTGAGCTATCTGTGTGGGACAAACAGATACATGCACACGTGTCTTAATGCTTTGTACTTCACAGACTGCTTAGACTTTGGAAATTGTCATGGCAACAACGCATTTCTTTACAACTGGAAACAGTATAGTAAATAGGCATGTAAACCCCCTTGTAGCCTGACAATGTTGCCTGAGCTTGCCTGCTGTCCCTCAATGACAAACACAAGCAAGGGTGTGGGTGGCATGCGAAAAATCCACAGGCAGAGCAAAATTCTGTTAACAGGCCTCTTGCACATGGCTGGGCAAGCTAAGGAATCGGTGTTTAAGCAGCAATTCTACCTCCTGTTGGTACCAGGGCAGCAGACTTCACAGGTGGGAGAATCCTCATGGTTGTGGTAGAAGAAAAAGTACTCAGTGAATGCTTTTTGTTAAGGCAGTGGGTAACTCCAGTCGTCAGAACACACAGCAGGGGGGAAACACTAGTTACAACTGGACAAAACAGCCATGTAATCCGTGTTCTCAAACAAGTACACGACAATGACATTTCTTGTCTCTGCTAAAGTGAATTGAGACACATGGGGTTCGCTTGAAATTGGACTGGCTCTCTATATTTACTGCAATATTATACATGGCAAACAAAGGGCTTGTGAGCATGTCAGAGAACCCTGCTCTATTTCTCTGTTCCTGTACTAATTTCTCAGGTGAAGTGAGGCCACTCCTATGCCAACAAGTCCTTGGGAAGCCATAGCCCACCGCTGATGTTCTAGTATCACTTCCACAGCTCCACTTTCACTTCCTATCTACGCTGACATTAAATGATGGAAACATTGCCAAGTCCAACAGTGACAACACAATTACATTTTCACCTAAAATTTGCAATATTCTAAATGAATTTTTTTCTTTGTAGCTGTTTTTTTTTTTTTCCATGCAAGTGTTACTTGTTTGAAGTGAACTTTACACGCATCAGTCATTTCAGACGTTTCAAGGAAATAACCTGAAAGATCCCACTATTGCCTTTTGCAAAAAAATGCATGCTTTCAGTAAGTAAAAATCCAAACATGCAGTAAGAAGATTAAAAAATAATTTTGACAAATATTCCCAAACGTTCTTTTTCTCTCCATCTCAGGATACGTTTAATATTGTAACAGTCTTAGGAGTCACACTGCATAATCATAATGTCTTTTACATTGCCAAAGCAGATAAGTAAAATGCTGTCTGCAACCTGTCAGATTTTGTAGAACTTGTGTCATTTGATATCAGACAAATGATATACAACAACTGTTTTATTGTACTCATCCGTCACTGAAAAAAATCAACCTAACCCAGTATTTCCACGTTCAACTCTACTCTGGAAATAATGAACAAGACAGAGTTCCTAGTTTGAGTACTTCATTCCTCCTTGATTGCATATAGAGACTTCTGCTTCAAAGACAACAATCACCTGAATGATTAATTTGTCTACTAATCTTGAATGAGATTTAGATTTGGAATGAGCAAAAAAACATAAAATGGTAAGTCTTAGTTAAATTTGTTCCTGCTGAAACCAGTGGCAATGCTCCTGCCTCTCAGTAGCAGAAGCAGCAACTGCAATCAAGTGCTTCTGAAAATTCTAATTTAACAGCCAAGCTACTTTCCTACTAAAAAAAATTAATATACTCTAACACATGTAAGCCGTGATGGCTTTAAAGCTCTATTCCAAATCTCCAGCAATGTGTAGCTATCTGGCAATCACTTGTATTCAGACTCCAAAATCAAGATGCTACTGCGTTTTTTCCCAGTGAAAGAGGAAAATACATACACAGACCATGGTCATACCTGTGGGTCAGACAGTCGAGAAAGGTCTGGGTACAGGTAGAACTTTATCCCCTCGGAAGCGCCTGGTAACGTTACTCCACGAATTAGAAGAATCATCAACATGATGTACGGGAATGTTGCTGTTACGTAGACAACCTAGCAGGAAGAAGCAAACATTAGAAAAATATTTTCTTCAAACTGCAACAAAACCACCTCATTTCAAAATCAAATCTTTTTTTTTTTTTTTTCTGGCGGAAAAGTGATGCCCTCGTTCTTGCAGGTGATTTCTGTCTTTCAAACATACTTCCTTCTGAAATATTTATGCCTTGCAAGGAAGGTCAGTACCTTTTCAAAATGAGACTGGGAAGTTCTTTAAGTCTATTATTTCCTCTATAGTATAGTATCAGACACTATACTATAGTATATAGTATACACTCTACCACAGACTATTGCAAACACAGATACAGATACAGGGAAATTGACTCGTAATAGCAACTGATTCATTGGATTAGATGTATGATATAATTGACACACAGTAATGACATACAGACCAATAATAACTAAACCAGCATCTCATAAGGCTGTTTTGCCTGCATGTCTGTGTTTGAGGAATGAACATTTCATCAAAGCTAAAGGTTAAATGCTATGTATATCTCCTTGTGATTTGCTCTAGTAACCTTATCATGCAAAGCACTTTCATGCAAGAGTTTTGAAGTGTTTGAGCCGAGCAATTTCTATTTTCACATGTATGGCCACATTTTTTTTCAGAAATCAGTTTGCTCTGTGCATGAGGAACAACTCAGCTTTTCTGGAAACCTGCAAGAAGTGTTGTTTTCCAAAGGAAAAACTGAGCTGAATTGATCCCAATCAATACAATCACAGACCTGAGAGCAGTATATAGCTACTCAAACGTGGAGATGGATTAAATAATAAATTCCATGTCAATATAAATATTTCCTTTAAATAATAACACACCTTAAACTTAACTCTCCATAATTCTCTATAGCCATTTCTGCCTGTACAAGGTAGGGATAAAATATCCCAATATGAGATGATATTCTTACACATCTGCCTTGCATAAGTCAACATTACTTAACAAGGTACAAGAACAGGGAAAATCATTTGGTGAAAAATACAACATATATAGCACTCAAAAATATGCATTTTAAATTCAAAAGTTCATGACCTGTCTCATGCCTATGTAAATGAAAGAGATACATCAGAGAATGCACCCATGAAAGGATCCTCAGACACATTTTCATGATTAATGAACTGAATTATGGTTTTTGCACTGTGCTGAGTATTTAACCCCAAACACGAAATGATCTCATGTGCGGGTGCAGCACAGCTGGTACACTCAGAAATGGAGAAAATTAAAATCACATGTCAGATATTGAACATGTCCAGCAGCCCAAGACACATTTGGACAGTTTGCTCTCACTGACCTTAACAGGAGGTAAACATCTATATCTTTTCTAAGACATCTTTCAGGTGTCTTACCCCTTTTGAAAACACAAGCTGTGATTTTTCCAGAAAATGGAGACAACCATTATATTTCTATAGGTCTCAGAAGCCTGAATTTATGAACTCCTAGGTCAATAAAATGCAAAATGGAAAGCTTTATCCCAGTGTTCACATTTGTTATCATTGACTGTTAGTGGAAATGCAAACCAATATGATTGGCTGAATTCAAATAGACCTTGTCTCAAAGAGACTGCTCTCCACATTTAACTTTCAAATAAAAATGGATCATCAGTTAATGAGAAGTACAAAAGAAAAACATGCCATGGACATGGTCCTGCTCTGAGTCTTTTATTGGGTAGAAAGGACAGAGGAGCCAGAGTAGAAATTACTGAAGTAGCTGGTAATTATTTACCAGCTATTTTTCTCCATTTTAAATTTTTTAATTTTTTTTTCCTCCATTTTAAATTTATTTTAAATCAATAGTTGCTTTTAACAGAGAATAGTCAACAACCATGTACATTTGATGAAATGGAAGGTATTGCACCTGAATTGTCTGTTATAACATTAAAGAATAACGTTGCATGGTGCTTCATTAACTATACAGGTGTGTAGCCTGCTGTCTTGTGCTTCCTGCCACTGCCTTGAAACACTTCACATGAGCACACTGATTGCAATTTTGTTGCGGCAGATTTCTTCCCAGGTTCCTTTGGGTGTATTTCCCCACTCAGCTCCATCAAGGAAGAGCTGAAACCACTCATCTCCATGCTCAGAAGAGGTCAGGTAAAGGTACCCTTGTACAGCAGGCTGTAACCTCACAGCAGCCATGCAAGCCTGCTGAGTTATGCTTGACAGTCTTCTATTTGCTCTGCTGAACACCTTCCACAGCCCATCCACACCTGTCAGTATTATTGCAAGTACTAGAACTACAACATTTAGCATATTTTTTACCACGAAGATAGTTGTGCTGCAGCTTTAGTGGAGTAAGCACTCTCCTTCCTCTCTGGTTACTATGCAGAAAGATGATATAAATAGAGCGCAAT
Source organism: Nycticryphes semicollaris (assembly GCA_013400055.1). Lineage (NCBI taxonomy): Eukaryota > Metazoa > Chordata > Aves > Charadriiformes > Rostratulidae > Nycticryphes > Nycticryphes semicollaris. The sequence continues at coordinate 419,414 of VXBJ01004042.1, forward strand.
TGGCTCAGTATTTCTGGCAATAAATCCTACTGCAGATAACAACAATGAAAGAGATACCACAGAAGCATGTTTGGCAAAGATACACCCTTCCTGAGCTAATTGTCATTGTTGACAATTTATGGGTGATTACTGCTGATATACCTAATGAGCTTGCCAAAACTGCTAGCTCCCCTCGGACTGCAATAGGTGCGTGTACCGTGTTCAGAGAGGGCAAGAAGGCCACCACTTGTGGGTGTTCTTCCAGTGTCCCAGTCTGTTGAGCCACTAAATTCCAGTTGCATCAGTTGCTTCTTACATCACACTCCTCAAGAGCTCATGAGGTGAGGGAGGACGTGGCATTTTAGAAATCAAATGCCATTATTAGTATCATCATCACATCTCTAGGCATTAAAAGTTTCCTGAATTGTTTCCTTTTCTTTCAACACATCACATCTCTCTGAATATAAATGTGAACACAACTGTTTCTAATTACCCTGCATCCTGTTTTAATTGACTTTAATTGCTTGGTATGTTAATTTGCATTCCAATGCTCAAAATGCTTTTTTTAAACCCTTGTCAGAGCAATGCCAGTGCTTAGGCAGTCGGAAACAAAAATTTCTGCCTTGCTAGTTTTTGCACCAAGTTCTCCTACTATACAACTGAAAGACAAATATACAAAGATAGACATACAAATATGTGGAAATGCACCCACTTGGATATCTAACAGCTCTTAAGCACACTTACCTGAAAGTACATTAGGGCCAAAGATCCTGAGAATAGATACTTCACTGACTGCCATGAATTTTAAGTACCAAAGTATTGAAAGGAAGTAAAGTACCAAGTGCTGGAACTTTAAATACCAAAACTTTAAGACACTTTGACGTTTTTATTGCCCGAGGTTAGTTATAAGGATACCTAGGTATCTATGCAACGATTTAATGAGTAAGGCACCATAAAGATCTTGAGACCTGAATTAGCTACCAGTTTGCATCTTCTCACACCTAAGTATCTTTGAAGCACAAATATGGTGCACAGGTTCAAATTTGGCTACTGGGACCGGTGGACTTCTTGTCCTAAATTAAAAGGCCCTTTTCTGAACATTCTACCCAGTTCGTGCCACAGAGTTTCAAGTGAAGGTGACTCGGCTTGTGAGAAAACACAGATGAGATGCACAATAAATCTGGTGAGAATAAGGAAGAAGCACTGCATGCAATGAATTATGCCACACGCCCACAGAAATCTAAAAGCCTAAAAATAGATTTATCTGGCTCCAGCTACTACAGAACACAGCGACCTGATGCTCACACACTACCTCACAGGAGCTTCTTAGTAGGGTGAGTCAGGAATAGGATAGTAGCAGACTTGATAATCCTTTGCTTGGCTCTCACTGAGAACACAGTTGAACAAGAATCCAATGAACAAAACAGAACTTTCTGAGCCAAGGAAGCTGAGAGAATTCTTTCCTGCAAGGTGCACTGTTTGAGCTTGTTTACACTATGATGAACCAATTGCCTTTTATAAATGGGAAAAAGTGTTTTAATTTCACTTGATGCTTCAGAAAGTTGCTGGATTGCTAATCCCCTTCCCTCAAAGTCCCCTATTTCTCCATTAGACTATAAATACAAGTAGTATCAATGCAAGAATTGTAACCAACTTGCCTGAGCTCAGTACTAGAAGAGTTATATGAAGAGTAAGACCCAACCCCATGCGCTGCTCATCCTCACCCTTCATTTACTGTTTTCAGCCTATTGGCTGGTCATCTAGACTATTTATTTAGTAGACACTGTGACCACCAAGAACTAGATTGACACCACCAAAGTTTTTGTTAAGAGTAGACTGCTGAGCAATCTTCAGATCTCAGTGACAAGGTTTGCCTACACAGGACAAATAAAAGAAAATTACGCCCCAGCTCTTGGGTGGAGAAACAACTTGGGAACTAAATGTTCACTGCATGGGTGATGTGACAGGGAAAAGATTAATTTCTGTCCTGCTTTGTGGTGTTGATGCAGAAGGGCCTATTAGTACAACTACAGAAATATCTTAGCACTGCCTGGCGGCTCTGGTGTCTTTGTAGACACACCCAGAGATTACCAATTTGGGCACGATTTCCATCAATATTTTTAAAAAACTTCTACATGCCATAGTTAACCCAGACATCTTGGCTCCACTAGTATTTTTCCAGTTTCACAAATTCTAACTTCCTAGATGTTAACAGCAGATGGTAACACTATAAAAGATTTTCTTTTGCAACTACCACTGTGGACTGTGAAATCTTCTATATAGCACCTCTTGAAAAAGAGTCTTTTGCTGATATGACACTATGGACATAGAAATTTTCAACATTAATTTGATTTACAAGAAGAATGGCATGAAACAGTATAAAGGAATGACAGCTGATTCATAAGTTTTGTAAACTTTATGTCAAAAGCGGGGGGGGGGGAATCTTCTAGATCTGCCTAGAATTTAAAGCTAAAATTTCATATGCAGAGAAAAGAAACTAAACCAAAACCCCAACAAAATAGCAGATGAGTGGATTTGTATGATGTATGATTAGGAGGGTGTGAGGGAGATAGAATCAGCAAAATGCCTGATTTTTCTACTTTCTGTGTTTTATTGATTTTATTCAGCATCATTTTCTGTTTCTCTTGTTTGTTTATCCACAGAGGAAAATAATCTTGTGAATGGCCCTTAACCAGATTGCTTACAAACTGCAGAACTTCTTCTAAGCTACTAATGTGAGTGCAGCCAATTTTGCTTCTAGCGGAAAGAAGTTCAAAAACTGACAGGTAAGAAACTTCAATGAGATTTGAGAGCTGAGAAATAAGTATCGAAGAGGAAAAAGTCACAGGGAATGCAGCATAAGCTAGAAAATAGGAGCCAGGAAAGGATACTTGATGAAGATGTATGTAAGAGCCTTGTTAAATGCACACTGATCACAGGAAGCAGAAATTTGTACATATCACAAAAGCAGCAGAAAGGAATACACACATAAAAATCTCTATCTAGCAGAGCTGTGATAGTCTTTATTTTTATCTATGTTGCGGTGAAAGCAATAAATAAATAAATTAATAAATACATAGATGCCTGAATCAAGTTGAAACTGTTTTCTTTACAATGAAATAAAAGCTCAACTCCAAAATTTATTTTGAGTCAATAAAAAAAAAAATTACATTCTATTCCATTTCAATTTTGGTTTGGCATTCTTTGTACCAAATGGTGGAGGGAGGTCTCTCTCAACTGAAAAATGCTTTAACAAGGAAGTAATTATTTATAAGCTTCATTTCCATATTAAAAAATGGGTGAAAAATGTCTGCTTCCTATTTTTTTCAGCAAGAACTATTCTTTACATTGAGTCTGACTTTATGAACTTTTCAGCACTTCCCAAACTACATCTCAACAACATGTCATCAAAAGTTCTAAAAGCTGGGGAGGAAAAATATGATGGAAGTTTTGGGTCAGTGCTGAGGACCCTAGTTCTCTAACAGTGTCTACCAGGCCAACCCAGGAGCACAGCTAAAATTGAGAAGCAATGAAAAAGTACCAAAGGCAGACAGTATCGATGCTCTGCAGCAGCTCACGTCCATGGCTGAAGGGAGCGATCAATTCACTTAGACAACGAGCTATTTCTCCCCATAAATATTCCTTAAGCAGCATCAAATTTTCTAAATATGTGCTACTTGAAATTATTTCCCAGCTAATTACTACAGCTGGTTTCGTTTCCAGAATGCTCAGGACCATTGCAATCAACGGCTGTCTTATTTCTGTTAAAACTGCTCGGTTATTTTCATGGGATTTACAGGCCTCATATTTAATTGAAAAAATGTACTGCCTAGATCAAACGCAAAGCTAGATTTCCATGTATGTGTGCAAAAATTCCCTAATTTAACAGATCCTGCTGCCCCAAAATATTAATTTGTTAGACTGTCAAGAGAAACCAAACAAAAATGATCACAAATACAGTCTTAGGGACTTTGAGACAAGTATCTTGCAACATAGCTCTACCTACACTGCAGAGCTGGTGCACCTCAGACTGCACCCCCAATACCTTGGGTGACCGCTACTTCTCAACTAGGTGTTCTAATTTGAGAGGGTATCTCCCTCCCCACATCTCCTTCCGAAAAGAACTTTGCTTTGTGAGTCTAAGGATGCTTCAGTAATTCTGCAGAGGTTACCCAATCCGTAAAACTGGAAAACACAGGTTAAGAAGCGCTTCTTCAAGAGAATTTCCACTCCGTGCAGACTTAACCAGTAAAGCCAGGGGGAACACAACACACAAAGTGTGTATATAACATGTAGATGCAGTTATTTCTATTGCATTATTTAAATCAATTGCGTGAGGACCTGCATTTAAGCACTAATTAATGGTAACTGCAGATAACCAGATTCTTTCTTGAACTGACCAGATGTATGCACAGCTTAATAACAACCTAATCACATACGAAGGATGTGCCAACAGCTTCTTTTAAAAGTGGGGCTGATTGCAATAGACGGCTGGATCGTGAAAGAATGTCTTGAAATCCGTCTGGGTTCTGCTACACTTACCAACTGCCTGAGTGTCCTTACAGGAGTTATGTTGATAAAAAAAAAAGTAAAGTATGCAACAATTTTAAACACTAACATGCCTGCATGCTATTTGTTAGAAAGTGTACTGTCACATTGTTAATATACTGTTAATACACTGCCAATGCAAAAATTCCAACAGTTGTAAAACCAGCAGGCCCAAAATAATTCTGCAAAACAAGGGGAGGTCTGTAGTGTAATTTTCAAGTAGAGAAAGCTGCAGAAAACCTTCAGCAAAATGAGCACTACAATCTGGCAAGCAGATACTACTCTACCAGTGTAAATGCAAAAGAAACAATCTGATGTTCAAATCAGGGTATTATTGTCCCTAGTACCTACAGGGTGTGTTGGTGGGGTTTTGCTTTGTTTAAGGCTTTTGTTTGGGGTGATTTTTTTTTGCCCTGAAGAGGCCATTGATTTAAATTCATTATTTTATCTCCACTATAAATGTGCCAGTTTTAAACTAGAATGGCAAATGAAATAATGGTATCCTATAACTATGAACATCTAGACTAATGCCACAAAAAAGACATTGAGGGGCTGGAGCAGGTCCAGATAAGGGCAATGGAGCTGGTGAGGGGTCTGGAGCAAAAGTCTTGTGAGGAGATGCTGAGGGAACTGGGGGTGTTCAGCCTGGAGGAGGCTGAGGGGAGACCTTCTGGCTCTCTCCAGCTCCCTGAAAGGAGGGTGTAGCCAAGGGAAGTTGGTCTCTTCTCCCAGGGAACTGGCGATGGGACAAGAGGAAATGGCCTCAAGTGGCACCTGGGGTATTTCAGATTGAATATCAGGAAACATTTTTTACACGGAGAAGGTTATTAAGCCTTGGAATGGGCTGCCCAGGGAAGGGGTTGAGGCATCATCCCTGGAAGTATTCAGAAGACAGGTTGACATAATGCTGAAGGACACGGTTTAGTGATAGTTTTTAATGTTAGGTTGATGGGTAGACTCTATGATCTTAAAGGTCCCTTCCAACCTAGATAATTCTATGATTCTGATTCTAAATTTGTTGGTTTTGTTAGCATTCAAATGCATACAAAGGAATAGCTGCCCTGTGGTCATGATAAAGGAAAGGAGGATGGATAGGGAGGAAGCAAACTTCAGCATCTTGGCTAAGCTCATCATCGCAAGTAAAAGTGTTTATGTAGAGCTACCATCAAGGAGGGAATTTGCAGAGCCACAAATATCTCAAAATCAAAGACTGCTATTTAATCAAGTAAAATCAACTTTAAAAATCAATCAGGAAGAATTTTAAATATAAATTAGGTCTAATTAATCAACAGAGATTTTTTCCATTTTGAAAAGGTCTTTAAAAAGTTCAAGCTTTTATAAATCAAAGCTGTTCCTTTACAGAACCTTCCAGGATTTTCAGACTTCTGAATGCCATCCAGTTTGGCTCTATACACAACAAGCCAGACAGTGATGTTAGTTACACAGATGCACAGAAACCTGAATGCTGCTTAAAAAGCATTTAATGTGGGATGACTATTCCTGGTAAAGAACAATCCCATTTCTATGAAAGCAATTTACAGTGGGGTCAGAATTATCCCATACTGGCACCTGTATTTCCAGTTTTGTTGCTGAGTTTACACCAGCAGAAAGGGGGGACTGATAAGGTGCTAAATGCATTTAATTTCTTAGCTACTCTAGACATGCCTTCCAGCTCTCACTGAAGGTACTAGTCAGTATGTTCTGACATTTGGTCACAACAACCCCGGGCAGCGCTACAGGCTTGGGGCAGAGTGGCTGGAAAGCTGCCTGGCAGAAAAGGACCTGGGAGTGTTAGTGGACAGCCGGCTAAACATGAGCCAGCAGTGTGCCCAGGTGGCCAAGAAGGCCAACAGCATCCTGGCTTGTATCAGGAACAGTGTGGCCAGCAGGAGTAGGGAAGTCATCGTGCCTCTGTACTCGGCACTGGTGAGGCCTCACCTCGAGTACTGTGTTCAGTTCTGGGCCCCTCACTACAGGAAGGAGATTGAAGTGCTGGAGCGTGTCCAGAGGAGAGCCACCAAGTTGGTGAGGGGTCTGGAGAACAAGTCGTACGAGGAGAGGCTGAGGGAACTGGGCATGTTTAGTTTGGAGAAGAGGAGGCTGAGGGGAGACCTTATTGCCCTCTACAACTACCTGAAAGGAAACTGTAGANAAAGATGCAAGGACAGGGTCAGGACAGGAGATGATTTTCCTGTCACACAAAAATTTTTAAGGTCTTAAATCTGCACTGAAATAAACTCAAAGTTTTTGGCCAAATTTTTCTCTGATAAGAGGACAGTGAAGGTTTGTTTGCTCGAGAATGCGAACTAGGTATTCCAGATGAGCGTTGTCCTCATGTAATTACTAGTCGCTCTGAAAAATGACTAGTTTCAGTGAATCAACACTTTCCAGTGAACTAGAGCTTTACCAGAATATTCCTTAACATCTCCAGCTCAGATTGCTTGCTCGTTCTGCTTGGTTTTCCTCACTGGTCTTTAAAAAAACCAAACTTGAAACAAAATAACCCCAACCCAACACACTCACACAAACACCTACCACCATTAAGGAAAAAAAGATGCCTGCATGCACTCTGCAGTAAGGTTTCCTTGCTAGGACTCCTTCCTTTCAGGGAGCCACAAGGGTGGCAAAAAAACCACCCAACATGCAAAAAACCAAACCCCAGAAGTCAGCAAAGATCACATATGACAGAGTACACTGTCTGCACAAAGGCCTTAGCTGGGAAGGTGGTAAGAAAAGAATCAGGCACCGTAGCCAGTTACCGTGAAGTCATCAAATAAATGCATGACTACATTGGAAATCTTAAATAATGGCAAATATTAAAACCATGAAACTTCGGTACAATAGGTATTAGGAATTTCCCTGGAACTTTGCAGCAAAAACTAGTCACATATGAGCCTATTTTTGATATGTAGGCTATCAATCTTCCATGCACGCAAGCAGGTATGTTGATCGCCGTCTCTAAATGATTTATCAGTCAATTCTGCACACTGTTTTCTAGGAGTAGCACAGTACTATTTACTCTTAGGCAGTAAATGCTGGGGGAAAAAGGGATTTGTAAACAAGCAGGCAAAAAAGACATCCCCATAGCACACTCACACTTCTTTCTTTTGGTAATTTTTATAATCATGGAAATATCTCATGTATTGGACCTGTAAAGGTCCCTTTTAACAGAAGCCATTCTATGATTCAATTGAGAGGTTCAGGATGTTTATAGGATAATAAAAAGCTTATGATTTATTATTGCAAAAGGTGTGTGTTTGTCTACCCACAGGATGACATACAATTTTCTGTCATCCACTAAGAAATATAGGTCCTTGTCACCATAGTGACAGCCGAGAGATGCGTTCACCATAAAGCATTGCATTACTACTTGTGTAGTAAGTATAATAATTACAACAGAAACATAATAAATAGCCTTACCACCTAAACTACCAAGTATCCTTAAACTCCAGATCCTAATTCTCCACATTCCCATTCCCTATGGCTACTACATCTGTTATAATGCAGTAAGTCACATCTTTATTTTATCTAAGAGCTTATTACATTGTAATTTCCCTACTGAACAGCCTCTAAATCTATCCCCTAAATCACCTCAAGGCTGAGTTGTAGGACACTGACACACTGTGCTGCAACTTCACTGCATTTTTGAGCCGAGTTTCAGTCTGAGAAGAAGAGGTGGTACAATGCATAGGACAAACAAGAGGAATCATACAATAAAGACACTGGGCTGGAAGACAGTGCGACTTAAAAGTATTTATTTTTCTATCTTAGGCAAATGCTTTGATCTCTCTGCTCTTCCTTCATCCCTGAAGTTCAACAGAGATCTCTGTCTTGTACAGAGACATAAAGGCAAGCTCTTTGGGGAATAGAGGCATTTCACTGCCTTTAACCGAGCCTCAGTACGCTGAGATTCTAACCCCAGTGAGGCTCTCCAGGAACAAATGACATACAAACCAAACCACTAAAATACTCACTGACTTCAACTACAGTTACTTATCTCAGATAGCAATGAGCACATTTTATACCCACACAAAATAACTCAAAGTTATTATTACAGTTAATTGTGTCACACAGTTACAGCATCGCCTTATGCTTCCTACACAGGACAAAATCAGGCTTGTAAGTGGATGCTTTGAGGTGGTTTTCTTTTTCTTTTTTAACCACAGAAATTTTCCAATTGCCCAGCAGCAGAATTGAATAGCACGTGCACGGCAGCCAACTTGCTTCTTGGGGATGTGCTTTAGTTACCAGCATCGCACCAGCAGCCGCCTGAAGCTGCCTTTGTTGCTCCTGTAGTGATTTATTCCACTAAGCTTCCCCATTCTTAAGACTGAGTTTGGATTCAATCCATGTTAGTTGACACCGGGGTGGGCATACAGAATTAAAGTTTGTAAATATCACAAGAAAAGTCTTGTAAACAAAACTTCTACTACAAAGACATCTTTACATTGTACATAAAGCCAAAAATCTGGCCTACACTGACTGCAGAAACTAAAGAGACTGCCCTCCCCCTGGCAGGAATTTCATATAACAGTAACCTTTGCATACAGCGCCACGGGGATGGATACCTATAAACTACTTTGTAAATTGCGAAGAATAAGCCAATCTTGAAGCTATATAGATTAGCACTACCTGAGGAAAAAGTACTGTGTGAGGATATATCTATTTTACTTCAGCTGAAGAAATATGAAATTGAAGCATCACTGAGAGAGTCAGTGATATAAAGGGATACCAAATCTCGTGTTTCTGTATTTGAGTTGAGGGACCAAGGAGATACCTTGCATGCTTTTGCTGAATAAAAGCTGCAAGTAATATTCCAAATATATAAACCTCAATCCAACCAAATCAGTATCTATAGGGATTTCTGTATGCACAAAAAGACACTAGGACATGGGCAACCACCCCAACATTTTTGTAAAACACAGCTTCATAAAACTTCAACAGTTATAAATCACAGATACAGGCACTGTGTCGTGAACCTAAAGGAATAATGGTTTTTGGGGCAAAAGATAAGACAACTGGTAAGGAAGGACACATTCTGTGAAAGGAGGGGTGAAATGTAAAGAGTTCATATGCATTTCTAAATTCTTTTTTTTTTTAATTGGATCAGTGTGAATATTTTTGATAACAGGTGAAAGTGTTTGGCAACCTCAATGGAAAAAATAAACCTGTAGGTGTTACCTTTAGCCAATTGATACATTTGTCCTATAGAGACACCTCAATGGTAATCTGTGCCTTCTGGCTTTACCTTTAATTTTTCAGCAAATTTCATCAAATTACCACTGCAAATATCACAGCTGACTTTCTGCCCTCTGCCTCCCCCATCTCCACCCTGCTTTTTCATACATTAGGGTTGATGGAGCAGGTGATTTCTCTGCCCAAAATCTCTCACAATCTGTGTGCGCCCTGAGCTGCCCTTCAGTGCACTGAAACACACTTTTGACTTGCTTGAGTTGTAGACCAGGGCTTAGATCCAGTCCAAACAGGTATTTATATAAAACTGGATCTCTGCTGTTATGGTGCAGCTGGGAAGGTACGAAATCATGAAGATACGCTTCAGATTTATGTTCACTCTTTTGTACTTTCCCCAGCTGCCAAACAGAAGTTTGGGAAAAACACTCATAGAAGCACAAACCCCTCCTTTTTCAACAAATCCGAGGTGTCCTTAAATGCTCAGTGCACAGGAGAGTGAAAAAATATCGCAGTAGCTGTTTTAAAACCTCACACAGAGGGGGCGGATAGCAGGAACTCTGCATGCATCTCATGAATGTTCTACTTTCCCCCTTTGAATACAGAGATCAGTCTTGGACAGAGTGTTAAAGCCTCGCCATGAAGGGCTATTCTTTGCTATTACTTTAGGCTGAAACAAAAGACACTTCAGGAGATACAATCATTGCTGCCTAGTTCCTTTCCCTGGGCTCCTACAATGGGCCCCAGTTCTTTTTTTTTTTTTTTTCCACACATCTTTCTCTTATTTTTTCCTTCTGTCCTTTCACTTTTTCTTTCTGCCTCATTGAATCCATTAAGGCCTTTATATAGCCTGCTATTGAGAAATAAATTTTCTTTGGGACTAGTAACTAAGTTTTAACTGCTGGCAAGCAAGGTTTAACTCCTGATGGGAGGGCAGAGAAAATTATGAGTAAAAGGTATGAAAAGCCCATCTCTGAATTTGGGGTCTTCAGGCACACCAGATAACTTGCAGTGCCTTGCTAGTAATCAGCTCAAGAAAAAGGAAGATCCCAACCCTAGAAGTTTTTCCACCCCTTTCATGCATTAGACAAAATACACCGAGTTATCTCTGCTCGTATTTTCAACCTGCTCAATACTCTCTTCTCAATTATTTTCCTTGGTTTAGGTCCATATGTCAGTCCTTTTTGCACAATTGTAAATTAGAAGGCATTCTGACATGAACAGAGATGTGCTGCTATGAAAGAGATGTAAAACTGGGTCCTCTCAATTCCTACAGTCAGAAATACAAACCGAAGTTCTGCCAATAGCATGGTAAGTGACTTCAAAGACACTAAAGCTAGATTCAATCTGGGTGCGCTGCAGTTTAGCCCAGAATCAGAACAGACCTGCACACAAGTTGAAAAACCTACCACTGGGGTGATAATCCACGTTTTCTACAGTTCCACAATGCAAGAGAAACAAGGGAGCTACAGAGGGGCAACACAGAGACCTGCCTGAGAACAGAGAAAGGAAATGAACAGGTGACTTCATCTAGCAAAAGAAAGGAGGGCTGCACACAATTGATACAATCATTTACAATTATTGTGCCCTCTCTTTGTCTCCAGCCTGGATAATGAAGTTATCTGCAGGGATGAACTGTGCAACACCCCTAAATCATCCTGTGCTCCCCAGCATTACAAATGCAGGTGGAGGAGAGAGCATGACAATAAAAAGGGGTGTGTGTGTGTGTGTGTGTGTGTGAAACCTGTAGAGTTCAAGGGTGAGAGATGACACTACACTCAGTCAGACAGAGCCTGACGCTTATGTTTTGCATTTTCAAGTGTTCACACAAATTCTGGGGTTTCCCCCAACAGAAAAATGAAAAATAAAATGTAACTAATAGTTAAGTGCAGTTGCAGACTTTTTTTTTCCTTCTAGTAATGCACAGTGAGGAGTTTGATTTGTTGGAATAAACTCTCAACAGCTTAGATGTCTACTTTGCATTGACCTATTCAGGCCTATCAGAACTGCAGCCTGGGACAGAAGGTTTTCAGAGGTGCTACACACTGAATAAAACAGGGCTCTACACCTTGAGTTAAATCTTGCTACATCACAGATGCTAATTAAGTATATTTCAGTGCATTTCATTGGCCTTATTTTTTATTCATGATAAATAATCTTACAGTTTTCAGTGATTGTTTTCTGCGCATTGCATTCACAGATGAACAATAATGTCAAAACTACTTACCAAGCCCTTTTTCTATCATTGCTAATAGGTCTATGGCAAGATGCCCCAGATGGATGGGCTTTACCTTACTGTTTTCTCTCATGTCTGCAGACTATTTATTACCCACACCCATTGGAGTGGGTACAGAGCTGACTGCAGTACTCTAAGTGGAGTTTCACCAGAGCAGTAAAGGGGTAGAATCACCTCCCTTGACCTGATGGCCACGCTGCTTTTGATACAGCTCACGTTGAGTTTCTCATCAACCAACACCCCCAAGTCCTCCTCAGGGCTGCTCTTGATCCATTCTCTGCCCAACCTGTATTTGTGCATGGGATTGTGCTGACCTATGTGCAGGACCTTGCACTTGGCCTTGTTGACTTGACCTTCATGAGGTTTGCACAGGCCCACCTCTTAAGTCTGTCCAGGTCCCTCTGGATGGCATCCTGTCCCTTCCAGCTTGATGTCATCTGCAAAACTGCTGAGGATGCACTCAATCCCACTGTCCACGTCACTAACAAAGATATAAATAGCACCAGTCCCAATACCGACCCTTGAGGAACACCAGTCATCACTGAGCTCCACTTGGACATCAAGATGTTGACCACAATCTTTGGGTGCGACCATCCAGCCAATTCCTTATACATGGAGTGGTCCATCCATCAAATCCATATCTCTCCAATGTAGACATACATTCTAAGCTTTACACATAAAGCTTAAATAAAACATTCAAACCAGGAGAAATCTGGGAGTCCATACAGAATCTAAACAAGTTTGCCATACATAACATTTAGAATGAGACAGGCTCCCATTAAAACCCTTAAGCAGCAAAGAACTATAGAGAACATTACCAATTAAGACACTATGCACATACACAGGAAAAAGAAAAAAAATCAATAGCATAAGAGTAAATAACAAATTATGATATCACTTACACATAGTCAATTCAATATCCTGCTTACTTGTGGTAGGTAAAACAGTACTGCTGGTCCCTTAATAAAAGAAAGTTCTCTGCTTCGCTAAGGTGTTTATAACTATACTAGTGATGTCAGGGTAGAAAGTTAAATATTTGAATGACTGATGAAAGTGACAAATAAAAAAGTCGGAGTGCCTCATACTTTTATGATTATATACAGTAACTATATCATCAAGAAAGCCTACAAGGTAATTTCTAATAGTTTACAATGATGCACTGCATTGGTTTTTTTTTAACCAAACAGCACCCTTTTTAGAGATGCAACGGATAGTACAAGGCTATCCAATGATAAATTAGCAGAAAAGTCATAAATGTTTCACGAGGAGATACTGTGTAATCATTAATCTATTATTTTAGCTTTTGACTTGCAGGGCTATTTAATCAAGCATCTTAGACAACTCAAGTTTATGTAGAGAGCAGCTATACCAGTGCTTTTTCTTATGTAGCACTTGAACAGATGTGAACACAGCAATACCTTTTAGCAGTGCTTTCTGTGCTATTCTTAAGAGAGTACCTACAGAGTGAGAAGAGGTAGCAAGCGATAAACAGAACCATTAATGTTTTCTAGCATGTTTTAAAGTCAAAGTTTGATGAGACAGTGTGCAAGACACTTTAAAAGTTGATTATGATCTAAAAACCAAGCAAATTCGGTTCAATGCAATGTCCACAGCTTTTTACGGCGCGGGGAGAATGAGGGAGGGAGGGGGAAAGGGTTGAAAGCTTTCTGCATGCTCTTGTGCCAAGTCAGGACAACACTCTTGACCTTACCTTTCAGTCTCACTCTTTTTATTAGCATCTCCTTCCATTGCAGTTTTGAAGTATATGAAGTACTGTGTTCAATTTTGGGCCCCTTACTACAAGAAAGACGTCGAGGCCCTAAAACGTGTCCAGAGAAGGGCAACAAAACCGGTGAGGGGTCTGGGACACAAGTCTTATGAGAAATGGCTGAGGGAGCTGGGATTGTTTAGTCTGGAGAAGAGGAGGGTCAGGGGAGATCTCATTGTACTCTATAGCTTCCTGAAGTGAGGTTGTGAAGAGGAGGGGGTCAGCCTCTTCTCCTAGAAAACTAATGATAGGAACTCGAGGGAACGGCCACAAGTTGCACCAGAGGAGATTTATAATAGATGTCAGGAAAAACTTTTTCTCCCAAAAAGTGGTCAGGCACTGGAATGGCTTGGAGTCACCATCCCTGGCGGTGTTCAAGAAGCATCTGGACAAGATGCTACAAGACATGAGTTAGTAGCTTAGCTGGTAGTACTGGTGATAGGAGGACGGTTGGACCAGATGATCTTGTAGGTCCTTTCAAACCTTGTGTTTCTATGATTTCTATGATAAGCGGAGAGTCAGCACAAAGTTAACACGCTCCAAGTTCAGGATGATGTTGAACTTCAGGGAACTCAACAGAAAGAGCAGAAAAAGATCAAAAGATTTGGAAGTCAGAGCTAGAGAGAGTAACGTTCACTGACTGCTGAAGCCTCTCTCTGTGGTACATAAATTAGTTCCAGGAAAATTTGAAGAACGGACTCTTAAGAGATTTGTCCCTCCTCCAGAGGATCCTGAAACAATGCGAGAAGGATTTGTCAACACATTGGCCAGCAGCTAATAAAGAAGTACAAAACAGTGTGGAAGAACTATTTGGGTTTGGCTCCAGCAAAGGAATAGAAGTAGACTCTTTATGATACTAATGAGAACCTACTCAAAAAGACCCCAAAAATGAGTCTTGGTCTTAGAGGTCATACAAGCAGTGTGATATTCTAATACTACATAATGCAAAAACCTTGAAGGTACACAAGAATATTCTTTTCATATTGGTGTCAGAAAATGCCAACTTCATGTTGAGTCATGAATGACAAAACCTGACCTACAGTTTTACAACAGGCATTAACATTTGGTTTTTGCATTTACTAAATGATGTTTCTCAGACCCAAAGTAATTTTTCTGCAGCTATCCAGATTTTTTTGCAATTAGTGTTACCCAGACAAATTATAGAAATCATTACACTTATTCGTGTTACCCAGATTTCTTTATGGAAAGGTTTCAGAGAACAAATTGGAATGCACAGTAAATCTGAACACAGTTTCCTGGTTTGTAAGTAACGTACGCTTTTTCTCTTGTCTGCTTTTCCTAACCCAACTGTTATTTAATAATGTATTCTGTTGCCACAGAATACATGACAAAGCAAAGAAAATGGCTTAGGGTACAAATTCATTTGGCAATATTATTTGTTATGAATATTCTGTAAAATGGAAGCTGTCTTTTTGGCTATGTTTATCTATAATATCCTTTGGCAGATCTGTTGATGCAGAGTTCGCATTATTTGTTCATTATGTCTAACTCTTTGAATAAGACTGAAAGGGTCTTAGCTTGATTTCCCAAGAAATGTAAAAGATATTGCATATGAACAAGGGCAGTTTATGGACTTCGTTACATATCAAATACTTACTCGCCTAAACCGGGCTTTGGATCCAAATCTATTAGTCACTATTATATTAGTTTCCCTTTCACAAAAAGTTTTACTTTTTGCTTTGTGGCCTGCTTTCAAACACAAGATATCACAACTTAACAATGCAAAGCTGGGGGTGTGCTAAAATGTTCCAATATCCATACTTGAAAGACCTCGGGTTGCTTTCTAATACTTTTGATTCAAGACTTCCTCATCTACAGAGCAGGCAGAAGTAGTGCTCTTTTAATAGAGCCCAGAGAACAGAAGCACATCATGCTTATAAAGACATGAGCGACTATGATCCCATGGCTGTGTGACATAACATACGCTGCTTAGCTGCCACTCCCACACATGAATAGGCCAGCGTTGTTGACTAGGAAAGAAAAACTCAAGAAGAAAAAAAAAATCCAACTATTAACTTAGCTATTAATATAGAAGTATTTTCAAGTAATTTTTTGTACATGAATAATTGCAGGCAATAAAACCACACTACATAGTAACACAGATGATATAAAACTGTGTTTTAATCAGAAGTGGATGACTGAAATATAACAAGCTAAGCAAAAAAAATTGTGTAATTCAGTAACAAAATACAGGAATGAATGCTACATATAGGAAAAAAGTAATTAATGACTTGTCTCATGAGGAAAATTAAGCACTGGAATAGGTTGCCCCAAGACATGTGAAATCTCTGCCCTCAGAGATTTTTAAGATGCAGCCAAAGTGCTAAGAAAACTGTTCCAACTTCAGTGTTGATCGTTTTTTGCCCAAAAGACTGGAAATAGCACTTTCCAAGATCCCTTCCAACCTGTACAATTTTGTAATTCTATAAATGCATGTACCTGACAGGCCTCCAAAATAACAATATCAGCACCAGATAGGGTTGTGTTGATGCATTCAAGAAGTAAGCAAGATGCTTGAACAGAAAAGGAAGGGACTAAGACAGAAACTACCGTAATGGTTTTCAGTCTACCAGCCTCCTCATTCCAAAGGGAATTGTGCAGAATTAGCAATCGTACATATTTTGGAAAAATAAGATACTAAACCAAGCCCTAATGATCACAGTCTAGAATGATACTTGTTTAGAAAATTATTTTTTTTCAGCTTTCTACATAGTTCTTACCTCCTATTTGGAAGCATTTGATGCTAGCTACTGAAAACACTTCTGCACAAGATGGTCATCACGTATTAACAACCTCAGCAAGTTGCAATACACATTGTGTATAACATTGTGCTAACATTACATTGTCATATTTTCCTCCTTTTGCATTTGAGGTTTCCATTCAAAGACCCTGCATTTAGTACATAGGCTACACTTTAAATGTTTAAATTTTAAATTGGTGAAACACTGGCCCAGATTGCCCAGAGAGGTGGTCGATACCTCATCCCTGGAAACATTCCAGGTCAGGTTGGACAGGGCTCTGAACAACCCGATCTAGTTGAAGATGTCCCTGCTCACTGCTGGGGGGTTGGACTAGGTGACCTTTGAAGTTCTCCTCCAACTTAAACTATCCTATGACTCTATGATAAATGTGTAAGCTACTATACAAATAACTTCAGGTCTAAGATTGATTAATTAATGTCAAGAAGCTCAGTTAAGGCACAAATATGTTCTTCCTGAAACATCAGAACCACCTGAAATTATATTGGTATTACACATCTGTTGGAATGGAAAACTACACTTTTTTGTCAGAGTGCTGACATTCAAGAAGAGCAATGGAAAAGTTTGAAACATTTTGTTAACAGTGTCATAAGCTTTTCATTTGGAGTTAAACTTTATGTTAGACTTAATATATTAAATATCTTAAAATATTAAATATTCATAATCTGAGTAATTTGTTCTGCGGTAGCACTAGTTGGAGAATGATGGGTTTATTTTATGACAGCTTTTAAGGCTTAGATTTTTTTTTTTTTACCATGCATTAGGATGCAGCGTAAGAAGAGGAAAAGAGTAAACCAACCTCTTGAATATTTCACAGAACACAGCTGTATGAAGATGGTAAGTTCCTCTCTCTCTCCCCTTCTTCCTTTTGTTTTTCTGTTCCCCTGTCCTCTTTTGCACTTGTTATTCTGTCCCACAGACACCTTCCTTTGAAAATGTTACCAAAACTAATAAAAGTTTTCTGCTTTGAATAAATGTGTTGCTTCATTGAAATTGTTCAATCCAATTAAAGCATATAGGAAATTTAACAGGCTAGCCTAAAGACATTGTCAATATTATGATAAAAATCTAGAAGCCAATCTGAAAGGTTTCCTGGAAATGAGCATATCAGAAATTCAATCTGGTGTGAAGGACTATGATTGGATGAGCTTAAATAGGAATTTACAAAATGCCAATACATCAGAAATGGAAGCCGCAGCCCAGTCATCTGTATTTCTGAGCATTTAATTCCTTTGTAGCATCCACAGCACCCAGCTGCTGTGTCTTTATTTAGCAGGTCTGGGGAGGCAGTGAGATGGCACAGATTCCGAGTGACTTTGCCTGTTACAAATGTAAGAATATTAAAATTCTTAAATACATCTAAAAAGCAAACTTTTGTCCAGGAAAAAACTGTAACACTGGAAACCAATTGCAATGTCACGGATTCATCTAGCAAAAGGCTTTCCTTACTAATTACAGGAACAGAACTGTAAAAATAAATGGTCAATACTGAGTATGAAAGATCCTTACTTGAGCAATGGAACCTTTGCACAGGCCAACTGCCGAATACCCCAGTGTCTCGTGCAGGACATGGGAATCTGCTAGGGTGCTTCTCATGGTTTTGGAAAGAGTACTGCTGCTTGTGGTAAACTCATCTTAGCGTAAATATCTGATGAGTCTACTTCCCACAGGACTCTAAACTATTTTTTTAAGCTTGAGACATATAAACCTGAATACTAGATATTAATTCCATTTTCTTTGCACTTCTTTTGCAAGACTGCTAGTTATTTCTCATTAGATGAAAAGCTTATCATCCCATTTTGAGCAGGCAAGACATGTCCCTTTCTCAGTCTGTTGCACCTAATCTCATCAGAAAGGTGGTTATCAAAATCACACTGAAATAAAATCCAATAAATTTTATTTCACCTGCCAGTAAGCTGAGATTTCAGCTAAGCTATCAGGAAAAAAAATTAATCAAAGAAAACAAAAGTTAAAAGGGTCAGTTTCACTTTACTCACTTCCAAAATGCAATATCCATTTCTGGGGAAATGGTATAACCTGAAAGAATCTCCTGTGATATGTATATGAAGAACTATAAAAATCTGAATGTACATCAGAGAAATGCAGAAATAATAAAAAAGGATCATTTCTGAAATCACTAGAGCCTCTCCCTATCAACAAATGATTTCTATCAATGCTATTTTTCTTAAGCACAGCCAGTTTTGCACACCCTCACATGCATGCACACAGGTGCATTCACAATACATGTTTTCTCCTCCACCCTTGGGTCAGATTATACTACGGTAGAATAGATTGCCATCTCCAGACATTCTTTCTGATGAAAAAAAAAGAAAATTAGTTTTGCTCAGTTCCATTTCTTCACTGCTGGCTGTAGCTCCTCAGACAACTCTAAACCACTTTGGTACCTCCCTGGAGTGCAGGCTTCAAAGACATATGGACACTTATCTTGTCATTTCCTTATATCACCTTTGCTTGTCTGTATTTTTCTACTTAGTTTTTTTTCTCCCACTCTTTCATCTAACCTATTCAAGCTTGTATGTATCCCTAGACAGTCTTTCTCAGCATTTTTCCTGCAGTGACTTGATAAAAGCAGCTGCATAGACCTGTGTGTGCAGATACTTAGATGAAAAATGCAGTACCAGATTGACTGACACAGTTGGCAAATGCAGACAGAATTCAGCAAATAGTTTCAGCAAAAACGTCAACAAGAAGAAAGATGTGTGTAGCTGAAAAAGTTGAAAAATTTCACTCCGACATTTTCTAAATGAAAAATCCACCCTACTTTGCAAACAATTTATAAACAGACTACTGAAACTGAAACAAATACAAAAAATCCAATCAGACTTTCAAACTAAGCATAAACAACTGAAAATTAAATGCATAAGGTGTTTCAATCCACCATTTCCCCCCTGGTATTTGGTTCCAACACGAGAAACCAGGGCTTTTTTTAGGACATACACACACTCCCCTCCAGAACTATGGCTCTTTTCCTTTCTCTCTTCAGTTGATTAATTCTATATTTTACTCAGAACTACATCTCCTACTACTGCAGGGGCAACCTCTCCATCATCCCATGCCTCACTTGGGCTTTGAAGTAGCATCTCTCTGTTGGGTGTCCAGTATGGAATGGCATTCACTCAAGAAGTTATGGGTACTAGATATTTTTCTTCCCCCCCCGCCCCCCGCCATTATATCCATCTCTGTCTCTGAGGTTTTTCATTAGTTCTGCTTTTGATGTTCCATTTGCATTTGCTGTAGGTTGCTTATATTTCTGGATTCTCTCTGCTTATGTGTAATTTACTGGTGTCACTGGGAGTTTCAACTCAGTTTGTTTGGGACAAACTTCAAGTTTCAATGCACAGAAATCAACACTGTCCAGTATTGGTTTCAGGGTTCAAGGACTGCCCAATAGAGTAGTATGCTAAATTTAAAAAAAAATAAAAAATCAACCCAAAACGAACCAGCCTCATCTAACAGAATTATGGAAAAAGCAAATAATTAAAACCAAGAGGAATAAACTAAGATTGATTCTTAATTACCTGGTATTACAATTTATATACCCTCAAGTACACTTACTTACAGCACAATGCAAGACGCATTCTATCGTTCTGATTTAAATAAATATAAATGACAACACGGGTTTGGAGCACAAGAGAGTCATAATAGAGCTGATGATGCACAGAATTTGAACCTCACCTTTCCAGTAGACTTTGTTCCTTTCCAAATGCAAAAATAGCAGATAGTCCAAGCAGCAAGGAGGCACAGCGCAAGTTCCCAGCGAAGATTCCCAATGTGTTCAATTCCATCAGATATAGCTAGCACCCTTCGTCTTCCAAGAAATAAAAGAAAAAAAAGGAAAAAGGAAAGAAGGTAATAATATTGAATAAAAAGAGCACTACATGTAAAACACTGCTAAATCAACTTCATCCCAGAAGACTCCTGGTCACTGACTACTGAAAATGTACTGCACTAAGATGGAAGAGACAGAATGAAAAAACAGAATAACCTTGGAGGATTTTGCATCTGGTTAAAAATGAACAAATGTTTAATTTTTCCAGGTCAGTGACAAAATGAAAAATATTTTAAAATAGTTTTTGTATTAAGGTGAGACTCAAAATAGCAAACCCCTAATTTATTAGAATAACTGACATACATAAGCCCAAAATAGAACACTTCCAATAATAAATGGGTTTTTTCAATTTTTGTGTTTTTTCAGAAAAAAAAGTTCTAATCTTAATTTTTACCTTGTAACATTTATTTTCATAAATTTCCTTTAATTTTAACCTATAATTTTAAACCTATAATTTTAAAACATTTATTTCCAGAACTGTCAAATATCATGACAATCTCCAGATGGATTTTTACTTTGGAAAAGCTAACATTAAAATCTCAATATTAAAATAAATATCCCATAACTTTATTTGTGCAAAGCGGGCAGTAAAAATATGTGTTACATTTACTATTTGAAAACAGTGTATCTGAAATACTAGCCACTCAGTTCTGTAAACTTAAGTCGCTCATTTTTTAGGAATACCCCTCACAGCTCACAGTCCTGGACGAAAGAATTTACTAATTTTGTAAGCAAGCAAAAGAGAGAGTGATGACTTATTTTTATTTTTTTTTAAACAAGAATTCGGGAACAGAAAAATCAAATTAATTGGAAGTATTCACCCAGGAAACCTGCAGAGCCAGGCTTCAATACTATTTTCCAGAAATCTGGGTTAGCGTTTTATTCATGAGAATGATCTTTTTATTGAAGAATGATTCTTTTACCTGGGAGATGCACGGTCCTTTTATTCTCTTTTATTTTTACTTTAAATAAACACTCAGATTAAAGAAAAAGTAAATTATTTACCAGCCTATAAATAAAACATGGGTACTCCTGGTTGTGTGGATGAAGAGGTTAAAAGCAAGAGCAAAAATTTATTCCTATGAGGCTCTATGATTTCATAAATTCTCTTCAGATTCTGTAATTGTCCTTCAGCCTAAAAGAAATCCTACAGATAATAAAAAGACTCTTTTTCAGGAATCTCAAGTTTCCAGAACAATTAAAGTACCATTTACCTAGAATGTGAGGTCAGAAATTGATATGGATTTTAATTTCATACATTCAGAGATTTAGAAACAGCTCATCATTTTTAAACAACTTAAGATAAGCAATTAGTCATTTGCTAATTATATACATAGAATAATTCATTTCAGTCATTCATGCCTTTTATCGACTTAATCAAATCTCTATAGGGCCTGGTCAGAGCTCATTCCTTGTGTGTTTCCATAAATATATTTGAATACCCCACATTCACATAAAAGTTTCCAACATTCAACCTTACCTAAATTATCCTGAGCAAAGTTTTCTCTGAAATCTTTATTACATGTTATCTATACAACCTCAGAGACCCCAGACCTATACTGCTCTCTCTGCCAGGGACACTGTGAAAATAACCTGAAATTCACAGGTGCTCTGATACAGTTAAAAGCTCTGTAACAATAACCACTGTATTATATCATAGAATGATTTAGGTAGGAAAAGACCCTTCAGATGATCAAGTCCAACTGCAAAGCCAACACTGCCAAGTCCACCACTACATGATGTCCTCAGTGCCATGTCTATGCATCTTTTAAATATCTCCGGGGACGGTGATTCCACCACTTTCCTGGACTACCTGCTCCAACATCTGATAACCCTTTCAGTGATATTTTTTTTCCTAATATACAATCTAAAGTTCCCCTGGTACAACTTGAGGCAATTTCTTCTTGTCCTATCTCCTGTTACCTGGGAGAAGAGCCCAACACGTGTATGTATAACTAATGTGCAGACAGTTATAAAGATAGTGTAATTAATTACACTAAAATATATTTAGGTTAAGAGTTGAGTATTAAGTCAAAAAAAGCCCAATCTACTATTACCCATATGAAAAATTCTTTTTGTATTTGATTCAGCCATTGGCCAAAGCAATGAATTCAGGGATTAACCTGTATGATTATATAATTCAAGGCCACACCTGAAATAAATAAATGTTGGGGCTGCCCAGGGAGGAATCTGATCTAGTTCTTTCTGCTTTCACCAGCAGTAGGTTGAGGATGAAGGAAGTTCCTTCACCTGCCTCTAATGATGGGGTAGGAGGATGGAGGCATCAACAGCTGGTGATAACAGTAGGAAAAACATCTAATTATCACCAGGTCTTTCAGATGGCCATAGAAATGCTGCAGAACCTCTTCAGGCTTTCACACCTTTCAAGAGCTGCAGGTGCTGGTGCTGCTGCAGCCATTTACAATGCAGGTGTTAAAAGTTTATTGCTTAGCTAAGGCAGGATACAGCAAAATCACCAACATCCCACACACCCTGGGACCTGAAATTTGTTGTCTTATTTTCCAACCAATATAGAGGTGGAAGGTCTTTCCACTTAAAAAAAAAAAAACAAAGGGGGGAGAGGAGGGAGAAGGTTACACAGCTTTTTGCAACAGAAAGTTTAAAGTGCTTAAATGTAAAACTGTTGCCACCTCATCCACATTTCGCCCCCCCCCTAGTAACCACCTTTATTCTGCAAAGCTTCTCCCATCATCTAGTTAGGGAGAGAAGTGATCTTCTGCTAGCTGAAATCCACAATGAACCCAAAGACCTGTCATCAAAATGCATTCAAAAATGGAAGAGAGGTATCTTTTAATGCAGGATATGTTTTAATCAAGAAGGGAGGCACATATTTTATATCTACAGTCTAGAATTGAAAATAACATCACTGAACAGTAATTATACAGAAAGGCTGATGAAACAGGTACTTAAAATTCAAGTCCTTTAAAGCAATTTGACAGATTATATCATGTGGAATTTGACTCTGGATGACATTGGCCCTCTTTATAAATTCTCATTCCAAAAGCAAAAGAAATCTTTGCATTCTTAGCTCACCTTGAATATTAGGGCAGTGTTACTTTCAAGGGAATCAAAACACAAAGTGGTATAATAGGACTAAACAGGGCCTAAGCAACAAAAGGCCAATGAGTGTGTACTGACAACAGACTATGGATATCACATTGGAAGATGTGTTAAGATCAAACAGTCCACCACAGAAACCTGAAGACAAAGCAAAGAACAGGTATTTTCAAAGAGGCCTATTTACCTACTTTGACTGCAGGTACTAAAAGGCTTCTTTTTAACCAAAACCATTTTCTAAACGGACTAAAAAACCTCAAACTAGAAATTACTTTTGTGGAAAAGAACTAGCCAAATACATTAATGTTCCTCATTTGAGGGCCAGTGTTCCCTTATGGAGCCTCCCAGACCAACAATCTTCATCCATCAGTAAGATACCTGCTCTGCCAGGAAATCACATCATTTTGGTGTGAGACTGTAAGTATCCAACATTTCTGCCATGACACAAAAGCATACATTGTCTGTAATTTCCAGTTTACAGCTGCAATTGATTATTTAGGGTTGGGTTTAGTATTAATATATTGACTTCAAGTTGGATAGAGATTGGTCCAAGTTCGGCTTGAACTTCACAACCACATTAAGTGACACAAACACAGAAGAGGAGCAGGGGCAGCCTAAACAATTTTAATTGTCGTTTTGCTTACAAAGGTTCTAATTTTTATTTTCAAGTGGCATACTTCATTTTAAAATTAATATTGGGGGTGGGAGGGTGGTTAAGATGAAAAAGAAAACATACAATTAAAGAAAAAAAGAAAAAAATGTTTGTGTTTGGGCCACAGTAATTGTGAAATTGAGCTTTATTTTTATATTTATTTTAACAACAGATTTCTTTACATGTCAATCAAACTGATTTTTCTCCTGGCTACTTGGATATTTATGTACATGTGCAGGATTTCTTTTCCAAAATGGGAAGGTGTGACCACATGTAAGAGGCTGCAGTATAATGCAAATCATCACTATGGAGAACTACGTAAGCTTATTCCTCTTACTGGGTGTCACAGAGCTACGCTAACACAGCACTCTGCCTGCACTAAGTATTTTAAGTGCAGTTACTTGGCTATAACACATATGCCATGGATATAGCTGTGCTGCTTTGGTAAACTGCTACCCAGTTCCCAGCCTGGAACCTTTGCACTAGACTCTGCTGTATCACGTAGGTATGAGCTTCAGAACAAAATCTGCTACAGGACAAAACCCAGCAACAGAAACAGCTCCTGGAGGACTAGCAAATTTATGTGAGAGGCTGGCAACCTCCTCACTTCCAAGATCTGCATAGAAATCTTCTCAGACTGCATCATCCCAGTCACTAATTCCCATGAACACCACCTGCCCAGTCTCATGGTACCTCTCAATACTCGTGTCCTGCCTACAGTTACGCAGAAGTCTACAAGCACTCCTCAACTTCCAGAGCCAACAGGTGTCAATCTTTATTCAGCTGTCTTGTAGCATGGGTTGCAGAAATGCACGCCATGGGAAAAAAGATATGGAAAGTTTTCAATAATACCACAGTGCTACCACCACATGGCAAAAGAGTAACCATGGTGGAAGTGCACCCACAGCTTGCAGAATTACTCAAGACTCACCATCATACAATCGTAGAGTGGTTAGAGTTAGAAGGAACCTTAAAGATCATTGAGTTCCAACCCTCTGCCCTGGGCAGGGACACCTCCCACCAGACCAGGTTGCTCCAAGCCCCATCCAGCCTGGCCCTGAACACTTCTAGAGATGGAGCATCCACAATTACCCTGGGCAACCTGTTTCAGTGCCTTACCACCCTCACTGGAAAGCAATCCATTCCAGCAGTCGGCTGCTTGAATTACTGTGCTGCTCTTCCTTAACTGCACAACTTCTTAATAAATAAACAAATGTTATTATTCCCACCTCCACACTCCCTCTCATGGTTACAATGTTTCACACACCAAAAGACAATTTGGTCTTTAAGAACACAATTCTCAGTAAAAACTCAAAGATCAGAATTTTTAAATGCAATCAGTTTCTGGAAGTTGTGTGCAGAAAGTCAATGGTCAGTCTTTTCTGAATGCTCTATGACAAATCTCAGATAGCAGAGATGCCTACCTTACACATCCAAAAATCTTGGCCTAAGTCTTTTGTAAAGAGTGGCATAGAAGGTAAATGGCAAATTAATGGCCTCAACACAATTATCCCTGCTGCTCCCATTTAAAAAAGACACATGGTGCCAATCAAGTTGAACTGTTAGCAGCATAATGAGTATTTAAGTATAGTAAAATGCCATCAATTGTTTTGTCTTTTCTTTGTTCAAGCAGAACAAAGGTTTAAAGTTTCCCTCAGAAAGTAAGGGGCAGCCAGTCCAGAATATATAAATAAACTATAACATACAATATACGCAAAGAACAGATCCAAAGAAGAGAAAGTCTTGCTCGGAGGCTAGCAGTGATTTCCTCAGCAGGCACAATACAGCTCTCCATAATGCCAAGGCCTTAACTCTCCTGCTGAAACCATCTGAAACAGCAGCAGCAGATGCAGGTTTTGAAAGGAGGAGGTATTCAGAAGATGAAATTCTTCTTACAAAGCCAGTGACTCTGATTGTAGATAGCCTCATGTCTACTCATTATTATTCAACTAAAATAAAAAAGGGGAGCATTTTAATAATACAGGATTCTCCCCTGCACCCAAGAAGTGAGGTTGATGTATTCAGGGGTCAGAAGATGAGGGTTGATCACAGCTTCTTGCTCCTCAGCACTTCACCTTCTATCTAAAACAGCCATGACCTTGCATAAATCACACAGACAACTAAAAAAAAAAGAGATAATGGAGCTTTCACTGTCTTCATCTTCTGCTCTTACCACTGCAAGCTCCTAAGGCTACCTCGTTCTCCTCATCTCAGTGCAGGGAAGGATAAAGAACAAGAGCAGGAAAATCAGCACCGAAAGCGATACTCTCTGTTTTGAAATAATAAGCATTCCAAAAAGAGAAGTTTTATAGTGAGATACCCAGGAACAGCCAAATCTGTGAAGGCTGTTTGCACCAATGTTTCGTCATTTGTGACTGCACATACTAAAGCAGAGCAGAAAGGACTAATTCATGCACATTGCATAATTTATGCCAACTGCAATGGGAAGAGGTTGCCAACGCCTCACAGTCATTGTAAGTGAAATTATTCTTGAATAGAGGGCCTTAGTGCCACCCTGAGCATCACCTGCTATGAACTACATCCTCTTGGAAAAGAAGACAATGGGATCCTGAGACAAACTGCAAATTCATAGCGGTTTTATATTCTAATTATCAAGTTATATTAAAAGTGAAAATGAAAAATAGAGATTTCCTGAGCACAAGGTGCCCTAGTTAGATAACTCCATAAGCCTGACAGTCTCAGGTAAGCCACTGTAGATAACTGACAAAGCCAAGTTATGTAACTGAGATGTCATGAATCAGTAACCTAAGTTAAGGGATGAGTTCAAGACATTTCCTTGTGATAAAACTTTTCAATTGTCAAATCTGAATATCCCAGGAGGGATTAGAATACCAGTGGCCATATGATTTAGAAAAGGTGCCACTGCACGCCAGACATACTATAAAAAAGCAGACGTCCAGATTTTGCTTCTGAATGTTTTCCCAAAGGAATCACACGTCTGTCCTTAACAGCACTATTAAAACTACAGAATTTGGAGAGTTAATTTTCACTTCAGCTTGTTTGGTTCATACCTGCATGGAATGATATGTATGAAGACTTATTAAAGATAATGATCTTTAAGTAAACCCTCTCCCCCAAATTAAATGAGGAGAAATATCTTACCAGACGTTTTATTGGAATATCTTGAAACTTTATCACTAGAATTCATTACTGCTACTGACCTGAATGCACTTACCTTCCAAAAAATATTGCCAAAAGATACTGGGTTCAGGAAAGTTATCTAATGTTATCTTAATAAATGAGAATTTCCATAAATTATCATACTTTTAAAGAAATAAAAAGATCAACACAGTAAGACAGTAAGAAGCCCAAGAAGCTCTTTGTTCAAGCTTGAAAAGCTAGAGGAGCACTGTAGCTGCCAGTATGATGAATTGGAGGTAGCTGTATGTAGCCACTGGAATTACTAGAGAAGGTAAGATTACTGGTTAGTACAAGCCATTTTAAGCAGTGCAACTCTGAGTACACTGGGTTTGCTGCCAACTACTTAAGGCTATGTGAAACTTTGCTGCAAAAAAGATTTGTCTTGCACAGAGACCTGAAGATCTAAATCATTAACTATTTTTGGACCTCTCTGAAAACAGAAATTGATGAGTGTTTGAAAAGATTTATTGTAGGTATTGAGTTTGGGTTTTTGTTGTTGTAGTTGTTGGAGAGTTTTTTGTTTGTAACTACGCAGCAGTTCAATTTCTTGAACCAGCCAATAGCCTGGGAAAGAGGCCAGGGGACTGGTGGCATTTGAACGTCTTGAACAGAATATTGAGGGATTTTGGTATTAGGGTTAACTTGGAACACAAAGGTTAACTCAAACCAGAGTAAGGTTTTTTACTTCAGTAGTAGCAAACTATTATTTCTACACAGCTTATTTTGCTTGTAAATAGAAAATTGAATTTAAACCAAAGTGGATTTGTAAAGTGTTTCCATCCAAAAGAACACTATGAAAGATTCACTACCTCTAGTCACATGTCGATAGCTTAACTAAATGTTATTAAACGAAGATTCTTAATTTTCTTCCTATGCCTAATGATAAAAGTTACAAGAATGTAATGAAGAGAAGACAAATTTAGAGTGGAATAACAGGACACAGATCTGAAGGGTAGCATTCTTTATGTTTCCTGTTAGCTGTAAGAAATGCTGATACTTAGACATGAGAATATTTACTAGACTGACTGAAATCATGACTACAGCATAGATTTATTCTGGTTACAGCTCATAGAACCAAATATTTTAAGCCTATTGTAAGCCTCCATCTTAACTTGAATTGAAATATAAGTGTGGATAAAAACAAATGAACACGGACAGCATGTGGAAGAGATAACAGAGCCATAAAAACATTGAGCATATTTTAAGCACACATAAAATAATATGTTTAGCAAGAAAGCAGACAGCACACTACGATCTTTTGCTACCCGCATTCCAGGAACATACTGTTGCTAATGGTTACATCTGTTCTTTCAATTAACATCATTGCCCTGGTGAAATCTAGAAAAGATAGAATCTCCTGAGGAAATTATTTCAAGAAGTATTATATACTTAGTGAAAATGCTTTTAATTTGTTGAAGAATGTACTAAACCACCTTTCAATTTAATAGTTCAGTACATCTGACAGGAAGAAGGACCCTTTCCATTGCTGGAATTTCTGTAGAGGGGCATATTATGAGGTAACGGCTACTTCTGACTAGTCATAGCTGAAAAGTAACCTTTCCATCCAAATCTGAAAACTGATGCTTTGAAAGCTTGCAACACAACATTATTGGCTGGGACACCACTGCATTTCCTGGGAAAGAGCGTCTTTATCAAAGTGTTCCAATGTGTGGAGCGGTACCAGGCTCTTGAATAGAAAGAGGATTAACTGCTGCCAACGCATTGTTGAAAGGAATGTACTGGGGGTACTTATTGCATTATTCCATGATTTGGAAAGCTGTAGAGCAGATTCAATCTGTTTGAGGAAGGTCCCTTCATGTTTCCAAGACGTTTTTCTTTAAAAAATAAAAACACCACCACAAAAAATCCAAACAAAGGCAGCAGCCTCTTGAGGTCACTTGTCCATCCATATCTGTTGAGGCAGGAACATAGATGGCAATGTTCCTTTTTACTCTGTCCTCAGAGAATTCTGCGGGGAATGAAAAGATGCCACTAAGCAGCAGTGGTGCTACTGTACGGTGGCCTTTCTTATTATGTGTTTGGGTATGCTCCTTTCATCCCTGCAGATTTCTCAGACCTAGTCCATACATACCTTCTGAACCTTGTCACTGACCTCCCTGTACAAAAAGTGTAACATACTCAAGTACCAGCGCTTGCACAGATTTCCCATCAGTTTAGTAGAAAAAGCATCAACATCTTTCAAATGTCTATTCCCGCATTAAAGGAGGTTTAACTGTCTATCCAAAGACATGTTTTCTAAACTCTTGCTTTCTCTTACTGCACTTTATGCAGTTAGTATTCTTTAACTTTTTTGAAAATGTATTGGTTTGAGTATTCCATACCCAAATGTGTGCAAGTATACAGTTTCTGACATGCAGAAAATCTGATCAGATGTTAACTGAATTTTGGGAATTGTGTGATTCAGATTCCATGTGTCAGAATCCTCTGTGGATGCTTGAG
This sequence comes from Nycticryphes semicollaris, assembly GCA_013400055.1. Classification (NCBI taxonomy): domain Eukaryota; kingdom Metazoa; phylum Chordata; class Aves; order Charadriiformes; family Rostratulidae; genus Nycticryphes; species Nycticryphes semicollaris. The sequence goes on from VXBJ01004042.1 coordinate 449,117, forward strand.
TTGCCAGAGGCCAGAGAAGCCACCAGCATACAAGGTTCTGGTAAACATCTGCATGAAGACAATCACACTGTGGATTGTTGCACTGTCAAATGCTTATTCAACTAGTTAGCAGTCGTAAAATCAGCCTCCTTTGTAAGGCCAGAATGATGGCAGTACTTCCAGACACACTGGAAGGCTGAGATGTTTGCCAGGGATGCACAGGTAAATAAAAAGCATCATTCTTTCTGCCACAGAGATCAGAGGTGGTAATGTATTTATGAAACATTATTTGTTGATGAGAGCCAACCATACAAGTATAGGATTGGCTTAGAAACATCTTTTTTGAGTTGATTTCCCCACCTGCAGCTTTGTTCTCTCATTTGAATCACTGCACCTTTCCCTCTACCTGACAAGAATCTCAAAAAAATGAATGTTGAGGCTCACTTGACCCCTCAGCCCTTCCTAGGCTGTGAATTATTGCTCAGGTCAGTACTTCTTCAACTCTTATGACTGCATGCAGCTTTAAAGGATCTCTCAGGTACTGAAATTGCTCTTTTCATTCTGTTAAAACACTAAGCTCTGCTGAACAGCACAGAAGCTTTTCTGTACTGAAATGTGTGTCAGAGAGCTGCAGCATTTCTTTGTGGCTGTCTAATCTGTGCTAACTGTTGTCTAATTTGGAAGAGAGGCTGGTCCATGGATCTGGACTGCATAACTCAAAGGTGGAAAAGGAACAGCTCAGGAGGAACATAAATTTTTGAAAGAACGCTTATTTTATTATTAATACATAAACATACAAGCAGTGATATTTCAGAGAAGGCTTTATTGCTTGAGTCTGTAGTCTCCAGTTTACCAACTAGACTCATAAAAAGTCTCATAAAGTAAGGAATAATAGCTGAGAGAAGGCAAGTTCATCAAAATTACATGCTTCCCACTCTTCTTTGAATACAGAGTGGTTTTCACACACAGAGAAAAACAACAGAATTAAACAGAGCATACAAGAAGCTAAGGATTTGAGATACTGTTCTCCTCTGCCTTACATACTCATATGTTAACTTTTGATAATGGCTCTCACGTAATAAACCTACAAAATCTATGCTGAATGCTAAAGGATACAAAACACTACAAAACCAAAAGGCTAGTAGCTTACTTTGTAAAATTACCAGGATATTTTACTAAATATATATTATACACAGGACAAGGTAAAAAAAAAAATTATCCTTCACTAAAATGAACCTAAAAAGGGTCATCTTGATACTTCCATTGTAAATTTACTACTGTAATTATTACTCACACCGTTTACCAAAGTTTTTCTTTGCCCTGGCACGGTTCATTCTCTCTTGACATATGAAAACATACAGAATGGGACAATATTGTCTTAGGCAACGAGTATAGCAACGTTCTATGTATTAGTAATATGGAAGCTCTGAAATGTTTCTCAGTTTTAAAACATAAATCAAACATCCTGCTATATATCCTATACTTTACAGGACTATATATTAAAGGGTAGCTGCCAAAGAAGACTTTCTGAGCTTCACTGAGTGAGCAAGGATCAACAAGATGAATAAAAATTCTTGTTAGTAGAGAATCTACCTGTTGCAGGACTCTGGTAAAAAAAAGCATGGGAGACCTCTCCCTTTTACAGGAAGGGAACATATATTTTAACAGGGATAAACCTTATAATTGTAAGTCCCAGAGCATAATATATACTACATGTAATATACACTGCATTGCCTAATGAATGTCAAAATTTAGCAAGATGTATGACTCATGCTGCATGTTAAATTGGTTCTGATCCTACGTGCATCCATATTACACAATTTTGAACCCTAAAGGGAGCGAAGGGGACAAGCTTTCAGAATGGCCAGGGCACAGACCACCTCTTGACTTGCTGAACTGTGGAGCTCTGGTAACATGATGACGACACGGGAAAGAATGACATATTAATAGTGTTAGTACCATCTAGTAGGCATGTAACTTTGAGAACACGAATGCGCTAAAAAGAATGGATTCTTTTCAGACCATCTTTGTTTCTCTCCAGGTTCTAACATTCAGGAACTAAAAATAGGCTGGTTGTGGCTGGTTTTTTTCCAGTGCAGCAGCATGATAATGACTGAAACACCTCCCGAACAAGCATGACCACAGCGACAAAGCTGAACAAAGGTAATATTCCAGTGAAGCTGTAGCAGATTTAGTCACTAGAAGTATATGGTCTTTGAAATGAACAGAGTACGGGTGCTGAACTCTCGCTGGAAGCCAACATGATCCCCTACTTTCACTTTTTTGAAAGTTATGCATGCAGCACTGACAAAGGATACAGAATCTCTGTACTGTACAAGCATCTCATTTTAAGGTTTCAAGGAAACTCTAAATTAGGAAATATATCCGCAGTTTCTAGAAGTGCTACAAATAATCCTTGCCAGACACTGCTGGATACCCCACTTGTCATCTCCAACTACCAGTGCTCAACAATTAGAAAGATGTATTTCAGTTTTTAGAAGACAATCTACAGACTACAGATTAAAGAATCTGTAATAAAATTCTCTCAAACTGTAAGAATTCTCTTCTGAAAATCCACTTAGGAAAAAAAACAAAGCAATCTATGAAATTTGTTAAAAGTTGCGGACAGACAATTCCCAGTGGTCACATTAGTGAGAATCTCTCAGCTAGAACATTCTGCACTGCTCTGAAATATTTACCTCTCACAGCATATTTTCTGTTACCTGCACATATCAGAATGAATTATTCCTAGTTGAGCCATCCTTGCTTCCATTCAGCCTAGTTCTTTCTTAAAGTCCTCATAGGGCTGAATGTTGCTCCATTCATTATTAATTTTTACGCTTCTTAGCAAATTAAAAGGTGAGATTAAACACTCCTCAGCAGACTTGTCTCTAAAATTTCTAGCACTGCTTGCAGACAACCATACTTACTTCTTGCGTGAACCCTTGCCTCACTGAAGTCAGTACTTAAATTATCTTATTCCTGACCTATTGTCCTCCATCCTTTTTCACTGAAGTAGTGGCAACTTCTTAACCAAATCTGAGAGTTTAATCCTGTCAAATAACCTTTTTGTACTGTTCCATCCACCTCTGCTCTATAGTTTCTTGGTACGCTCTCAATATATCCAATGACTCCTTGAGGCTTTTTGCAGTTTTCCCCCTACACCTCTCTGAAGAGTTCATGCAGACACAAAGATCTTTTGTATTTACCTTCTGAGTGACATCAATTAGTTCAGCACACAGAATACAGCAGCAGCTGTGAACTGAAAGCACCTAGAAGAAATGAAGTTAGCCTGATGGCTCTCAAAATTTGTGTTGAGACTTTTAGACTATCTGTAGACTTGTACTTGGCTCTTCATTCTTAAATATTCATAAGGCAAGAACTACAGATCACAACAAACTGATAACTGTTCCATGATTTTGTAAAATAATCCTTCATAGTGAGCTTTTGCTACAAACTCATGTAACAAATGAGTAATGGTAAGCTCTTATCTACTCCACACTGAACAGGCAAATAGAACACCATTACCTGACACACACACACAAAAATTTAAAAATTTACTCTCAACATATTTCTTATACTCACTGGCCTTGAACTAAATCCTGCTTACAAAAAACCTAGTAAGTGAAACTGCAAAGGAACAGGGGCACCAGGCAGTAAAGAATAGCTGACAGGTCAAAAGAGAAAAAAGAAAACTGCAGATGTACAGGAGCTATTCTGGGAGGTTCCAGGTCCTTTGTCCACATTTACTGAGTCTTCATAAAATACTGCTCTCCTGTAGCACTTAGAACTAACAGTATGATTCCTAATTAAACAAATTTAGATAAATTCTACTGGCTCAATTGTTCATTTGTAAACTAAAATCAACAGTGAGAAGAGTTGAAATAATTACAAAATACCCGTCATTGGAGAGTATCAGTCATTTCCCTTTCCACACAGAGGATAACTATGTCTACATCACTGTTTCAATGTCTGCACTGATTGATGTTCTGCAAACTTTACAGGAATTCCATAGCAATATTTAATGAGTCTTCCTCAGGACATCCTCCTGACACTGCAAATCAATTTTCATGCTGTCATATGAAAAATACTAGAAAAGTGTGAAAAATTTACTAAAAAAAAAAGTGGGATTTTTTCCACAGCAAGAACATCTCTCCATTAAGCACTTAATTTGATTAAAAATACTAAGCAACCACCCCTTCTGTTAATGTCCTTAATCTACAAAGCCATACTTGGGAAATATTCTTTAAAAGTGTCTAAACTTTTTTTCTTGTGATATTTTTTCAAGAGTCAAAATTTGATACAGGCTTGCTTAATTTCATGGAGCTATTTGCTTTACACACGGCCCTTCTGATTCTCAATTCCAAGGCAGTGAGCAAGTCTAATGGACACATTCTTGGACAGTTGAAAATGACAGTCTATAATAGACAAAGCCACTTGCGTATTTAAAAAATTCCAGGTGTTGAAAAATATGTCTTGGAAGAGTTACATGCTATTTGCTTGCACATCTAGTCTTACAAATCCAATTCCTGTGGTAAACTGATGGAGAAAACACTGATTGGGGTGGGCAGCCTTGCAAAACATGAATGGAACTTTTCAGCTGGTCCTGTGCAAGACACCACTCTTCTTAGGGGAACTATTGAAGTGGACTAATTGATTTCAGGCAGCAACTGCCACCAACTTGCTTTTAGTTTTCTAGAAGATTTAAAAGCTTGCTTAAATACAATTGCAGGAGGCTATACATAATAACTCTTAAAAGACAAGGACGAGCTCACTTTTTCATTTGCACAAAACCAGACATAACTGAAAGGGGGCCTTTTAGTAGAGATATTCTCATACATAAGCAACCAAAAAAAAAAAAAAATCTATGAGAAACCAATTAAACCCTAACAAAGCCGGAAGAAAAAGGCCTAGTTATTTTGGCATGTTGTGCAATTGACTAATTTGGCCAAACCTGTCATGGCACAACTAAGGTTTTGCTATTTTAGACTCTTCTTATTTATTTATTTCAAATTTCCCTGCAATCAAACTGTCCTCCTCTCCAATTTTTCTTCCCCTACGATATCAAAATGTGCATATCTAGATATATGTCTTAAACCACATACTCCTACATTAATAACAATAACGCCCTTAATATTACCGATCCTTAAAAACAAATGTTTAGAATTCTTCAGCAAAATTGGGTATTTGAGCCAGAAGCCTTTAAAGGTCACAGGTTTTTGAGCATGTCACTTATCTCCCTGTGTATGTTTTCCAACTATTAGTAGGTAATAATCATAGAATGATTACAGTTGGAAGGGACCCTAAAAATCATTGATTTCCAACCCCCTGGGCCAGGGACACCTCCCACCAGACCAGGATGCTCAAAGGCCCATCCAACCTGGTCTTCAAACCCTCCAGGGATGGGGCAGCCACAGCTTCCCTGGGAAACCTGGGCCAGGGTCTCACTACCCTCACAGCAAAGAATTTCTTTCTACTATCTAATCTAAATCTCCCAATTTAAAATCATTACCCCTTGTCCTATCACTCTACTCCCTGACCAAGAGTCCTCCCCCAGCTCTAGTTTAGGCCCCCTTTAGGTACTGGAAGGCCATTATAAGGTCTCCACAGAGCCGCCTCTTCTCTAGGCTGAACAACCCCAACTCTCCCACCCTCTCCTCCCAGGAAAGGTTCTGTAGCCCTCCAATCATTTTTGTGGCCCTAATAATACCATTGCTACCACTTTTACAATTGTGTAATAAAGGGATATTTTAAATACCTCATGTATGATCTTTGCTACAAAAATGTAATTTCTATTTTTGCCCACACTGCAGGCAAAAGAAACCCCCACAAAAATACTTTTCCATATTTTATGGTAGGAACCAATTGAATGCTACAAATTCCCAAAAGACATTCTAAGTAGTAGATAGTAAAGTAAATGTTTTATGAACTACAGACTTGATGATCTAAAAGGTCCTTCCAAGCTAGACAATTTTATATCTGAAATAACAGTATCATTCTAAGCAGCTAGGAGAATAAAAAACAAAATTTGTTCATAGCACCTTCACAATCAACGAAAAGCATTACTATCTTAAGTACTTACAACTACTGAAGAAGAGTTTGTCACATTTTAAAGTTACTTTTCTAAGAAATCCATCCCCCAATATTAAGAAATCAGCGTAGCATTTTGACACCTATCCCGTTTACTTCTTTCAGCTGAAACTAGGTGAAATCAATGGGTTTGAGCCAAACCAAATACAGATCTCACGTGACTCTTAACCAAAAGCAATCTTCACACAGCTTCTTATGAACTGAACAGAAACAAGAGAGTCTGGCACAACTCAGTGTTCTACAAGACATGCACAAAGGGCCTGGTTCTGAGAGGTGCTGAAAGTCTCTGTGTACTGAGCACTGCAGGATCAGGCCCAACTTGCTAATGACTTTTCATAGGGTAGCAGGGATTAACCACAATGTGACTCCTGCAGTCATTTGCAGCCTGAATGAAACAGGAAAAACTCCTTTTGACTTTGCAAGGAAAGGGTTTGTGCCTTTTCCTTTTTGCTGAGAACAGACCCTTTTCTTTTCCCTAGACAAAAAAAATGTTTTTTCTCACTAGGCTTTACTTGGATATGCTAAGGATGTGTCACCCCCTCCAGAGAATGACAGGCCAACAACTAGACCTTCTTTAACAGAGGACTAAGTTGTTGTTATACAGCCAATAAAAAACTATTGAGGTGGAATCAACCACAAAACCATGGGTCCTCTGTCTGTCCAGCTCCCTTCCCAGGCACTAGAAACCTCAAATTCCTGACCATGGTGACAGACTGGAGTAGCAGCCAAAAGAGCACACAGACAAGGTTGCTGCCCCCTATACCTCCCAAAAAAGCACACACAGCAATAAAGTACCTTCTCCTCAGTATTATGTTTCCCAGCTTATAAATACAGCCCCACCCATGGCCACAACTCTCTTTTGCAGGACTGCTTTAACATATTCAAAATGATCAACAACTCTAGTATTACTGCAGCTACTACTAACTGTTTAAAGTTTGAACACTAAAAAGTCCATGTGCTGTGCCTTGAAGTTATTATTTTACATTTTTTCTTAGAAAACCCTTAATCAAGCTATACGATTAGGGTGACAGAAACACCATGAACAGTAGTTAACTGGACAGTCTCTGAATGCTAGGCACCAGTATGAAATGAAAAGTTTCAGATTCTTGCCTGTCCTTCGGAACACAACATCAGAGAGTTTAAGGACTAAAAAGTGAATTTTGATCAATTAAGCTGCTTACCTTAGAAAATTGTATGCAGATGGAAGACAAAACTTCTCAAGACTATGGCTTGCAAAGCCTTTTTAAGTAAGGTAAGAAATTCTTTCATCTAACTTTTCCCAGAGTCACTGTAGTCAGTGGCAAGTCTGCTAACTTGAATGAAATCTTAAAACATTAACAAGGATAGGTATTTCTAAGCAGGAGTACAAGTATAGAGGGTCTAAACTCCCATACTTTGCCTACTGCTCCTCGAGCAGGGTCACACCATTTCACCATGTAGCTACAGATAAGTAGTTATCAATTACAGGCTTACAGAAACGTTTTAAGTTTTGAGGTCCTTGCGTGTACAATGAGATTCCGCTGAGTGTGCCAAAAGGAAAAGAGCATCTCGGACCTACTTATCTCTAAAGTCTTTGCTTTTTTATTTTCCCCAGTCAGTCATTCAAGACAATAAATAGGCCTTCATCCTCCATGTGAGCCTGTCATCAATGCTGAGTTATCAGAGGAAGTGAGTCTGTACGTGCGTATCATCTGTACAGACCTGAGGAAGGGTAACTGCTAGTTTACAAGCCAGAAAAGCTTCACAGTGCTGTCACCACTGCACTTGGGTGAGTTGCTGTTTGGCTTCAGCAGTAGCTTTAGGAGTAGCCAAGGCAATACAAGCTAGAAGTATTTCAGCAGAGAGGCTGAAGTCTTTATTTGCAATCCTCAAACCAACTGAGCATTTGGATTTGTTTGCAGTTACAAATAAGTTCTAGCCTAGATGATGGAAAAGACCTAGTAGTACTAGCTAAATGAGGGAAGGGGAAAAAAATTAAAAGAGTCCTTCTAAAAGCCAGAAATAAAGACATCCTTTTGGGCCTGGTCTACTAATTTACACATGTGCACACACACATAATGCCAATCTCCCACCTGCTATGTGACACACAGCAACCTGTATGTCCCTCACAGTCACTAACCCCTAGGTTGAGAGCACTGGGCTAGGAAGGAACACATAGCACCACTAAAACACGCATTTTTGTAAAATATTGAGTCTTCCCCAAGCATTTTGGGTTTTGTTGTTGGCTTCTTGGGTTACAATTAAAGAAAAAATAAAAATCTGGAGATACTGTGAACACTTTTTATGACTGTGCTAGTGTAAGATGATTATCAAAGAAAGGATGTAATATCAGCTTGACATTTTACAAATGCAGTATTCAGTTCTACGTGTAAATGAGATCACACACAGTAAGCAAATAGGATCACTATTCACAATAATCACCACTCTAATTCACAGATTATCTTGAGTAGATGGTAACCGACACAAAATACCCCACCAACTAAAAACCACAAATCCCCCAGAAAATGCAGTTTCACCCCCCCAACCTCCTCCACCCCCCCACTGACCATTTTACATGACAAATCAGCTTTATTTGGCCATGACTTTGTGGAATTTCAGTTACAGACTTGATGCTGCAGAGGAAGATGTAAAGGTTTGAACGATATGGTTGCTCAGAGGAAACCTAGAGCCTTCCCCTTCCCTTCATGAGCATTAACTTAATTGTAAGGAACCTGGTCATAATGAAAATGAATTCTGTCTGCGATTGGTTATTGCAGCAGTAAAGATTCTCACACGCTAGCTACATAAGTTCCAGAAATAGCAACAAGCATCTGCTCTGTGCAGTCTACCCCATCAATTTTCTTTTTACTACTTATTTCAAAAAGAGACTATCAGTAAGTTTATGACTCCTGATACTAGAATTTATAAAGGAGTAAAGCAACATCATGTGGACCAGACCTCTGGCTAAGCAAAATAACATTTCTGCTAACACTTATCTACAGACTGGGGGCCAAGTCACCTTGCTGGATTTGCTGGACAAACTAGCTAGTCTAGTAATATATTTACTGCACATTAACTACTCTGTGATCTGCACCACACATCTATACACAAAAACCTCTACTGTGCATTTATGCTTGATATATTTAAGAAATACAACTTAATCATCATCTTCTGTTCATTCCAATTAGCTATCTTACTGCAAAACTCCATTCTGATATTGAATAAAGCTCGTTCTTCCGCTACTAAACTAGTTTGTCATGCCCATTTTGAAGCCTTGCAATGTCATTCCTACTTAAATTTTAAATTTAATTTAATTTTAAAATACTTTCCTCAGCAGGAAGGGAGTGCCTTCATTTTGCAAGGGAGAAAAGCCATGCAACTTCAGTTTTGCTGGGATGGATGAAATAGGCAAGTTTAATACCTTAAGCTATTTTGGCCAGTAAACTGTTAACATTACAAAAAGTTTGTCCATACCACAACAAATGAAAAAGTTTCAAAGAAATAACAAATTAATTTGTTTGCCTCCTTCTTTTTGTGATTTTAAAAGTTCTGGATTGTGTATTTTCAACTTTGTATATTATAAAACAAGTTAGAGAAAAGCCTAAATGTAATTGTTCCTTCTAGTTTCACAGTTCCTTCTTAACTCAGCCAAAATCAGGTAGGTGAATATGTCCAAAATTTGAAGGCTTTAAAACCTACTGTAACTTGAATCCATGTTTAGCTATAAAGTCTTACTTACTTTCATTTTAAAAGAATTCTGAGAAGGGGATATGCTTCAAAAGTATCTGTATGTACGTCAAAATAATACTGACACAGGAATTTATGCAATCCAAAGATAAGCACTAACAAAAAAAAATCCCAAAACCCTAGAAACATGAGGATATAAAATTTAGTCTGTGCCCTCTGTACAATTCAACTGAATGTTGCCTGCTTCTCTGCATAACTGGAGTAACCATCAATCACTGACTTTTGAATACTTTTGAGTAAGCAAATAAACACAGCAGGTAAGTAGGGATAGTACTAGAGGAAATATTTTGTTCCTTCACTCTAACTATATGAAATATTAGTTCTAGTTATCCCAAAGAACCATACTATATTTCTGTTAAAATGATGACGTCATAGCAATAAGAGATGCCACCTAAGAAACTCTTGTTTATTCTGAAACGTAAACTAGGAAGTGAGTAGATCTATCTTGATTTAACATGTTAGGTGTTCAGATTATTGCAAATTTTAACAGAAATGACAATTTTAACCAGAGAGCGTATGCATTTTCATGTCTTGTTCAGATTTAATTTGGTTTGTGGGATTTTTTATTTTAAATAAAACAATATTATTTACTGAAGCAACAACAACTGCCGCCCATGAAGGCTGAGGTAACTGATGTACCAAGACAAAGAAGTACAGAAACAAAGACAACAGCATATGCTAACAGCCAAGAAAACAGTGTCCATCTAGAGTTCTCCCTTTAAGGATAGTCTTAATTCACGTTCCTTTCAAAGCATAGCTATTGCTGTTCTGAACATAAAATAGAGCTTTGAACACACAGCTCAGACTATGGCTCTGTCTTAATAATAAAATTAATGAGATTAGAATGGGCCCTCATGAAACTTTAGTAACCCAGAATTTTGTAACACACATTGAACTGCAAGATAGTTTAGTATTAGAAAGTAACATTCCACTTCTATGCCTGCCTTAACACACTGCCCCCTGCAAGGAACAAATATGCAACTACACATGCACTAATTAAATATTTGTAGTAAGAAAAAATATGGGACATCACAAATGCAGACCATATTTTGTGAAGATATAATTCTATTCTATTATTCTAGCTAGAGATCAGAATTAAGGAGACACAAGAGAGCTAAACTCTCCTGTTATTATAGCTGAATAACTAACGCTTACGTAGTCCTTTAAAAAATGCTGATACAGAACCCAAAGTATTAGTTAGCTCAAACAAGGATGAAGATGCAACTCTCAAACTCTTAAGAGAAGTAACACCCTGGAAAAAACCAACAAATATTTCAAACCATCCCCTTTCTTTCATCTCTGCCTCCTCATTAGTATGAGTTTCAGGCTCTTTCCTTCAGCAGCAGGAGCCAAGCTCCCAAGCAAGTGGCACACTTTGTTCTATGTTCTTTCAGGATATGGAATTCCTTTCCTTGTATCCTCTAAATAAAAAAAAAAAAAAAGAGTTAAAACTCTCATCCTGAATCTTTTTAGCTGTAGGAGAAAATTTCCAGCTGAACTCATGTCACTAAGTGCTATAGTTTTACAAGGTATCTAATCACGTGTAAATGAACAAAATATTGGAAGACAATGCATAGTCTGATCAAATGTAAAGTTTATGTGCACTTACTCCCAGAATTCCATCACAGGTGAAGTGGCATTTTGTAAGGAGACTTGACTGCAGTTGCTCATGTTAAGTTTTTGAAATTCCACACAGTTTTCTACAAAGGAACAGAAAAGAGTTTGCTGTATTGACATGTAAGTACTTGTTGTGCATCTTCTAGTTTATATGTGTTGTGAAGCCACTGTTTTACAAGACATTTTCTCTATGTGGTTAGGGGATTTCTAAGTACACTACCATGCCACAGCTGCTACTTTTGCAACACCGGATTGTGATCACCGGATCACAGGCCTAGCCCAGAAAATTATCCACACAGCCTCCTTCGTTCTCTTAGAACACTTTCCAAAAGCACCGTTGCAATAGCAGGGGCCGATAAAACATCTGAGGCAACCCATTGGGAATTACAACATAATCCTACTCCAATGGCTGGTTCAATGACCAATGGTAACATATGGTTTATGAAAGACTGCCAGCAATAAGGTTCCACTCTGCCTTAACATGGCAATTGAAAGTCACTCCGGTTTATTGCTATTATCTCTGATAGAGAGAAAGGAGATCAAGGCAGCTCAGCATTGCTGAGCAGACACTCAATATTTGAACAGCAACATTGGCTAAGCTCCTTTGCAGGGTTGCCAAAAATCGAGATGCCATCCTTCAACATCTACTGGGCCCAAAACTAGATCCCATAAACCTAAACTGCAAGATTTCAACTAGTTTTAGGTGTGCTCAAAGAACATGATAATGGAAAACCATGAAAGCCAGTACAATTGGTACATGATTTGAAATCAGAGAGTAATATAAGGAACAAATGCAAAAACTTCAGGAACATGGAAATAAGGGCATTGGTATGTATTCCTCCCCATACATATTTGTGATCTTCAAATGCAGTAGGTAGAGCATTACAGACAAAAATATCAATGAAAGGACAGATGAAGAGCCCTATATTGCAAATCCTTATGAATACACACCTCATCTCTCATATAAGAGGCTACTTTGCATGCAGTAACAATTATATATGACTAAATTTTCAGAAGTAGCTTGATGAACATTATTCCTCAACATCTGGCATTAAAAAGAGCGACTTCAAAGTTCCACATTTAATAATTTCCTCTCCATTTAAACTCCTCCTGATTTCATCACAGTGAAAGAGCAAGACTGTAACCTGTCATTGGGTCATCAGCTCTTCAGTAGAATTCACTTGCTGTATTCAGGGAGAATAGATATGATTGCAAATGAGAGTCTTGGGATTTAGCCAAAATATCTTACAGAATTAACAAAATCCAAAGTAGTCTTCTGCTATCTGACATTGCATTCTGTGCGAAGAAATGCTTATACAATAACCTAAATCAAAAAGGTGTGAATAAGTCTTTATTCCAGTGTTTCTTTATCACAGTGCAGTGCAATATGAATGTTTTATTTCCCCAGACGAGTTTTGTTCCTGACGTTTTAATATATTTATCAATTATTTGGAAGTATATGTATACTAATAATCTCTAAGGTCATACCTGTATTCCATTCATGCCCACAGGTAGCCCAAGGAAGCTCTGTAGTAAAGCAGTTAAACAAATAGAAGATAGCCCATGCTAAAATGATGATGTAGTATACATTTAGATGTGCCTCTATAACTTGCGTGGCATATCCAATACCTAAATAAAAAGAGCAAGACACAATAGTAAACTTTTACTTCACAGGTAAGTTAAAAACAGATGCTTACTGCTTTAAGTATACCTTAACTTGAATTTTGATATAATGTAATTTATTTTACTTCAAATTTAATGCATTTGTTTGTAGTAGAACATAAAACTGGTTGTTACCTTCAAATAGAGGGCAAACCTTCCTCCAGCATGTAATGCCTCCTTCACTAGTAAACTGTCCCAAGGCCGTCTCCAAGAAAAATACTGGTATTCCACAGCAAATAAAAAATACCACATATGGAATGAGGAAAGCACCTACAAGCAAACATTGAGAGCTGTATTGGTTATAATGAACACAGTTCCTTGACAGCATAGTGGGAAAATAATTTTCTTAATAAAGGAAGGATCGCTTACTAGTCACTTCTCAGGCACCATGCTGAAAGTGCAGGAGTTCACTCCTGCCCCCAAATATCAAAGGTTAACCTGCAAGCCAGTGTCATGGACTATAAAAGACCAGAGTCTTGCTCAGCCACACACCTCTGCTTTTATCATCACCAAGTCAGTCTACACTATCTAGTTTTCCCCTTGCTTTTCTCAGGAAAGCAGGGATGAAGAACTTTTATGGAAACAAAACACAATAATTCCTTGATGCTATTTGGATAAGCCTGATGATAAAGATCACAGGAAGGAAGTGATGAGATAGGCTTTAGAACTGCTTAAAAGAACAGCAAAGCAGGGCTTATCAGCTAGAAATATTAATGCGAAGTTGTAGGAAAATAACAAAGCATCAACATTTTTGTTAGATGCTAACAGTAAACTACATCAATAATAAGTAGTACGATTCAATGCTGAAGCGCTGTATACAACAATAGCAACTGTCTCATCAATTAACACATAGCTGACATACTGTGTTATTTAACCATTGACCGTGTTACTAGGTATGACACCTAAAGAACACGGCTGCCAAGTGTGCTGAAGCAAAGAAATCAGAGAATATATACGTTAGGCATAATGTCACTTGCTAGTACTGTTGATTTTAAGCATTCCATTCAGAACTGAACCTAAATAGAACAAGATACAGCTTTTTGACTATGCAGAGATTCTGTTAACATATAAGACAAAAAATTTTTTTCCTTGTTCCACAAGTACTCAGACTTTCTGATCAGTTAAAGGATGAAGTGGAAAGCAAGCAACTATATTAGTTTAGGCTAAAAAAGGAAAGAAGGAAATAAATACTGAGAAAGCAGCACAAATTAACTGATTCTGTCATTTTTACATACACCAAGAAAGTTTTACTGGTTTCATCGAGTAGACTAGCACAGTGTAGTACTACACATCAGAATTTATCTGAAGTTGTAGGAAAATTACGAAGTGTTAACTGTCCAGTTAAGTTACGACAATAAAGGTTAGTAGAGCATCCATTATGTGTTGTATTCAGGCTTGCTCCCAAACTAATAAACCCACAACGCTAATTAACTTCGTTCAAGGCTCCCATTAAATGATGCAAGAATCCCACCATTCCCTTCGTTTCAAACCAACGCAAGGTAAGGTAAACACACACAAGTTTTGGCGGATGCAGTTTTTCCTAGGAAGGTGTGTTTTAGAGTGCTGTGCATAGTTGCATACATTGATCAGCTCTAGAGCACTAGCAATAGCAGCATTTCTTTCCTTCAACAGAAGTCCTGAAGACTGATCACCTTATCAGCTATTTCTCTAATACTAAATCTCTGTCAGAATATTAACTATGAACAAAATGTTTCCAAGTATATTTTAGGAATATTTCTACAACTACAAGGCAAATAGGCATCAGGTTAATGATCTTATGAACAAAAAAACCACACCAAACACCAGAAGACACCTACAACAACTGTTACACTTTAGTCAGTTTGATAAGAAAATTGAGACAACTAAATGCAGCTGCTTCAACTTGCAGTTTCTTTCTTCAGACCCAGCACATCAAGAGAAAACTCTTCATGAGCAGTCCCTTCCCTCAACCACAATATAGTTGCCTATAGTTGAATCTCAGCTGCATTTCAAGCAATACATGTGGATTTCACAGAGAGCAGAATCCTTACACCTAAAATATGGTTTCTTATGGTGATTTATCCTTATATGCCCGGCAAACCGCTAGCCAGTATCAAACCCAGCTTGGACCACTCAAACACACGATCAGAGCAAGTTTAACATGGCAACTTGTTGAAATCAAAAGTATTAGCTTCAACTCTATTCTTCCAACACTGTTCTACAACAGGTACACATCATGAAAATTAAAGGTTGGTATGTTTCCCAGCTTGCAAAAAGATCATAGTCCAACAAATATCTAATTGTAAGCATGAAAAGAAATTAATTTTCCTTAAGAATCCCACTAATATAATATGAACAAATTAAAATTACAGAAGCCTGTGCCTACACTACATGTTATAACTTGAAGCGAGTACCAGAAAGAGGTCAAGCTTCAGAAGTTCCATATGACTGCTTTTAGATTCATACAAGTTATCACATAACTAGCTCATATATCTTGTCATTCTCTTCACCTACTACACACTGAGTAGTTTTCAGTATTTACATCTGATGCATCAAACAAGTCCAACACTGGTCTAATTCCAGCAGGCCATTCCAATGAATTACAAAAACACAGGCCATAGACCAAGTCTTCATTGAGTAACATTGAAGTCAATGGCAAATTTCCCATGGTACCAGGACACAGCCAGTTAAACCACACACATTAATTCTATTCTTAAAGAATACGATGGTGATTAATTATGATATTTAACTAATGACTTTTTCACCAAGTTGGCCAAAAACAAGTTTAGAATTTTTTCCTACCGAATGTTATACCCTTAAAAATGCTAGCATTGCATCTTGACAAGTTACTGTATACGTATAAATGGGAACATAAAGGTCTGTGTGAACAAGGAGATTTACACTATAGATATATTTTTAAAAAAAATAAATTACATTTTCCTCTACCAAAATTTCTCCAGGAAAACTTTGACAACTAACAAAGAGCTATCCTCCATATTATATCCAGTATATTAATATTTGTACTTGGCAGCATCATTCAGAAAACAGGTGAATTCTTGTTATCTTAGTT
Organism: Nycticryphes semicollaris; assembly: GCA_013400055.1. Lineage (NCBI taxonomy): Eukaryota > Metazoa > Chordata > Aves > Charadriiformes > Rostratulidae > Nycticryphes > Nycticryphes semicollaris. Next base: position 465,240 of record VXBJ01004042.1, read on the forward strand.
TTGCCAAAGTATAAATACATAGAGAAAAGAACTGCAAACCATAAACACATCTTCCACAGTAGCATTAGCTATATAGAAACAGCAGACAAAACGGGCCAAAACCATCCCTCAGTTCAGACAACCACGTGTAGTTTTGGAGGGACAAGGGAAAGAAATATGGCACAATGTTGTTAGCAAATAAACTTGTTGGAGAATGGATCTTTGCACGTCAGCTGCTGAACTTTTCTCCCGGCCTATATGTTTACACTAGCACCGATTCAGGCCTTAAGTGGGGAGAATGGTGAATCCAGTCCACAGAATTCTAAACTACATTTTTAATTTACTTTTCTGTCCTCATCACTTCTCAAGTCACAGATGACAGCCCTATTTTTAACTGTCACAAATTTCACATAGTTTGTACTTAACTATAACTGATACATGCCACATGTTATAACTTTGTAGAACTTAAGGGTGTTCTTTTCTTTCCCAAATAACATTCTTTTTCTAAGTTTTCTAAGGTTTTCAATCTTCTTTCAATAACAGGCATCTTTTACATCTTCCCCTGTCCTCCTGCCGTGATTTGGGGAGTGATGAGAAAAAACAAAAACATGGCTGAGTTACAGAAATTTTCATATGACAAAGAAAAAAGTAATCTTTGTAGCATTACCAAAACCAATATTCAACCTCTCCAAAGTATACTGTTGTGAAAAATAAGTTTCTACATTGTTTTCTGTCAGACAAACTTATTTAAGTATGCTTGGGTCTGTATTCAGACGCAGAAGGAAATACACAGCATACAACTACAACAGAACACTGGATTCTTCCACACTAAAAATCTTGCAGGAGTATGTCTATTTGCTAACACAAAAGAAACTCATGAAAGTAAGCTACCCGATATTTGGAGAGGAACAGCAAAGAAAAACACAGTGATTTTTTCTTATTTGTCAGATACCTGATACTTTCCTGTGCACACGTACACTGAAATCCTGAATACCTCTCCCTTACTAGAGCAAGAAGTCACTGTAAAGCATTCCTGACTGTTTATTTCTCATGCTTACGGTGAGCTGTAAATCAACATATGATGCCATCTTACCTCCTCCATTCTTGTAGCAAAGATATGGGAATCTCCACACGTTTCCCAACCCAATAATCTCCCCTGCCACAGAAAGCACAAATTCCACCTTATTGTTCCAGTGACCTCTTTCATGAACTTTCTTATCATTTCTGTGGACGAGGTTGGTACTCGAGGCTTCTGGGTCCAAAACATCTTCTGGCTTGCCATTAATTATAGGAATAGTCTTTTCAGCTGTCATGACTGTTCAGCCTAGGGGAGAACAAAAGAAAAACATACAGATGTTGTAAAACACTTGTTAGTGATAACATTCAATGACCGAAGTTATCCCTCAGCATATCACTGGCTTCTTATTACCTACACAAGGTGGCAGGTGAAAGTGAAGGATGTGGCTCTGTAAGGCTACAAAAGTTATGAAGAAGGAAAAAAGAAAAAGGAAGTCGGGGGAAGAAGTTTATGTATAAGGGAAGAAGATGATTTACAAGTTGAGACAGACGACTTAGTATGACATTGTTTTAAAGCAAAGCCTTTCAAAAATCCCTCCCCAAGCAAGGATCCCAGCTTGACTAACCTACCACAGGACAGAGTTCTCCTGCACCTTCCAAGCACACAACTGAGATCACGAGAAAGGGATGTGGTGAAGGGGCCCTGAATGGTTGTGGCCTGGCTGGAGGAGTAACGGAGCTCCCAGAGTACTCACCCAGGGCTCTGCCCGTGCCTGTGCGGCTGGGAGAAGGACGGGGTCTCTAGCTCAGGGCTCGGCTCCGAGCAGACCTCCGTGGGCTGCAGCTCTCCGCTCTGTTGCACGGGAGGCACGGGGCAGGGCAGCCGCCGGCGACAGGGACGGGCAGGGGGAGGCTGGGATAACGCGGACAGCCTTAGGATAACGAGAAGTCAGGAAGCCTCGTTCTGTTCTGCGGCTGTTGCCCGGCCAGCCAGCAGGGATAGGATGCTCCCCGCGCTCTAGAGCCGGAATTTGCAAATGCTCAGCCTTCCCCGGAGTGATGGTATAACACCCGCCTCCCCCCTCCGCCCACCTCAGGCTGTCCCGCCAGCTCCCCCCTCCTCCTCCCGGGGGTGGGTTCCTTGGGGCGGGGTGGGGGGTTCTTGGTTCGAGTTCAAGCCTGGCAAGTTAAAAAAAGGGAACCTGCCGTAAACCAGATGACATTAACTTCAGCTGAAAAGGGAGGAGGGGGGGCTGGGGAAGGAAGAACAGGATAAAAAAAAAATAGGGGGGGACGGGACACATTTGGACAGTGTGGAAACAATGTGGGCGCCTTGGAGTTACAATGGGAAAATACAGAAACGGCTCACGTGGGCATTTTTAACCGGTATTTTGCTAAAATTGAAGCTAAATAAGTGCTAAATAGAAGCAAGAATAGGAAAAAAATGATACAAACTGTTTTGTTTCAAGTTGAATGAAACAGAGACTTTTTTTTTCCATTTAGTCTTCTCCCTCCCTCCCCCTTTCTTTTTTCTGTAGGTCAGTTATTTCCACCTGATGTTTCCCAACCCAAACTAAACACCTCTTCCATTATTCATCTCTGCAGCTTCTCCTTGGCAAATGGGAAAACCCAACCTAGGTGTTAGCTTCAACTCTTCCCTCAGATCCAACCTCTCAGTTGCCACTATGATCACCAGTGTTTTGCTCTGAAACTACAGGAGATGCACTCTGAACACTGTCTCTTAAGTCCTGGATTACATTTAAGCATGCTGGAGGATGCTGTTCCAGAGAGAGTGAGCTCTTCCATGTGAATTCTCTCCCTCTTGCCCTCCAGCCCCATGGACTTTTCACAGTGCCAGGAAAACTATTATCCAGCGTTTACCGGAGAGAGTGGAAAGATGGACATGCGTAGATTTTATATTAACTTCAGCTGACTTTGGAAGCAAGAGCCTGAACATACTCTGCTTATATACGTAGCCTCAAGGTGTTTACGCACTGAAGCTCCTGCTGTAGTTAATTCTTTACTAATTTTGTTTTTAAATTATGCATGCCACAAGAGTGGCTGTTGGGGCTTCACCCGACATTCTGTCAACTATACATCATATAAATACTTCCACCTAACAGGTGCAGGACTAGGCCCTTTCTCTTCTTATTGGTACCAAACCTATAATGTGAAGTGAAAAACTGCCAGGGGCAAAACTACGATAGAACTGGAGAATTCTAATTTCCTCCCCCTCCCCCCCCCNAAAACCAAAAAAAAACCCCAACCCCAAACAACCCCCGACCCCATCCTCCGCAGCTATTACCAAAGCTGGGTTTGGTTTTGGGTGGTCTTTTTGTGTTTTACTTTTGTTTTGTTTCTAGTGCAGCTGGTATTCATTAACTGATGATGGACTAGATCCATCTTTCTCAACCTGGCTTTGTACAAACCAAAAATCAACTGGGAGGGCTTTTTGTTGTTTTATTCCCCCCCCTCCCCCTTCTTTATCTAGTTTTCAGCAGGGATCAAAACAGACGCTACTTTTCTGTATCCCAGCCAGGCTGAGCAGGCTCAACAGGATACACTTAAACATCAAAGCTGAAATTGAATTCTCATTTCATTCCTGAGAGTAATTCTAAAAATGGAGGGAAGCTAAGAGACAGTAAAGATTTGACAGATGAGTCAATACATGGGAGAGATGAGTCTTCTTCGAATAGACTAACGATACTAAGTTGAATGGGCCTGCTCCAAAGAACAGTCTATAGGATGACTGGCAAATGCAAAAGGTGTTTGATCATTGCTGGTTTGTTCAGGATTTGAAATTATTAGTTCCTAGTGACAAATATTTTACTCACTGCTCTATTCTCACACTCATCCCTACTCAGTCTCATACCAACTGAAGTAATGGTTTATGTAAGGGTTCATGGAAGTAATTGCTAGCTGCTAGTCTTTGTCCACATTTTACTGCAATAGAGCACAGTATTTGCAGCTTTAAACTTCCCCAATTTTAAAACAGGTTGATAACCCTGAGGATTTTTTTTTAATATGGTGGAACCTCCTATATTGCAATGAAAACATTCCCTGGTTTGGAGGTTACACCAGGTTAGCACATCAATTGAGATGTACCTCATGCTCCTCATCATGAATTCATGCCTGCTTCTGTCAATCTGTTGGGACACCTGCACATAACATGAAATCAGAGCTGAACTCGGTGACTGGGATGAGAACAAACCGTGCAACTGTACTGTAATACCAAACACTGACAGTTACCAACATCAGAAGGCTGGTACCTTATATGTAAAGCCAGTATCTGCTACTAAAACATGAGTTGATTACCTAAAACATTAGTATATACTCTGTACAAGGGTTCACAGCATCATACATCAAATAATCTAGTTAAATCCAAGTAGATTTCTTCCGCATCATCTACTGCACTGCTGATACTGTAGCATCAGTTCTGCAGAAGCATTTAGAACTGTTGCCTACAGCCCACTCACCAGAACTAAGTTTCCTGGCCATTCCTCTCAAGTCTCACATTAAAATTATATGACCTAATGAAGGAATTCAAGTTCTTCCTTACCCAGATTTATCTCCACACTCCCAAGGAAACCATTAAAACTCTGTAGAAAGCAGACAGGGGTGGGAGTGGAAACCAGATGTTTCTGTTAGCCAAAGAAAGGTGCTGTGAAGTACCAAATGTTCTAATCTAGATTTATACACTAAATAAATGGAAGATGAGGGATTAATATATAGAGTAACTTGAAAAAAGAACCTCCAAGAAAAAGCCATATTCCCACAGGATTCTACCAGTATGCTGAAACGCATGGCCCAGATGCACTGAGGAATACCCACTGTACCTAAGTTTCTTTGGTTACTGTCAGAATACACATTCAGCCTGTTTTTCTGTTTATTCTGTTCTGGGACTTCTACCTGTTGTATACTTTTGGGACACAAAGACACAGAATGTGAAGACACATCAACACGTAGGAAATTAACTCTTTAGCTTTTTTTTCCTGCTTATTTTCCAACCCCTGCACAATTCAAAATACAAAGAAAACTGCACAATATGGTTGCACAATTCACTTTGCATGCTTTGGATGTGTAACATTTCTTGCAAATCAGGATGCTTTTCTTGTCCTGCACTTTGTATCCCTGTGAAGTGCCTTTTCTGTAACACTACAGTTGCACAAGAGTGAAGTCTCAGCTACACTGTGTTATCTTTAGGCCCACATACATGCCTCTGCACTTCTGCATTTTTCCTGAATTAAAAAAAAAATAAATAGCTATGCAAAAGAGAATTCTCCCCAGGATTACAGCTACTATGAGCAGAGCTAATTTCACAATAGAGAATCAATGCAACATTCATGTGAGTGTTTAATGTGAGGAAAAGACACATTATATAGCTTTGGAAGAGTCTCAGCCTTGATTCCATTTCTTCTCCTCATTAAACCACAGGAACTCTACTATTTCTGTGTTGTTTCAACAATATAGAGCTCTGTGTCTTAACTGAACAGAGAAATCAACAATCCAGATTTAAAAGTTTTAGTCTAGATTTGATATAAGCAAAATCTGTACAAGCCTTATGTAAAGACTTCAAAGTCAGGCTTCTCATGGGTAAGCAGCCACACAAAAGAGAAGAAATGCAATAAGAATTTCGTTAGTGATAGTGATCTGACACAATATTTTAGATCAAAAGCCTAAGATCATGAAGCAATTTGTGAACAAGAAAGAAACCTTTAGCAATGCTATTACAGACTGGACTTAAGTCAAACAGCAATAGGCTGTGTGTTTTATGCCTAATCAGTTTTCTGCAATGGGGATAAAAGAAGATTTATTTGTTGCAGATAACTTTAAGTTAAGTAACAACTTGGTTGTTGGTGTTCTATTTAGAAAGGCTTAACAGCTATCATGGGAGATGATTGCACATTCATTGCCCATGCCTCACAATGGTTAAGATGCTGAATTTTTAGTTCAAGAGAGCTGTGAAAACCACTTTTTCCACCTATTGATGTTGCCCTTTGGGGGCCTTTTCTTGTCCGTTGTTGTCATTCTGAGATCATATTTTCTGTTACATGCATCTTATATTTTAAACAAGAGTGGGTGATATATTCCACAATATGGGTTTTCTTCTACAGACTTGTGCTAACATGTCTTCCTCTGTGGCTCCCCTCCAAGGCATCTTGCTGTGAAAGGGTTAACTTAAGTTCCCTTACACGGTTCCTCTCTGTGTCTTTTATCAAACAGACTTTTCTGACAGTTACTTGGTTACTACTCATATTTTAACATACGACAAAGGGGATCTAATGTCTCATGAAAAAGGTGTCACACATCACAGGTTCCTCATGTTGCCTCAGACAAGTAAGCACCATCCCCATTGTATTTTATGGAGAAACCCTCTGCTAACATGGCTAATAGCCTCTTGAGCTTCCTGAATGTGAGTTTTACAGACAACACTTGGAGGGAAGCTCCAATAGCAAGGCTTGTACACAACTTCCAAGAGTCAGCAGTCATCTATCCAAACTGAACAGAGACCCCTTCTGTGTTGTGTCAAAGCCCTATCTGCTGACCTAGCCAATAAAAGCATGTCTGCTTACCCTTAGGTAAGTTTGCAGACAACATCAAGTTGGGTGGGAGTGTTGACCTGCTGGAGGGCAGAAAGGTTTTGCAGAAAGATCTGGACAGGCTGGAGTGATGGGCCAAGGCCAATGGGATGAGGTTCAATAAGGCCAAGTGCTGGGTCCTGCACCTGGGTCACACCAACCCCGTGCAGTGCTACATGCTTGGGGCAGAGTGGCTGGAGCTGCCTGGCAGAAAAGGACCTGGAGGTCTTGGTTGACTGTTGGCTGACACTGGCCAGCAGTGTGCTCAGGTGGCTAAGAAGGCAACAGCATCCTGGCCTATATCAGCAACAGCGTGACAAGTAGGACTCGGGAGGCAATTGTCCCCTGTACTCAGCACTGGTGATGCCCCATCTTGAGTTCTGTGTCCAGTTTTGGGCCCCTTACCACAAAAAAACCCCAACACTGAGGTGCTAGAGGGGGTCCAGAGAAGGTCAACAAAGTTGGTGAGGGGTCTGGAGAATAAGTCTTATGAAGAGGGGCTGAGGGACCTGGGGTTGTTCAGCATGGAGAAAAGGAGGCTGAGGGGAGACGTTCTCGTTCCCTACAGCTTCCTGAAAGGAGGGTGTAGCCAGGGGGTGGGTTGGTCTCTTCTCCCAGGGAACAGGCAATGGGACAAGAAGAAATGGCCTCAAGTGGCGCCAGGGGAGGTTCAGCTTGGAGATTAGGAACAATTTTGACATTGGAATGGGCTGCCCAGGGAAGGGGTTGATGCACCATCCCTGGAGGTATTCAAAAGCCAGGTTGACATAGTGCTTAGTGACATGGCTTAGTGATGGCCTTTTTTTAATCAGTTTGGTTGATGGTTGGACTTAAAGGTCCTTTCCAACTCAAACAACGGTATGTTTCTATGTTTTTACTTTTGCTAGCATTTAGAGCTAAACAATAAACAAGAAGTAATTTTTAAGAAAAAAGCATCCTCATGTCTCTGACTGCAAACCTTGAGGCACTGTACTTCTGAATAAGACAACAGGAAGTATATTTCTACACATGGACAAAAAATAACCACCCTCCACTAGTTTAGCACATGTATGCAGCCAAAGGTGTCCAACAAGACGAAGATAAAAATTAAGATACACTAGTTTTTGTGAAGAGAGGAAAATACTTATCTGTATAAATGACAACACTAAAAGAGAACATAACTGTGGAATGATGTTTTAACATTACTTACACATGAGACCAAATAAAAGAAATACCAGGTAGAGACTTCAGATGAATTAGATATACAGCACCACAACTGGCTTATTGGTAGCTGTTATTAATCAACCACCCTTCCAGATCCAAAATTGAGCTTCCAGTTTTCATGTAGCTTTACAAATCATCAGTATGCCAAACTCCTGCTTACTGAGAGGTGCTACAACTTGGAAGAGGAATGAACTCTGAGGAAAGTCAGTGCTCAGATTCTCTGGACGTATTTTCAACTACATTAAGGTTTCAAAATTTGTATTATTAAAGATACTTAGTGAACATTAAAGACAGAATATAATTCTCCGCAAGCTCATGAAATCTTTTATCTTTTCCCAGACATTCTTTCTTGCTGTATGTTCCACATCAATGTGGGGAGACTGTTAGGATTTACGAAGTTCAAAGAATTTAACAACTCTACACACACCTTAGGTGGGAAAAAGTGAAGCTCATAGGAAGCAGCACCTTCCCCAGCCCCTAAACTGTGGTTCCATTGCACTTCTTTTGCATGAACAGCCCATCTAGCCACATTTTGTATTAAACCATGAATTTCACACAACTTAACTTGGCTTCCCAGCTCTATATTGTCTGCAGAACTGGAATTAAAAAAAGAAGAACAACCCTCAAGTATTTTCCAGCTTATAAGGTACTCTTCAGTAGTTAAAGTAAACATAAAAAATGTAAAAATCTTGCAATTATGTGCCTTCATATATATATTTTTAAATGCATCTGTCAAGGAACACATTTCTTGGTGAAAATGCCAACATGCCAACATGTAGGCTGGGGGTACAGAGGTAGCTGGGGGGGAGGCTCAGCTGGGACAGCTGACCCCAGTGGCCTAAACAGATATTCTATACCATATGGCATCACTCTCACCAATGAAAACTGAGGGAATATGATGATCTGAGTCATGGTATTTGTCTTCCCAAGTAACAGTTACAAACAATGAAGCCCTGCTTTCCTAGAAATGGCTAAACCTACCGAGAAGCAATAGTCACTTCATTCCTTATTTTGCTTTGCGTGCACATGCAGCCTTGTTTTAACTATTAAACTGTATTTTTCTGCACCCATGAGCTTTCTCACTTTTGCCCTTCTGACTCTCTACACTACCTCCCTTGGGGAAAGCGACAACATGGCTGTGTGGTACTTAGCTACCTACCAGGATTAAACCACAACACCTACCCAGAAGCCAGAGACCAGTTTTCAATCTTGAAAACTACAGCGAAGTGTCTAATTGTCCCTCACAAAGATGGTAACCTATGCAATACTCATGCTGAGTGAAGGGTGGCAGCAATGCTGCGCACAGTCTGCCAAAGGTAGTTTTAAAATCCATCAGAATGAACAAGTGCAAGTTACCTTAAAAAATGCAGTCGACAAGACCTGAATGAAGGAGCGGGTCTGGTTCAATTTCAGAAGAAAAGCTCCAAAGGTCAACACATAAGGAAGTTGATTTACATTCCTCTATGATACCAAATAATATAAAATACATATAACATGTTACCCTCAAAATTCTGTTCAACTCAATCATGTTTTATTTTTGGTATTTTATCTGTTTGAAAATGGAGTGTAATATCAATATATTGCTTCAAAATTAAAAAAGAGGTCCCTCATTTTCAAAATTTTTCCCTTATTGATTTCTTTTTGGCTGAAACTGCATGTTAGAAAAACAAAATAACTGCCTGAAAAAAAGAAAATTTTTTATTAACTCTTATCAAACGCACCCCATCATATTCAGTATTTGTTTACATTTTAGCACTGTAAGCATTTAAGCACTGGAACATCTAGAGTTTTAGAGAAAGCGGTATGTGTTAAGTTCTGTAAAGCAGATGTAGTATATTCATACAGACACTATGCTACTGCAACTGCTCTATCACATAAATAACAGATGACAATGTGGACTAATTCAAGAAACAATCCCTTTCCTGTTCCTGAGCTGTCTACTGGCTTTGCGCTAATTAACAATTAATTACCTTCAACAAGATTTCTGCAGAGCAGATGATGTGATACTGCAGATGTTTCAGCCGAGTTGCATTTCTGTGCACTGTTGAAATCACATAGAGATGTTTAACTGCTTCGATTTTTGCCATCATATTTTTAATCAGAAATATATTCCTTTTGTTAAGGGTTTGGTTTTTTTTTTTTTTTTTATAGATGCTGCAGTACTTGACTACTTGACTACTGAAGAGGAACTCCTCTTAGTAAAATATTTTCTTTACAGGTGTGCAAAAACAGCTCTTAATCAACATCAAGCCAACACCTAGAGATTTATAGTCTGTCATTGGATTAAAATGGAATTTAGCTGGCAGACTAGGGAAAAAAAATATTGCCAAACCCCACCCCACAATGCAACAGCAACATAAAATACTCTCAAATTTTATGATATTAATAAGTACAGCTATACAGCTATGTGCCAGTCCTGGGCCATGGACTTCTTCCTCTTTCACAGCTAAAGAGGGAGTAGCTGTAATGTAGACTCTAGTCTAATCCACTGGAAAGGCAAATGGAGAAGACAGAAGAGTACAAATTATGTATAATTTCATATCTGCTGGAAAATTATTTTCCCCAATGACTTGTTAAAAATGAGTGAAGAAAATCATTGACAGCAGCACCTTACAGCAAAAGGGCTGTATTACATTTACACAAGCAAAGCTCTGTATCTAGAGAAACAAAGAACAGTAGGTAGATTCCTGCTTTGGTGGCACTGATTTCAGAAGCCTGATAATAGGCATGGCGGGAAGGCAAGAGAAGACATGTATGAATTGCTACTGCACTTTCACAAATAGATGGCATCTATACAGGTGTTACTGTTCAGGCACAGAAGACAAAATGAGCAGACTTATGAGTGGGAAAAAGTGTTGCAGAAACCTTTGTAAAGTCATAAGATTATTTTTTTAATATGATGTTTGAAGTAGAGATGTGAAGAATATTTTAATGATTCAGAGTATTTCTTACTCCATGTCATCCTCTACTTCTATCCTATCCACAGGAAAGCTGAAACTGATGCTACAGTGTTTGACTACATTGAGAAGAAGCTTAAAATACATTTGTCTCAAATTCTTTTCCAAATGTCTGGCACTGGATAGAATCATATTATCAGAAACATAGAGACTAATCCATAGAAAATCAAATCCATGAGAGAAGAAGAAATTTTGCAGAAGGTCATTTTATGCATAATTTGCACCAAAGGCTTATGTTTGATTTTCTCAACATCCAACATTTATAGGACAAGTCATAGGCAACATATCATGCAGAGAAGAGACACGTCATTCTTCATCCTGTTCTGAAGCCAGAAGAATGACAAGTTTGGCTCTTATTTTTGCAGTCTATGTTAAGAAAGATGGTAGTAGAACTGCTCAGTGGAAGGAAATAATCGGTTGGTATTCCTCTGTGCTCCTGCCTTACACTTTAGCTTAGGCACAACATCTGGCAAATGTAATCCCCAAACTAGTATCCTATTTCTTAAACTCATTCTCTAAATTGATTGTTATTGAAAACACAGAGCCAAATGGACTCATATTCATTATCTTTTACAGACATTTCTTACAATCTGATAGCTCAGAAAAGCATGACAATAACTTACCATTAATAGCAAGGTGCCTGTGCTAAAATATAATCAAGTAATAAATCATATAACATACAATTTAACAAAAGGGGTTGAATCATCACCGAAGCTACGTGCATGCTTTACTCAACACTGAGAAATGGTTGTGAGTATGACATTGTCTGTTGGTGATACTGTTATGAACATACTCAAAACTATGTTGAAGAGATCATTGCAGGAAATGTTTTGTGCTGTTGAAAAGGAAAATAATGGGTCGTTGATTTCTGCAGTGAGGAGCAATGTGAATCTTAGAATGAAATAAAGTATTATTCTGATTCATTAAATCAATGAAATCTTTGAGAATAAAGTCAGGGAATGGATGATCTGTTTAAATACTTAATATATAAAAGGTTAAAAGTTTGGAATTTCACCTGACACAGAAAGGACTAATGTCTTACTAGTTTGCAATTCATCCTGGACTATGATGTAATTCTATTAGTTTCAGTAGCACTGCACCCTGAATTAATATGTTCCAATATCCGCAAGAATAAAAATTGATTTTTCGTTTTCTGTGAGAAAAATTCCTTATGTTGAAAAATACTAGGCATCAATTTAAATTCCAGTTTTTTTCTAAATATTTAAGTTTTTTCTAAATATTTTTCTAGTCATCATTTTGTGATAACTAAAAGAGGAAGAATACTAATAAAACTGTGACCAGGAGCTTAACGTCTCCTTACCAGATGTCACAATCTCTACTTGTCCCACTCAGAAAGGAGGTCTTTGCTGATGGAGTCAAGGCAAATAGACTATTATATCCTAAAGTGTAAGAGCACGAGTGGCATTCAGATGTAGGAGGTCTTCACTAGCTCTGGTATTCATATGTGTTCAATTTTTGTGTCTTGCAGTCAAGCCTCTCCACCTGTTATTGACAGGAAATATAATTTAAGAGTAGGAAATTGCATATTGAGGAAGAAAACAATTTGATCTGCAGAGGTATTGATAATCACAACCTTTCAACTTTTCACTGGCTACACAATATACTGCAGGTAAATACTATGAAATTTTTGACTAGTTCATCATTAAAAAAACCTCTCAGCACATTCAACATCTATTGCCTAAAATTCATTTCCTAATGGATACTTCGCAAATCTGGGGCCTAAAGATAAAAGGAGCTAAATTTTCAAGGTGGTCTTTTTTCCTTCTGCTGAAGAGGGCCAGAATAAGGCATTTGAGTATTGTTTGCAGTTTAAAAGGGTTTTGTGCATCTGAAACACTGACTGTTGAGACGACTGAAGTAGCTGAGGCTAAGGAGATAATTGCTCTATATCTCATGGCTCTATATCTATAATAGCATTTATGTCTCCAGAAGTGTGCTAATTTCCTCTTTTTTTTTTTTTACTAACATTACACATAATAGAAAGAAAGGTTCTAGATCAGGAAAGGGTTTCTTTTGAAGCATGTTTTTAGAAGAAGCAGTAAGGGTTTGGAGCAGTTAGCTACTAACGTAACTAATTTCAGGTCCTTTTTAGACATGATAAGAAAGTACTACATTTCAGATGCCTGCATTAAATGCATTTTCAATTGTAGGTGTGTTTCTAATTTAAGTCTGTTTAAGCTTATTTGGTTAACAATTCAATCCTGGGTTTGACAAGAGCTGTGAACAAGAACATAGAGCATAGTGTCCCGCTTCTTCATCTGAGCTAGTGAACCCTTTGAGACACACAGCAATGGTTCCAACTGCTTTCAATAAAGCGAAAACTTCTAGGTGCGATACGTGTTTTTATACAGGCAGAGATAGAGTTTCCAAAGCAGCTGCCTTCTACTGTGTTACCTCCATATTCAACTCAAAGGAGTAATAACTTATATTTATTTGCTGTACAGCAAATAAAGTTGCAACACACACTACACCTATTAAACACAGACTTTGTGAACTGTAACAAAAATTTAAATAAATAAATCACTGAATACCTTACATTATTATACACTGAAAAGCAAACTGGGTTTTCTGCACTGACCTTTATTGCAGGACTATGACTGTGTCACAGCGTATTAACCAGTGGAAGCAGAGTGACATCCTCCAAGCAAGACATCGACTTAATTTTGTGTTGATGGCTACATGAAGGTGTTCATACTATATACATAATTTTTAAAAAACAGTGGCTTTACATGGTTTTTTGGTTTCTTTCAGTACTACTTTGCTAACAGCATCCTGAAGTTCTAAGTCCCCTTTTATGTTTGCAAATCAGAATCCTGGCCAGACACAGAAAACAACCCATCTATGAGTCCCCATTTGATTAAAACAAAATTTGGCCGCTGCCTAATGGCTTGCTCAGGAAGCGTTTGGGTTGCATTAAAATGAAGAGGCCAAAGAAAGTTCCTGAGCTGCATTTAAAATCTGGTGTTAAAGGTCAAAACACCATAGTGAATGGCACCTAATCTGTATAATGGCAGAGCAGAAGCTTTCCAGAACCCCATTTACCACCTTCAAACTTTACCACTTTACTGAAGCAGATATAAATTACAGTTTCATATTAACTCAAATTAGACAGTCAAGAAAACTTGAGGGAATGATAGTAGCTTAAATAAACAATAAACTTAATACACACTTAAGTTCTGTGGTTCATGTTATTTTTCCACAGATATTTTTCTCTCAATGAGAACTACTGTTTCACAAAACATTATTCTTACCTGTCCAAAATATCTGATCATCTGTCCAAATCTACAATTTCCACTATACAAAGATCACAGAATCACAGAATATCAGGGATTGGAAGGGACCTTGAAAGATCATCTAGTCCAATCACCCTGCTGGAGCAGGAACACCTAGATCTTCCTAATCTAATTCTTGACGGAAAGTTAATTCTTAACTCTGCTTTTACAACTATGAATTAAAATAATTAACAGCAACAGTGCTAAACCCCCATTCTCAGTTTTAAAAAAAATAAACAGTATTTAAACATCCTGTGTTCCAAGTTCTAATTCAGATTTTAGAAGTAGATACATCTTACACCTATGTTTGTATTAAATTAAAAAACACACTACACATTGTAGTGTATTCTGCTCCTGTTTACTTTCTTCACATCTCCCTCTTACATTTTCAGTCTCTAAAACGTCCTTAAAATGATTTTTCCCAAACTCATCCATTGTTCCTCACCCTATCATATCCACCCCTCCAAACCCTATATAGCAGAGCATTACTCAAATGGAAAGCACTTCCACGCAATTATGAGAGGGAAAATAAAATGCTATTTATTTTATCTAAGGATTTGAGGTGCTGGAGTGTTTAGAAAACAGCTACTGACAAAATTCTCACCCAGTAATAATAACAGTCCTTCCTTTCTCGTTGATGCATTCCTAAAGTATGGAAAAACTATTGTCACCAAACTCCATCCTACTTCTGAACATGACACTGAAAACTGAACAGCAACAGTAGGACATAATGGTCATTTAAAAATAATCCCAAAAGTATAGTGTACCTACCTACAGTGGCCCTAGTCACATAAGAATTTAAGTGATATGTTTCCCAGTATTTTCTACACCAATCCACCAAAAAACTTGCACAACCGAAACTCACATGGCAAATCAAGGCCTATCTTTCTTTCACTTTTAATATTTTATTAATTTTTCATTAGGCTTTCAAGTAGTATCTTCTAACATTTTAGTTAGTTGTTTGGAACAAAATAGTTTTAATATTATTCACAGACATACTAATATTTGTAGAGCTCATTTTAAGCAAAGAAAGATTTTCAGGAGTACCAGGACATGTAGTTCTTCAGAAAACTTTTTAAAACGCTGAATTTCAAAAACCGCATATAATGCCTTCTGGAAAACCAGTTCCTTTCAAGGGGTAACAATATCAGTAAACAAGACCATTGCTCATATGTTGCCTAATCATTTGGCCAGTCAGTTGTCAACTCAAATATGATAGTCATTGCAGAAGGCATTCATTCCGCTTATAAGGAAAGATATGTCAGACTATTAAGATTAGGAAATATCTGAAACCTGCTCAAAACCTCATACTTTTCATTAGATGAGCAGCACCTTTTTTGTCAGATTGATAAACAAATTCCTACTGCAAAAAACCAAAGCCAATGCCAGAGAAATTAAATGAAAGCTTGATATTGGATTTTGCATTTGGTTCCTTCACCCAAGATTAGTTTAAGATATATTCGCAAATACAAAAAAAAACCCCATCTCTACATTTTATACATTTTTATAAAGATGTTAGTATACAAATTCTACATCTAGACATGATTAATGGCTTAAAATGGGCCTCTCATTTACACTGTTTTGTTTTATTAATATTCACTGACTTATTACAACATATTCCAGATCAGCCTGTGTATATGCACTACTTTCTAAATGTAATATATTACTATTTGTATATGGAGTATTTCTACAGTTTTTTATACTATTCCACACTCCTTCTAGAGGTGTTTTCTAAAGAATGTAAACATGCTATATATAGGAAGTCCATTCCTCATCAACAAAATTTAGCTATATTTATTTATGTTGTTACATAAATTGCCAAATTGCTGTAAGAAGCAATTCTTAGAGCTGAAAAAAATCTCTGGCTTGATTTGTTTTTTAACTGCTAATTTGCCTGTTTTCATTACCAGGCATGAACTTTGACCAGGTGAGCAGTGATCAAAAAAAACTTTTCAAGGAAATCTGTGCAGACAGTAAATTGCGTCAAAATCCAGCATGCCTCAGTGGCTGAAGCTAAGTTTTCACATCAGTGTTTGGATGCCATATGATATCAAAATTAAACTCATTTAGAAACCTCACCTATAGAGAAAACAAATGTAGGAAAAGAATTCTTACACTTCATCAAGGACAAAGAATGTGCAATGGTGGCTTAAGGAGAGAGGCAGCATCGAGGATGCTCAGGAAAGAGAACTTCCCCACCCACAAGCTCTCTTTATTGGGGTGAACCAGAAATGCCTAAACATTACTTCTCTGTTACCTTTTCTGAAGGGTCTGGTTAAATCTCCCACTGGCTCTAGTAATAATTTAGAAAATTTATTCTGTGACTGGTCTCTCAAAGGGTTGAGATCTATGATTTATAGCTAAGTCTCTGTTGTGCAATTTATTTTTAAAAAGAAAAGCTTCCTGTTGAGAGAATGGAATTTAAGTGTGTGATTTGCAGCAGTTAGTTAATTACAGTTTACAGCTATAAAACCAAGTCATACCACTCCCTGTTCCTTGAAAACTGTGTGCTGAAATACTCACAGGTATCACAGAATGCTAGTAATGTAGCAGAAGTTACTTGCTACATGCTGCTATTTAACACTGCTCCAGCGACAGACCTTTCTAAACAGCAGCCTTCCTCCACCCCCCTTCTACACTTGAGTGGTCACTATTATCTAGAAAATGGGTTTCTCAGCAGGAGGTGTATGACAACAAAATGGGTCCTTGGCTCAGCAGCCCAATGTTGTCAGAGCTGAATATCTGGCTGGAACAGGACTTGATATTCCTTAAAATAAGTTCATTAACTGCTTGACCTTTTCTACTTCCTCAGAAGATAAAAGTATCAATGCAAACCAAGCACAACACTGGACCACCTAGGATGCTGCTACATCCGTTTATAAACAGAACTGCGTGCCTTAGTAGAAACCAGCCTCCTCTTGCACACTGACCAGAAAGGACATCGCATGCAATGAAACCAACTAAAAGTCATTAACATTCTCAAACACTTTTCTGGTAGGTACACTGCTACGGAAATACACTTTGTCTGCTGACTTACGGTACAGAGAGTGCCTTTGCCCAAACATCCCTAACTCCTTCTGAATTCCCAAACTGACAAGTTACTTCTATGTTTATCACTTTTACAAGTAACAAAATTAAAGAAAAAAAAAAGTAATAAACCTGCTTGTGCTACAATATTGCACATTTTGTTACTGCTGTTAATTTTAGTAATAGCCTAAACTGAGCAGCTACTTCTCTGTGGATTCCATTAATTAGAACACAAGTGTCAGACTTCCCAGTGCTTTATGTTCATTATAACATACTTCAACTTATTTTCAGATCCAATTACATGACTGATACATGAAGAAAAAAAAAGTGTAAGAAGAAATTACCTTCACCCTGACTGCTTTCTTGAATTATTTTTCCAAGGGCTTTTCATGAAGACCATCACGAATTTGTGAAGTATTCCAGAAACCAAATTACACTGTGGCTTTGCTCTGTATGAATCCCATTTTTCCTTTGCACCTTCACGGAATGGCCAGAGTTGGAAGGGATCTCTAGAGAGCATCTAGTCCAACTCCCCTGCTAAAGCAGGATTGACCAGAGCACATCACTCAGGACTGCATCCAGGCAGGGCTTGAAAATCTCCAGAGAAGGGGACTCCACACCCTCCCTGGGCAGCCTCTTCCAGGGCTCTGCCACCCTCACCCCAAAGAAGTTTTTTCGCATATTTCAACTGAACTTCCTAAATTCTGGCTTGTGCCCATTGCTCTTCGTCCTGTCACTAGGAACCACTGAATAAAGTCTGGCTATTATTGTTCCCGAAGATACTACTAACCGCAGCCTGAGGCCTCCAAAGCTAGGACACATGACTAGCCTTAAAGAAATCCAAATGACATCATCTATTAACAGCTAAAAACAAAAAGTCTCTATTACCCATAGACATGACCTATTCTGAATGCCCAGAGAGCTATTCCTACTATAGCATCTGGAATAACTGTGCTAAAACAAATGGAAAATGAGGTTTTACTGGTAGCCTAATTGTAGCCTGAAGTCTTTAATCTACCTGTGGAAAGTTTTTGTTGTGCAAATATTATTGAGGAAAAGGGAAACATTTTTAAGAATTCCATACTACTATTAATTTAAAATTAAATTATACACAGATAAATTCAAACCAGAAGTTAGAAAGGTCAGATCTGGACTTTATATTGCAGAACAACTTTGAGAAGAGGTCAACCAATTAAAGCTGTAATCTACTACAGTGCTTTCATCTCCAGTGCAAGGGTAACTGTTACAATACCAACACAATACCAGGGAACAAAATAATAAGAACATACCTATGTGTAAGAAAAAGGGAGATCTTAACTCTGCTCCCAGAATACATATATAAAAAAGCAAACAAATATTTCAGGCTATCTTGAAAAGAAGAATAGACAGTAACTTGGCAGCACTGGTAAAACTGCAAATTCTTGGTGGCATTCCCAGTGCTGTAGATTTCACTACAAGGAATGTTGTCAGAGCAGTTAATCATAGCAGTCCTCATGGATTAATAGTTTACAGATTTAAATCAGGTGTGGTCCATTGACCCCCACCCAGTCATTTGTTCACTCCATCCCCCAGCAGAATGGGAGAGGAAACTGGAGAGGCAAAAGTACAAACAAGATAAAGACAGTTTAATACGTGAAATAAAATATAAGTAATGACAGAGTGGACTGGAGGGGACAAGGGGAAACAGAACACACCAAAAACCAACCAACCACCAAAACCAAAGATGTGATGCAAAAGCAACCACTCATGACTGCCAGGCTGGTGCCCAGCCAGTCTACAAACAAAGGCTACAATACCAAAACCACTGGTATGTCACCAATACTTTTTTGGTCACAAATGTAGAACACCGCACCATACAAGCTGCTGCAAAGAAAATTAACTCCATCCCAACCAGACTCAGTACAATAGTTTTACTCATACAGTTGCTGCTCACAAAATTTGTAGCTTTTTGACAAGAAGAAATGAATGGAAGAAAGCTTTGCAGCTGTATAAAACTTACAAAGCTAAGAGCAGAAAAAGCTTCCCGCTAGAAGCTCATTCCAAAGGGAACGTAAGTACCTAATAAATGCACCATCCTACTGAAAAAGAAAAATCTTTTCAGAGATTCAGTAATTCACACATCATGTCTCTAGAGAAATACTTCCTCAGCCATGATATATTTACCTATGAATAACTGTTAGTAAGCACCAAGTATTATATTGCTATATAACGTTGATAAACTTAATTTGCATGCCACAGAAAGAATGGGTTTCTTCTCAAATATTTTTATTACTCTCAAAAATTACATTTTTCTAAAAACGTTTAAACTTCACAATATTCTGGTTTATGGATAAACAGGGTAAAATAGATTTATTTCGATCAGAAGAGGAAATAGCCAGAACAAACTTACTTCTAAACCAGAAAATTGCTAGATCAAAAAGGTCAAACAAGACCAACACTGAAAACATGATATAAATTTCAAGCATTGCTCAGAAATATCTTCTGATGGAAGGATGGGGATGTACAACCTCTGCTAATTCTCCCTGTTTCACTTTCAGTTGAAGCATCTTATTTTCATTTGGTTTGGCAAACAAAGCAAGCTCAAAGTTGTTACACAAGAAATATGTTAACTCTTATAATACCAGCTAGATCAAGTGACTACTTTTATTACTTTTATTATTTATATTTAATTACTGCTTTTGTGAACCCTCACAGCAACCTTTCCAACCTCCTTCTGACAGAGAAGTTACCCAACATATTACAAATCATATGCACAGGAAGAAAAAAGGCCCAAAGTGGACAGGCTATAGGCAAGAAACAACAGCACAGATTAAGACATGTAAGAATAAATGCTAGGAATTAAAAGCTAGAATGAAAACATCATTGTTGAAAATTAGTATATGAATGAATCATTTAGTTTGATGCTTCATAAACTATTAGCTTCTTTCTTCCTTCCAAAATAAGGAGATAATTTTTGTCCTGTAATCTTCTGGAACATGAATAATGCTGAGCAGGATTTGAGGGGTATTTTCTTTCCAAATCCACACATTTGCTGTATATATTGTATATTTGAGTAGCTTGATGAGGTTTACAAGTAATTATTGCCTGGCCCAAGCTGTGTCAAGCTCAATTCTCTGTGGGACAGTAAGGGACTATTTTTGTACAATAAAAATTGTCTCTATTTGTAACTTCTTTCCATGGCTACATTTATCTACTTACATCAGAGTTAATATTATTTGTGATTGAGTCTGTTGTGATTTGTTTACTTATTTCAGCAATGAGTCTTACAAGTTACCAAAACTTATTTTAACATAGCACAATAACTTGACATACACAGAAATCCTTAAGAGTAAACCCAGATGTATTTTTGATATGTATACAACATGTTTATATATACATATCTAAACTGAAAACAGAGCAATATGTGGATAAAGTATGCCTAAAGAAGAAATGGAATTTGCTATTTTTTTTTTCTTTTCTAATCATGATTAAAAGTAACAATTGTTCAGTGGGGATTCACTAAGTATTGTGGCTACTAGAACACAGATTTTCCATGTATCTCGTAGAGAAGTTACATCAAAACAAACTGCATAGAAAAATTTAGCTGAGGTGTACTAAGCCAGTCGAGTTGTATAGCTGGGATGAGGAACACTCCTTATAGTGACCCCTGGCTATCTATAGGAGAATACAGTCTAAGTCTGCAATGCATCTGTTAAACTGCAGGAGAGATTTTTAACAATTCATCTGTAATTTCACATCATTGCAGAAATATTTCTCATTTCTGTTGCTGGCAACAACAACAATAAAAAAGTGTTACAACCAGATCCATAATGTTTTTTGCAAGTTATAATTTTCCTTGCAGCCAGTAAATAGTGGCTGCATTAAGTAGAACATCATCTGAAGACAGAGAATGACCTGTCAGAATTTTTTAAAAAAAAAAAATTTAAATAATTGTCAAGGACAATACCCTACCACAGATAAATATTTAGGGGAGGAGGAAGAACATACACACAATCTTGTTCAACTTCAGTCAAACAACCTGCCAGTACTGCTAAGCTTTAAAAAGATAAATCAGATCACCATTGATTGCATTGAAATCCATAACACACCTTTGTAGAAACATTAGAAAATTGTGGGTGGTTATGCAAGAAACTGCAAAAAGAAAGAATTCGTATCACAAAAACATACAGGTGAATCACAAGATACCATAAACCAGAGGCCAGTTAAATATTTGCACAGTGGAGGAAACTCGCATTTCATACTTTTTTGAAGAGGTATATGCCGCACTAAAACACTCACCATATTATGATTTCACCTGCAGCTTCTACTGGGAATCCCAAATAATCCTGACCTCAGTCTGGGCTTGAACAACCAACTTGCTTGTTCCATATTTAATTGCCTCTAAAAAAAAAAAGAAATGTTTTATCTTTGACTAAAAAGAGTCTCTTCCTTTTAAGCATGCACAGCTGCAATAACATTACAAAGTCCAAATTTCATTAACAAAATTTTTGTCTGAGTGTGAGTATTTTGCTTAATTTTTTTTAAGTCTGTAGTCCTTTTCATGGAAAGTTCTTGTGCTCAAGGAAGAGCAGAATTCACCTGCAAGAACTACTCCATGGTAGTATTAGGTATATAGACTAACTTTTGCAGATGTATGGAAGTTAACATTTCTTTTCTGGTTTTCTTCCATGTATGTACTGGAAAAGCAGTCCTGCCACTATATAGATGAATGCATATTTTAATGTGGTTTAGTCGTATTCAATTCTGAGCACCACTACACCAAACCACACAGAAATTTTCCAAAAGTAAGAACAAGGGGTAAAAAACATTGTGCAACTAGAAATCAAGAATGCGTTTAAATATAGAGCAGGAAAAGAAATCCTATATACCATAGAAATCTTCTCTGGATGAGCAAAGCAACACATACTAATTTGAAATATAATTTATTTTAAGTATACCCATGGACAGGAAAGGACTTGCTACTCATAAAAGATGTCACCCACATTATGGGAAATAAACACACCTGTAACCTTATGGGGAAAATACACGTATCTAGCACAAACCAAATCTCTTGCTATATTCTTTGTGGAATAATCCGACCTTTGAATATGGAAGACATGGAAATCAAAAGTCACAGCCTTTAAAAAAAACCCAACCAAAACCCAAACCAAACAGACTATTAGAAATAAGGAACCCTTGAGACAGAAAAAGGCAAAAGTTTGTGAGAGAATACATTCACAAAGACAGGGGAATTATTGTTTAGCCTTGCTACACACAGCCAGACTACAGAAATATTTAATTCCAGTGTTTTAAAGTTATTATTTGTCAAGAATATAGAGCTATATTAGTCTTTATAAATTTTTCTTCCCCAGATCTCTCTCTTCTAAAAAGAAATGCAGTAGCTTTACAGGGAGCCAGTACATCATGTTACTATGTTTTAGAGTTAGGTCTTGAGGAAAAAAAAAAACCAAAAAAACAAAAAAACACCAAACTAGCTACCTGATGTGTCGTTATTTTTAGAAGCTGAACATATCATCAGAAAAGTCTGTTCTGCATTCCCAGAGCCAAGACGGTATGTCACACTCAGACTGGATGCGTTTCTGAAGCCTGCGGGCAGGGATCCACTAGTGACTGTGCATATCAGCACTGCAACTGAACAGGAGGGCTATTGTACAAACTATAAAATTACTTCAGGCAGCCAGAAAACATATCAGAGAAAAGAAAATGTTGAAACAGCTTTCCTTGTATTCATTCCTGTCCTTCGTACCAAGAAAGGCAGAATAGGAATACGCTACTAGTAGCTAGATCACTGGCAGAGAAGCTTAATGTGGCTTACTACAGAAACAGAAGCTTAAACACAGTTTGTCCTCTTATCAGGAAGAGGAGCAATCATCTAGAGGATAGGCAGCCAGCATCATTGAAAAGGCATTACATTAAAAGAAAATTAACTGTAGCTACTGGAGGAACTGCATTCACATAAATGAGGTACTTAAAACAGTGCCCAGAGTGCAATTTCAATCTTGTTTCCACAAGGAGTAGAACTGCTTCTAGTGCAACAGTATCGCATTTGAGCGCTACCATCAAGACAGCAGCCCCAGGCTAAATACTTGCACCTCCAATGCACAACTTGAGCATGTAAATGTACCTGTAGTTCTCCGCGACCTTTAGAAAGTGACGGTCTTCTCTCACTCCTGAGGTTTTTTGCTTTGGATCTTAGTCCTGTTACGATCAAACCCCTCTGTTGAAACCTCCCAGACTGAAAGGGTTTGCTTCACACCCCAGCACTCCATCTTTAAGGTACACAGTTGTTTTTGGAGAGGAACCATCTCACTCTGCTAGCAGAAGTTCTGCCTGACCTAGAGGGTAGAAGATGAGGCTATACAAAGGTATCCAGTGCAACTGTCTTCAAAGAGCAATCTGAAAATAAACACATTAAAGTTGTATCATTTGTTGCAAGAGGAAAATGAGAAACAGAAGTGTCTCAGTATAAAATATTGATATTTAACAATAATTAACCACACAGAGAATGTGAAGAAAAATTGTTCACTGTCTGTTCTACCCACAATACTAGCAATCTTAGATAAGACACTCTGGAGTAGCTACTTATGGAAAGAAGCATGATATAACTGGTAGCATGAATACATGGAGAAATAATTCATATTAATTGCTACAATCACATAAGAAGAAGGATTAGAAGTAGAGAGACAGTGTCATTCCAGATTGAAGTCAACCATTCTTGTTTTCAAGCCCTGAAATTAAAGTGTCTTCAATATCAATATTCTAGTGGATGAAGCCCAAGGTGGGAGGCTGGCTATTGTCTCCTCCACTCCATAAAAACCATGCTAAATAAACTTTTTTGGTCCCTTACCCACCACAATGAGTAAGCATTGAAGTTTTGTTATCATAATGAAATTCTGTTTGGACAATATAGGCTAAATTGTTCAGTTAACTAATATCAAGAAGTCCCCAGATTATTCTCTGTTTATGAACAGTACAATAGAGATTTTTCCAAACTCAGGAAGTACCAGCTCTAACATGAACTGAAATGAAACTTCAGTTTTATTTATGACACATTGTTATATTTATGAGTTTCAATTTATCACAGTATTAGAGTGACAAAGAGGAGCTGATCTCAGAAAAACAAGTAAAGTTACCAAGGAGTACAAATGACTAGGACTGGGTATAATTTGTCATATAGAAAGGAATGAAAATCCCAAACATTATCAACTTGATAATTTCAAGTAGCCAATTATGTAAGTGAAGTAAATGGAATGAAACCACCATGGAATGAAAAGCTTATTAAAAGAAGGCGAGAAATGACAGGAAATAAAGGCATTTCCAGCAGCTGAATTGTGAAAAAAAAAGGTGCCACTGGAAAAAAAAACCAAACCAAAACAGACACACAAAGTGAGAAAAATGTTCTGTAACAACTGAAACTAAGGATGCTGTCACACAGTTGCTAGATCAAGAATTTTAAAAAAACCATAGAAATGGTAGCCAGTAATCATTCCCAGTCAGAATAACCAAACAGCTCCTACTAGAACTCAATGTAAAAGAACTACAGAATGGAAACCCAATAAAGTTCATTTATGGAAAGCAGAGACTGCAAAACAAACATGTCATCTTTCATGCTTTTACAAGTTTGGACAACAGTGGCAATACCTTTAATGTAGTGTATTAGCAAGGCAAAAACCTGCAGACATAATACTGGGTCGCACTTAAGAACATTCCCTTACTATTTTTAGTCTTCCTCCTCCCTTGTCATGTTCTTATTTAACATATACAAAACAAATTTTCCTAGGTTGGCCTGACCACTGTAATCACCAATATTATCACATTCTGCTGAGTATGCCAAGTCTGCAGTGATAAAAGTATCCTCAGTGTTCTAATTTCATTTTATCATGTCTTTGTCCAGGTTATACAAGCCTTTCTGGATGTCTTTTCTCCATTTCTTTGCTGGTACTTTATAATATATGATTGCTGTAATCTATCAATTTCTCTTTAATTGCGACTGTTTTAAGTGTAATTAATGTCTACAGCTTATACACTAGCAGGTTTGCTGTTTTGATAAAAGCAGCCCAGATCTCCCACCCCCTCATCTACCTCAGTGATTCACATTCATCTTTAAAACAGTTAAAAAGTTACACACACAGAGGTGAGCAGCTCAGTGTACTACATTCTATCCTTTGCTCTTCCTTTTGTTTATGAGAGATTTACAAAAGCATACCATTTTAGCTTTTTACCTCAAAGTTAAATCTGTTTGAATTTAGTAAATTGGTTTAAAACTACTGAGAAAATGATTGGCAGGCAGACTCATATCTAACATGATGGTACACACCTGCTCTCCTTTGGAAACCATGCTGAAAAACTACCAAGATCATAATGCCTGGCAACAGCAGTTGCCAAGTGGCTGCTCTTCTTTCATTGCAACTAGCTGTGGCATGCTGTTCGCTCGCTGTGGACTGCTCTAAGCATATGCAGGTAGAAGCAGAAGCTTTAAAGGAAAAGCACTACCTCTGTGTTACGTGGCACAAGCTCAGACAATGGGTTAGCTGTTGCTAGAAAGGAGAAGGTCTCCAGACGGCAAGATTTCCCCCGATTTTAACATCAGAGCCCCCCTGAAACAGATTAAATATCTGCAGTGTTGGAAGCAAAGCAGAACAAATAGTGGGGAGTTAATAGTGTAGTAAATGTAGGAACATAAGTCGCAGACCCATTTATTGAAGCCAACCTATAGAAAAGGACATTCAGATGGCGTATCAAAGAATACAGACAAAATGACCAAAGATCAGCAAAAAATAATTTTCTGACTGCCCTGCAAAGCAGGGTAGCTCACTTTGTGTGCCGACAGGAATACTTCCTCTGCTCACCTCTGGCTCTAGATCAGTTGAACAGCACAGTTGCCACTGTGTTAAAAAACTTTAAAATACACAATCATACCACTACGCTTCCAAATACCAGCAGGTTTTATTAAGTATCTGTGATGCTTAGATCTTAATTAATGACCTATTTATTATGCAGCTTTACTTGGAGAGGTTCATCTCTCATTTTGTACCCGAGAAATGAAGGCCAAACCACTTGTCAGAGATAGTGAGCATTACTAAAAGATCAGAGTCTCCAAATTCTAAAAATGTTATGAAAAACAAAAGATTTTTCTCACTCACAAAATGATAGGCAATCCTTGGCAGTCCTCATCATTTACGGCAGCAGCAGAATTCCAGTGACCATGCTTAGAAAACTGTGCACTGAATTAAAGTATTATTTAAAACTACAATAGAAACGGAAAAAAATTATTAGCCTCCCTTACACATGCAGTGAAATTTCAATTTGTCTTCCTAGAAGCACATTTTCCCTGAACTTCAGCAACATAAAATGCCCAGAATTGCCCCTCCATGCTTTCTTTGACATTTGCAGTGGGGTATCAGCCTGGAAGATTGAGCATTTTCAGTTTCAGTGTTCCAGAGTGATGACCCATTGTTTATCTAGTGAGACTAGGATCTTTGTTTGGTTTTGATGAATTACATAATAACTATAATCAAAAGTTGAGGATGTTTCATAGGCAAGAAAACACAGGCAAAAGCTTTTGTGTGGCAGTAAGTGCTAGTAATTAAGTATCACCCATTCTTCCCTTTATTCAGCAAAGCCACACACAGAATACCAATTGGAATTCCCAAAGTAACCATCGCAGGACCCAGTCCTTTTTTAACCAAGTTGACCTTATTTGACTCATCTCTTAGCACAGTTCTACTGATATAACCTCATCAGTACAATCACAGCTATGCTGCAAATGGGAGACAAAGAGGCATATACAATCACACTGGAATATACACTAAATCCAAGCATACACGAGGCATGGACTTGTCTTTGTTTTTTTTTTCCTTTTAGGCTGAATTAGGGAAGCTTACTTACACAATTCATAAAAGTTAAACTCGCTGATCAAGATAAATGTGTCTGAGGAGCTTCTTGCCAAATGTAAAGCTGAGCAGAGTTTCATAGTCTTGCTTCCACCATTTTGTCTTGTGCAGTAACAGGCCCTTCCCCCTCCATACCCCTCAGGCCAACGACTCTGAGGTAAAATGCCCTCTCATCTCAGACCTACCTTATGGAGACCTCACCGGGGTGGCCTCTGGAAACTGCCCAGCTCAGCTGCAATGAACTAACGACATAACCAACAGAGTTCATACTTGCCAATGTTTAAGAGTGTAAAAGGCGCAGGTGGGGAGCTGTGTTGTCCTGAGGAGAGGACTCTCGAACCTTCCACAGGGCGCTACCCAACAGGGTTGCAAGGAAAGCCGTGTGAGAGAGAGAGGGAGAAAACGCAAATTCTGACAAAAACATCGCTCAGGTATGTCTTGTGTAAAATACCAGGGCGGAGGAAATCAGGTTTTACTGAAAGTTTGTGAGGGAAAACACTCACCCCAGGACTCGTCGGGAAAGACTCCTCCTGTTTCTCATTGGCTGCAGTGTTTCCCCAGCGCCAAATCCAGAGGTAATTTTCTGAAAGTAGGCTTGGGAAGTAGAACTTTTCCTTATGCCTGATATGCAATGACAAGAATTTCTTTTTGGTAAAGCTTCCCGTTAGCTCCTTCAGTCCTTTTTATTATTTTTTTTTTCTTGGTGGCTGTCTTTCTGCAAACTCGCTCCCCTCTGGGCATGGCCGGGTGGGGCTCCTTCCCATGGTGGGCTGAGGGTGGGGAAGGAGGGACAACAGCCAACAAGGTGGGTTTTTATCTTCTCCTTGCTTAGGCTTTTAAGGAGATGTGTTGTGTGTTAAGGGTAATAAGGAATTGGCTATGTGCGCCTATTCGGTGGTCCATTATCAAGATTGCAATTACACCAATTATCTAAGGAATGAGCGGAAGGAGGACCAAGAGTCGGTGGTTTTGGTTTTAATTCTCCTGAAGCCCTAACGTACAAAGTCTGGTAATCTTTAATTGTTGAGGGATGGTTTTTTTTTTTTCCCCCTGCTTTCTTGGAATTTAACAAGTTTGCAGGATAGCAGTTTTGAGTCACCTGGCTGTATTATGGACAAACAGTGGATCGTGGCTAAAATACGGCCTTTAAAAAGGCTTCTGAATGCAGCCTCTTTTGCTCAGGTTGGAGGGACAGTGGAGTATGGCTGATTTCTGATGTTGGTATTTCGTTTACCAGCTGAGGACAGTAAAAGTCTAAATAGGAACACAGACAATAAAACCTGGCTGCTGATGAAGTTGTCAGTTCTTAGCGTAGCTGTACAGTTAGCATGGAAAAATATTTGACACATCTTGGTATATCTGATAGAAAAGCAGGTGAGTTTTTAAAAAAAATTTTTTTTTGGTGCCAACAGAAATAATTCTGTACCAGATCAGCGATGCAGGCTCCCTCTGGTGGCTAATTCCCATAAATTTTGCTGAAAAAGATAACTGTAACTGTAATTAGCCTGATGAGGTAGAACCTATGTATTAGGTTTAGAAAGCTATAGGTTTTCTGTGAAGCACTGATCGATAAATGCTTTTATTACGAGTAATTTTAAAGACTTGGGAGTTGTACAGATTTTATCTTGTTGCTTTGCAAGCTGTGAAAGCATACAGAAATATTCCATTTTTAAATTGAAGATGTTTCTGTTAACTATGAAATAATGTAATTTTATTTCATGTTAATAAAAATGCTGAATTTTAATTCCATCCCTTCTGTGTTTGGAAAATTGCCATCCTTGTAATTACTTCAAAAGTGTCTATTTACTTATGGAGATATAGTCTAAGCCTCATTTTATTCCTGTAAGATTAAAAGATTTTAAAAACAAACAAACAAAAAGCATAAATACTTGCAAAAGCCTATCTTGGACATGCATCCATGTTGAGCATATGTCTGATAGCTCTCTAAACGAAAGAACAAACCACAACAAACAACCCAAAGCATTTTTCCAGTTGATTATATAACTAACATGATTACACAGCTTTCAGTTGTGCTAGGCTGTTCGGTCAGCCTTAATCCTGTGTGGACATACCCAAAACATACCAGATTTTGACTTAAGTACTTAAAATTTCATAAATGACTAAATATAGCCTCCTAGTTAGGAAATGCTATTTGTATTAGAACCTTCTGGCAGGTCAGAAGTGAGCATTTAGTTGAAATAGGTAACTTTGGTACATCTGGTACATTTTACTTCAGGCTGCAATTAACAGTGGAGAAGTAACTTAGTCTGACAGCTCCTGGTGCCTACACTGACAGAAATGAGGGTCGAGGAGGAAATGGTGTTTGTTGATGTCATCTAAATGTGGTGTTATTGATATAAATCCTATCAGAACTGCAAAAGCATTGAGGACTTTGGTAGTCCCCAATTTCGGCTGCAAATATTTTGCTACAGTAGAACAAACTCTGGGGGTTTGCGTAGGTTTCAACATAATGTTTTTGTGCTTTGATTTTTCATCTCACTAAATGCTATATTATAGGACTTGTCCCTGAGTCTTCGTAGGGAATGTTTCCTAGTTCTGAGGTAACCCTTTATGAAGTTCAAGCCCTTATTCAGTCTATTATTTCAGTGTTACAAACTGTTAAAAGTTATTTCAGGAATCTGCTTCTTGTCTCCCTCTCTCTTAAAATGTGTTGGAATTGTCAGAATATTATTTAAACAAGTTGTGCCTTTAAGAAATGTTCTTCTGTCAGTTTGTTTTATATTTTAGGCCAGTCTCTCTAGAATCCTTACCTAACCTTTAATGGTACTGGTGAAAAGGGGTAAAAATGGTTGCTAGGATACTTGCAAAAAGGCAAATTAGCTGCACTAGAAATAAAACAAAAGGATTAAAAATCTCTAACCTTTTGAGCTAAACATTCCATTTCAACAACTGCCAGAATTTCCTGGTGGTTCTTTCTGAGACAAAGAAATGCAAAATATTAATAGGACCCTAATTTCACAGGCATATGAGATTTTAAAGCATTGCCCTAGTGAATCAGGTCTAAGATATGTCAAACTGTATGGTAAGTTTCTCTTGTTTTCAGGAGATTTGATCATTATTTATGAGTCTGTTGATACTTTGATTTTGCCATGCATGTTTGGATGTGGAGCTTTGGGATTCTAGGTCTTCCATAAAACACTGAACTCCCAGATAAACAAAGCTGAGTCCCTGAAACCAAGTAGAATCTAAGGCTTCAATTAAAGACTTAGACAGTGCTGTTTAATTCTCATTTTACATCACTTTAGTTCTACTGACCTTTTCTCCATTTATAGCTATCAAGAAAAATAAAGCAGAAGATCTGCTTTTTCTTCAGTAAAATATACATTGTCTCGATTCAAACTCTGACAAGAGATCAATCCTTGAATATTTTCTGCACTTTTAATGTAGTAAAATTCCTCCTTATTTCAAGAAAATACCTTTTTGCACATTAAAATCCATTGCAACAGAAGCCTCTTTAATTGTCACTACTGTGCATTAAGTCCGAGGTAGAGCAAATGCCCATAGAGAGCTATTTGAAATTATGAACCACTTCATTTTTAAGGCTTCCTGTTCCACTGAGGTGTGCAGGTTTTGATCAGATTACTGCAAAGAATGAAGCCATCATTACTCTGTAGAGTGATCTACCACCATTTGGCTGCTGCAAACTTTGCATGGAATCATGGTTTGTAGATTAGCAAGTTCATCTGCATTAATGGCCCTTTCTTCTTTCCTTTTTACGCCAATTAATGCCTGAAGCACAGGCCTTGCCTTCTCTATGTATATGTGAGATCTTCTGGAACACAAAACAGCTTGGGCATTTTCTGTGTTTAGGTCCAAAGAGATGACTACAATTCTTTACTCCAAAGATGTTAATGGTCAGATAAAGGGAACAGAAGACAGAGCAGTTAAGCTTCAGCAAGGCAATATTCTTCATGAAAATGTAGCAGGAAGCGCTCCTTGCTGTTAAGTCACAGATGGGAGGAATTGTTGGCCTCGGTGCATGATTAAAGAGAGATGAATGTATGCCAGCTGTCTACACTGCAGATGCCATGTAATAAAATGCACCTCTGCTTCTTCATGTTGTCAAAGATTGTAAGAATTCACTTTCCTGACTAGTTAGGGATAACTTTAAAATCTTAAAAGGGAAGAATACTGCCAGATTCATAAACAATTCCCATGACTACTTCCTCTTCTGTTCTGGTGTCTGGTGCCATTAAGAATTTGTTCTGCACCACTTCTGATGCCACATAAGTCACAGATGAAAGCTTAGGATATTCCTTTCTTGCAGAAGGAATTGGAGATTATTATACTTCTCTGGCTTGACTGTTTCCTTTCTCCATCTGAGTCAATACACAATATTTCAATTAAAAAGATGTATATCAGCTTTCCCTGATGTAATTACTTAATTTTACCCTTATGTGAGTTGAAAGAATAAGCTTGAAGGTTTAGTTTTGTGTTGTCGGTTTGGGATTTTTTTTTAATTTAAAAAAAAAATCAACCCAAAAGCATAATCATTGCCTGCATAAATGGAACTGGGCTATTCACAATCTGAGATGGGAAATTGGTAAGAATCCAAATGCAGCTGCATAAAGAGCAAACAGCAAATTGGAATGGAAACACGTTTGATAATTGCAAACATGCCAAATTGTGGAATGTAAGTCTGTGTAAAAAAAAAATAAAAAAAAAATAATTCCCCCCAAAAGTCACACTATTGCCTTTCTGCTGCACCTGCTGAATTAAAAATGCAGGGGCTATAATATTACAAGTCTCAAGATTTACAAGAAATGTAGGCTGTATGAGTTAAAAAGTACTGTGGTCATACAACAGGTTATTTTATAATCATTCCAGAAAAAAACAGGGTCAGGGCACTACAAGGGCTTGCTGCTCCGTAAGAAATGGGAATCAAGACTATGCCCTACGTGGAGGGAGGCTCACCAGCCAGGGCCCTGTCCCACAGTGTCCAAGTAAGGCAAATGGGCATACTGCAACTGAATCTAAGAAGAGCTCTGGGTGATTCAGTGTTACTAAATTCATACTGTCTTAGGAGTAAGCATCAATGCTGAAGAAAACTAAACATACTTGGGCACTAAGGATACTACAGCCTTGATCATCCAAATGCTCGTGAAATACTGGGGCTAAAACTTGGCTGAGAGTACAATTTCAGTATAACAGATGCTGTGGACATGACCCTATTTTAACAATGTGGAGTTGCAGATAAAGGTTAAAATAAATCGAATCTATATGGGTTCACACACTCCACGATGGATGGCGTTTTCATCAGAACCATCTAAACCTGAATTTGAGAATGAGCAAAAGCTTTTCAGAATTACTAGAATTATGGTATGTTTTGTTCTGCTTGAACTTGCTGTTCATTCAGCCTTATTATTTTTTAAATACTGTTAAAATAAAAGCTTAAGTTATTTAACAAATAATACACTGTACCTCAGGAACTCAACAATCTTAGGAAAAACTTTAAGGCTATTTAGAAACTAGTATCTGTGAAGCAAAAATTCATTAAATTTTCTACTTTAAATTTCATGAAAATATATTTTCTTGAAGAGGGTATATATGATAATCTGTGCAAAATGCTGGTTCCTGAAATACTTTGGTGGTTTAATTTTTGTTTTTATTTCTCATTTCGTTTAGCAGGCATTTTAGAAAGTATTAAATAGAATACTCTTTACAAGGCAATTAGACTTTTGATATGCGATACACTTTTTTGGGTAATATTAATAATTCAAGTCATCATAGTACTTGATTAAGCCTCTATGAATTTCAAGGCATTTGTCAGGTAACTGAAGTAGTACTTCCTCAGAATATCTATTTCTGTCTTAGAATCATATGATCCAAATGGCTGGTGTCTCTGTTGTTCAGTCAAAAAGGTTCAAAGACTGCAAATGAACTTGAATTAATTTAGCCTTATCTAAATGGGGGGGGG
>VXBJ01004042.1:498161-517572 GCA_013400055.1 Nycticryphes semicollaris
ACCGTAGAAAAAACTTTTAGTGATAATTTCTGTTTGGCAGAAATAATTTCAAAATCAAGATATGGCTTGGAGAGGAAAAAAATGCATTAATAGTGTGAATCTGTTCCCCAGAATTGAACCCCTGATGCTACAGTTTTATGACACACTATCATTTCAGTGAAATCCAGCATAGCTATGTTGTCCTGTATACAAATGTAAAATAAGATTGGGGAGGATCTAGCAGTTAGAAGCCCGATAATGAATGAGAAAAGTATTCGGTATGAATGAGAAAACAGTAAGCCTACTATGAAACATAACTTGAGAACCTGTTTGGGTTTTTTTTTTCTGCTGAAACTTCTTCTGTTTTTAATCACACTATAAATCTCCAAGCAGTTTTATTAGTGAATGTATTGAAGCATAAGGGAGGTATGTTGCATTCATGCTGAATGTGTATATTCAGAGGTATGATCATTCTCACTGATTATTTGCTGTGGTATTCTTGATTTTTGTGTTTAATCATTGTCTTAATACACATTTAGGTTTAATAGAAAGTGACAAATGGAACAAATTTACACCTAAATAGTTTGTTAGAAGGTCATTGCTTTCTGTTGCCTAAAAATGGCATGCAATGCAGATATTAAGACTCATTTAACTTGCAAACCATTGGCTAAGAATTTTAAGTAGTGCCTGATAAGAAAGCTTTGACACGTTACTAATATGTGTATATCCTCCCACAAGAAAGTCATAGCAGTTTTCATTTTGTTGAAATTCTGGGGGTTTACACTTAAGTATAGTAACGTAATACTAGGATTTCTCTGAGGAGTGGGTACCTTTGGACCCAGCAGACAGTATATGTAGAAAATAAAAATGTGCCTTAAATTATTTAAAAAGGTGGTACAGCTCTACCACCACTGTACAATACCAACTGCTTTTCTTTTTTAATCAGAATGTAATGTAAATAAACTCTTTTGCTGATATTATTAAAGGTTTCAGCTATTATTGGCAGAATTTTTTAAGAGATGCTAATAAAAGATTTTTCTTTAGATCAAGCAATGTGCAGCCTAGAATCACAGTCAAACGGGGGGGACGCTTCCTGTGATTTTAAAATTTATATAATAATTTTAAGAAATGGCTCATATAAATTTTTTTAAAGAGTTGGTAATGGTATTCCCACTGAGATGGTAGTTTCCCATTCCTCAGAACACAGCTGAGCTACAAAACATGTTGCAGCCATAGAAATAGTGAAAGAAAATCTGGCTTCACAGATTCATTTTTACCCTATTTAAGAGCTGGCATAAGAACTATACAAAGGTCTGAAAAAGACCTGTAACATGAAAACCTTTGGTTGGGTCTTTCTCTTTTTCTTGTGTGAGCAAATAGGAGTTTTCTCTACTTCTTTTTTTTTTTTTTTTCCTGAGACAGGAGGACTGTAGTACACAAATGGATTCAGGCTATCACCTCACTTGCTGCTCTGTCAGTCTTGCATATCCTCTCTGCTTTGAAGAAAAATGAAATCTGCACATTGAGCGGTCTGGTTCAAGCATTTTGTTGTTATGCTTGTAACTGCCAACACCTGCTGTAGAGACTTGGTTCCCTGGGCTCCTCATCCCTCTCCTGAATTCCCCAGTGAGGTTCATCACAGGACAGGTTTCTGTGCTAAGGTAATCCTTACTAAAATATCATACTTGTTTGGTGTTTCTTAGCTCATGGTAAGCACACCAGAATAAAAAGATAAATACCTTAACATCTCTCTTGCTTGAGAGATGGAACTACACAGGCAAAATAAATTTTTCAGAGGTACAGTTAAGAGGTGTGTACAAGAGTGTAGAAGAATTGCAGAGTGTACAAGAATTGAAAATTCCATTGAGTTCATTCCAGAGACTTTTAAAAAATCCTTCTTCCTTTAACAACATATTTAACTTGTTCCTCCCCTCTGTGTTAGTGGAAAATTTTGCATACTATAGTGTTACTAGAAACTTTCTGTCTATCTGAATTAAGAACCACCAGAAGTCTCTCTACAATAGTTTCTGAGTAAAACTGAAAGGACTAAGCGGCTGAATACAAACTTCCAAAACAGAGGATATGGCCAGTTGCTTTGGAAGAAAAGTCCATTCAGTTGCCCGAGGTCTTGGAGAAGTTAAGACCACCCAGAAGGCAGGTAGCCTGCCAAATTAAAATCGAAAGTCCTTCATGCATAAAGGGCTGCAGTTTGCTTTGAGAACTCTCAGGACTGTTGTGACTTTACTTTTTATACTTCAGTATTTAGAGCCACAAAGGAGACCTTGAAATGTTATTTTAGGATTACTTAATCTCACCTATATGAAAAAGTAATAGACAATTATAGAAGAAGCAGAGATGAGGTGAGAAGTACCTCTGTTGTGAAACTCAGATAGGCACTGAGAGTTGCAGATATGGTAATATCAAGAAGGCTACACTGTGCACTGCACACAGCATTAAATTTACATGCAAGCAGGTGAAAAAAGAGGTAATAGTGAGAACAGAAAGAGTGTTGTATCAGAACAGGATGATTATGGCATCGCTAGTGCCATTCAGTAAATGTTTTGAAAACTGCCAGATTAAGTCTACCCAAAATTAAGATGTGGTTTTCACACTTGTAATCCCTGAATTTCCATCTGTGTCATTACTCAGTCTCTAATTCCCCTGAACTGGACACTAATTCAAACAAAACAAAGTAATTTGAGCACTTTCTAATCTTGAGAGACATTTGCATCCAGTCTTTGAAACCAACTGTATTAGTTGCATGTGTCAATAAATAGGGGAATAGCACTGTCAGAAATACTTTAAGATAAATGTGGAAATAGCGGGTGTTCTATGTTTGGAATGGTCTTCAGAGTTCCCATTCTGTTAAAATTATTTTTTAAATTGAGGAATATAAGAATGTAGTTCACACTTGCACTTTAGGATGTAATAATCTGTTAAAATGTTCTGTTAGGTTTTATAAATGAGCATTCGTTTGAAAAATGTTTAATACTTTACAGGTATAACTAAGGCAGCAGCTTCCATTGGTGCACTGTGCTACTAAAACCAGGGTTACCAGAGGCTGGCTTATCAAGGAGTTGTTGATTATGCAGCATCACCTGCTTAGTAGCACAAACCTGCCAAATACCAGCGACAATTTATGGCATGTGCTTGAATCTTAATTATTTCAATTTGTATTGTAACTAGTGATGAGAACATCACTAGAAATGCAATGGTTACCTATTTGTAGGGTGCCGGTAATAACATAGATTTACAAATTATTTTGTAACGACTAAAAGTGTAACTGCATATTAACTTGGAACACAATAAGGTCATGGCAAGAAAATACATTGTTCTGATGAATGACACTAGACTTCACCATCTGCGTGGCACCTCAGTCACGCTAGGAGCAAGTCCAGGCATGCATCAAGGTAAAATTGTAATAATTCTTTTCAAAAATACACCTGGAAGTTTTCCAAGAATGAAAACGTTCCTCCTCAAAGTTTGTTACTTGAATACTGTATCTATAGTGTGAAATGCAAAAGAATAGATTTATTTTTTTTTTGGTCAGAGTATGCAAATCTGTTCTGACTACCTAAGTGAGTAGCACGGCTATATATATATTTTTTTTTCCTGGTAATTACTGCATCAAAGTGAATAACTGATGGTTGAGTTGTAGACCAGCTTTAGGGAAAATATATTTGCAAACTTGAAATAAAAAGTCTAAGACAGGTTGAACTTCATTAATTCATCACAGATTAGGAGATACATCACTGGCAATTTGTTCCTTTGAGTGTGATTTTTTTTTTTTTTTAACCCCGAACTTACTTTTTCACTAAAAGACTTTTATTGTTTTTTATGTAGTAGTAGGTTCCAGTATAGTATTTCTGAATACAGAAAAAGACTGACCAGCCCTACAAAAGCCAAAAAGGAAGGAAAGTGTTTATGTGAAATAGATGGGAGACAGCTTTTAAAAATATGCTAGTAATCCCTGAACCTCCCTAAAAACTTCATGAGTAACACTTACTACCTATTTTGTATTAAAGATACTGTCCAGGATAGAAAACTACATCAGAAATATAGGAAGGTTGACTTCACGGTGTCAGTAGGTTAGAGGAACTTAGCAAAAGAAAAAGCTTTGTTGCAAAAAAATGGAAGTAGGCTTCTACAAAGCAAACTTTATTTTAGAATATGTTATCTTGCCTTTATCAAAGCAGGTACTAATTCCATTGCTGTTTAGTGCAAAGCCAGGAACTTCACATAAGACCAAGTAAAAATCCTGTCACTTAGATTTTGCAGCTGAGTATTCTTCTTGATCATTCAATTTAGAAAAGACTAAGCCATTATTTGAAAACTGAAAATGTTTGATTCTTCAGTTGGATAAATTCTCTTATGCTGAGACAAGATTTAAATAAACTGCAGATTACCCTAAAACTGAGTTTTTGACATCAGGCTATGACCCGTTCCATTAACCAAACTGCTGTGCTGTTTATTTTAGACAATCTGTTTAATTTTACTTTACTTCCGTTTTAATGTATTGAAGATCACAACCCTCCAATATGTGCTATTTAAGTTTTCTTTGCTGATGACAAGTTTAAATTGGAAGTAGTTTTGCAGAATTATGTGTGTCAGTACAGATAGAACAGAACAATGTAATTATCTACAGGTCAGTACAGATAGAACAGAACAATGTAATTATCTACAGGGCAAATCATTAAAGCTAAATAATACTAAATTAAACTAGAAATCAGCTGCAAAAGCAGACCTGCATTTTAAGCTTTGCAGACTCATGAAAGGCTTCTTATATAGAGCTAAGCTGCTGGCATCACAAATTGTTAATTCATTATTAACATTGTTATCAGTCCTTATGGATTTTGTGACCCTTAAGCATAGCATAGGAGCTCTGCGAGTTTGAGAAAACGGTAAGATTGTACCTTTTGTTTTTGATTAATTGATAAAGTACTATATTCCCATTCAGTTGTACCCTTTGGACAATCAGTTTTATAGGACCACTGCATAAATTCACAGGAGGCGACCATTGCAAACTGCATTAGAAGATGTATAAATATGGTAGGGAAGTGTCTCGAGCCATCTTGGGTGGGATTTTTCTAAATAGAAATTTTAATTGCTTTCAAAGTTACAGGATTGTATAATTAGAGCAATAATTTATATTTTTTTATTTATGGAAATGAACAAATAGAAAAGAGCAAATTTACATAGCAAAAGCTCCTCATTGTAGGAAGAAAAAATTAAAAATATCTAGGTTTCACCCTATATAGCTCATGTAAATAAAATACGTTCTAAGAATGGGAAATAAAGAAATGAAAGGAATTGTGGTCTCCTGTCACAGTGTTTACAGAAGTTGCCAAGGATAGTTGCAAATCCCTCTACCCAATAGGAATTATACTTCCATGCTCCTACACCCCAATCTTCAGGCTAGAGTGCATTCTGAAGGGCTAGGGGGGAAAAAATGGTGCTAGAAGCCATTCACTGATGTTATTGTGTACTCTTTACAAACATGGATGGCATTTGGGGCTGGAAACCAGCAGATTTCACCTCATAGAATCATCTAGGTTGGAAGGGACCTTTAAGATCATTTAGTCCATCAGCCTAACTGAAAAAACCCCCATCTCTAAGCACTGTGTCTACCCATCTTTTAAATACTTCCAGGGATGGTTTCTCAACCTAGGCAGGCCATTCCAATGCTTAATAACCTTTTCTGTGTAAACATTTTTCCTAGTATCCAATCTGAACCTCCCCTGGTGCAATTTGACGTCTTTTCCTCTTGTCCAATCACAAGACCTCCAGAAAGACTGGAAGGGCTTTCTGCATTTACTTGTGGCCAAAACAGTCTTTAAGTATTTTACACAATGTAAGCCTGCTCCAGCAGAAAGAACTTTGGAGGTTTCTCCTCTCAATGTCCACAGTCTGCTTCATAACCAGAAAATGTATGAATTCCAGCACCAGCTATGGGAGGCTGTGGTGGAATTTCAATATCTATGCTTGTAATCAATATACTTACATCAGTCTTACTCAGTAATCTCAATATATCTAGGATACTATTTTCTTTTTCTCCTGGTTTTTTTTTATTCCCCTTTTGTGGTAAAGGGAGCACAACATACTTTATCTAAAATTTATTAGGAAACTTAAATCTGGAGAGAATATTAAAGTATTTTTTTCTTACAAACATTACCATTACCAAAATGCTTCTAGCTCCATTTTTACTTTTGAGATATTTTAGCCATGTTTTGGGTTATGCTGGTCAGTATAGGGTATGCAAAGAGTTATGATGCTTCTTTACTCTTCTGTTGTCAGCCTCTGTAGTATAGCAGTTGCCTTTAGTTTCCTGTACTTTCAATCAGAAAAGGGTAGCATTGATTTTGATTGATACATAGCTTATTGAGACACAGTGTATCTGCCATGTCTGCTTATAGAATAGAAAGAACTACACGAGATAGTAAAAGACTATTGTGCTGAACTTTGTGTGGGCTGGTGGGCGTGACAAATCTAAAGCCATTTTCTTCCATTCATTTCATTTGGACGTCTCCATGGCCCAGCAATGAGCAAGATTGTTGGAGAAATATGGCTCGTGAAATTGTGAGTACAATGCCAGACAAAATACTGGAAATGTTACTTCTGTTAGCAGCTCGTGGTGCTCCCCAGTTTACACTGTAAACTTGCTGCACTCTAAAGAATAGCAATGGCTATATAGCTTGTATGACAAAATGAGGACCCCCATGAAGCAAGTCCTTAAATTTGTTTTTGTCACCACACTGAGCCTTGTAACCTTCCTGTAACTCCCTCCTTTGTGGGTACTATGCAATACTAAACTTTGCAGTTTTTCCTCTTTCCCAGCATATTCAATAGCCTTTGAATATGAAAGCCCTTGTGGTTAGGTTACTGGGGACAGGAAGAAAGGCACAGAGTTTTCCCCAATTACTTCACTTCTGATATTTACTATTGAGATTACTTATGAGTTTATCCATCAAACTATGCACTTTGCATGTATGAGACCATATAATTTTAAGCTCTAAGAAAAAGCCAAACACCAGAAAGTTCAGGATAAGAGGCAACTATTTTTTAAGTAAATCAAAACATTTTCAGTAGTTCTTAGTTTCCTTATTAGGTTTCAAGCATACAATATGGCAATGTTGCTAAAAGTTGTCCAGCAACACCACCAGTCATGAATCAGAACAGAATTCTAACCTCAATCCTATGGGTTTTTAAAAATATATATATTATTTATATGAGTATATAAACCCACATGTGTATTATATATATAGGGCCCCAGTTTAGTTTATTTCTAAAGGAACTTCAGAAACATCTGCCTTAGTTTAGCAATGAAAAACAAGTGTGATTCAAGCAAACTCCAACAGAGGTCTTATTCTTTAGGGAAATCAGATTGGGTATGGGTTTGAATAAATTCAGATTCAAACTCCACCAGCCTGTGGGAGTCTGAATAGCTCATCATGTATTCAAGACACACTGTTAGGTACAAATGCCAACCAACAGAGCTGCAGTACAGAGATCAGATTCTTTTTCCATCTTAAAGCAGCAATTTCCTTTCTAAAAAAACACACTAAACAAATCCTGCAAGGACCAAGTCTTTTATTTTGTGATTTTTTTCTCATCTAATTGTTGGGGTATTTTCTTCTTTCATTTAAAATACTGTCAGAATATGAAGGCTATAAACAAGGAAAAAGAAACAGTTCACAAACAGAACTGGAACGATAGAGAAAAAGATAACTAATTTATCTGCTTTGACAGAAAATAGCTTGCTCTGTGATCTGTCATTTGGCTAATTTTCCCCTTCTAACTGGGTGAAATGAGTTTTGCTGAGATTTCTTTTGAAAATCTACACGCAGGGAGGCTGAACTTATCCACAGGAAAAAGCACATGTTGTTTTGTTCCACATTTATCAAGATTTTAGCGCTAACGGTATGCAACATTGCCAATCGCTTGGACTGGGCTTTTACATGAGGCAGATTGTGCAGGTCTCGGTGCTGCAGCTGACAGCAGGAAATCTGGGGTAGATTTCAGAACAAAAGAAGAAAAATCAGCTTGATTTATTTATGCATTGAGCATGCTCCACTTACATTGTGTGTCGTGATTCCTTGTTTCTAAGGAAACAACTATGATGCTGAGCATATTCTCTCCTACCATGAACTGCGGGATTTTTGTTCTCCTCAGTATTTTTTTCAAGACATAAATCTGAAATAATTCGTTGCACTTGACTGGCATTGATTTATATTTACCATTCTTAACATATTAGTAGTAGAAGAGATTATAAATCTATGCTGAAATAAACTACAATGAATATATAGTACAGTCAAATTAATTTAATTGCATTTGGGATGGAATTGCCCCAGTTGACAAGGGAATAAAGATGTTATACAATTGCTGTCCCTAGATGGTGCCTTTACTTTGAATCTTTGTGCTCTTTGAAGGGATAATCTGCATTATGGATCATTTATCATTTAAAAAAAAAAAAAAAATCATTGGAGTGTGACTATTCAAATTCTGCTTTCACTGGCATCTGCTTCCAGTGTCCACATCACTTAGATATTGCACCTAGGGTAGCAGTGTGATAATGTTGAAAAAATGGGAAGAACTTGATGGAAAGGATGGCACAATGGAACAAAATGATGTTTTTATCCATCAGTTAGTGTGGACTGCTAAAATAAAGAAGAAATTTACAGATGTACAATAGCTACAGATGTTGTTTCAGTACAATGATAAAGATATCTTGAAGGAAACTCTTTCCCCATTTGCTAGTCAGCTAAACTCTGAGCAACTGCAAAGTCTTCTCACCTGGAGTGTGACCCAAAGGGTCATTTTTATGGTATTAAAACTTGTCTAAATAGGATTGTAGAGTTGCAGTAATTGAACTGGGTAAGTTGCCTATTGATTTATTCTAAGCTATGGACTGTGGTTCTTCATTTGTTTGTTTCCAGCAGGTTTGTGATTTTTGCTTTGTTTGAGTGTTGTTAGTACAATAAATGAAATTATTAAATTCTCCACAGAGTAGCAATTTAAGTTATAATTAAGGTGAAGAAATCCATTGAAACAGAAATAAACAGAAAGTGCAAATAAACCTTATTTAGTCTATGAATCTGAAAAGAGACAAGTATAGCTATTTTATAACTTCTATTGCTATGAGCATTTGTAGGAGGGCTCTGAGATATCCAGGCACTTCCTCTTTTTAACAGCAGATGTGTTTAAATCCTGGAAACTTCGTATCAGCAAAGCACCAATAGATGCAGCAAAATGTAACCAAACAGCTAGGATTTGTTTCTGTGCAGAGGTATACAGAAACTAGGATACCTTTTGCCATAGTTTCCTTCTCAATGTAACTTAAAGTTTCTGCAGCAAATGTAGCCTGCACTTCTGACAGCTGTTCATGTGGCCCTAGAAGTAAAGATAATCCTAATAGTCAACCTCATCTGACAGAAAATCTGGTCAGAGCATTAAAGATAGGAAACAGTACTTTGATGTTACCAGGAGATGTGGTCAGAAAGAACCAGGATTAGCTGTAATAGCTACCACAACTTAGGAGAGAAGCAAAATGAAATGAACGTATAAGATCTAGATGTAGCCTTCACTATACTTTGAGGTTAAACCTGAGGGAAAAGTGTACTATGTTTTCCTAATTCAGCTACAAGAGAAGCATTAGTGAGTAAGCAGAGAGTGAAATCTTATTGGATAGCTAGTGCTCAGAATTACAAGCAAAAAGAAAAATATTGGTACAGACTGGAGTCTTCAGGCCTTTGACTCATCACAAACTGGCAACAGAAAGGTTAGTGAAGTGGGCAATTACCTCATTTGCAAAATGAGTCCAGCATCTCCGTGTGAAGAGACAGATAAAAATCCAGCCATTTAATTTCTGCTCAGCCTGAGCAAACTCTACAACACTTGGAGAGAATACAGGATGTGGGTTGAGCCATTGTATGTAGTGTAGTGTAAGGAATACTCACTTCTATTTTAGCTGTAAAATCATGAATGTCTCTTAAAGGAGTCTCACAAGTATAAAATTACCATGACTAGAACATTTCTCATAACCTGTTACAATATATTGACAAGAATTAATTGGAACTCCTGAACCAGGCTGATAATATACATTTACAGCTGTGGTACCATATCTACCTGAAGATTGTTTAGCTCTCTGCTTAACCTCTGT
Organism: Nycticryphes semicollaris; assembly: GCA_013400055.1. Classification (NCBI taxonomy): domain Eukaryota; kingdom Metazoa; phylum Chordata; class Aves; order Charadriiformes; family Rostratulidae; genus Nycticryphes; species Nycticryphes semicollaris. Next base: position 508,297 of record VXBJ01004042.1, read on the forward strand.
ACCAAAAAACATCTATACCTGTTTAAACTCCCAGGAGATGTGGGTTTTTCCAAGTTTCATCGGAAGGGTTTTTTTTACTGACTCTGAACTTGCTTTTCTTTACCCCTTACCTTTTGTCTTTAGTAGAATAGTTCTGGTAATGGGTTTTATAGCAGCAGGGATCTTAATAGGCTAAGTTGGTTATGTTTCTGCACTTAATGAAACATAATTTCTTCTGGCATGTTAAGAATCCAGCAAGACACTGTGTGTGGCTTGTAGGCATCTTTATTTTGTATTTTTCAATACTTGTAGCCTTTAGCCTTAAATTCTTTTTTTTTTTTTTTTTTTTTATTACACTAAGGAAGATGAATACTGCAGAAGAGACTATGAAGTAAGTTAATATCTATCAAGCCTTAGAGTGAATTCCCATTTTATAAGTGGCATTCTATATCACATTTGACTGCAAATACTTCCTGGCTTATCTCCAATTTGAAAGTGATACTATAGTCAATATTAACTAGCCCCTCTTAACTAACAGTCAGCGAAGAAGAGAATTACATCAGTGCTTTAGGAAGGGATGTGTAAGTCTCAGGACTTAAGAATGTAATTTGCTTTAAACGGGTACTTCATTTGTCATTCTGAGTAAAGATGTTGCTGGAATCAGGATCTAAGTAGGCCACCTAGTTAAGTATCTTCCTACTCTAAGAATCCCTCAAGAAGTTCACTGTCTATTTTTAAAGCCTGGGTGATGAAGATTGAAGTTTTCTACTGAGAAACTCTTGCTTTTTTGAATGTTCTGTTCACAAGAAAATAAACACACACAAAGTTTGTAAATCTCCCCAGAGATATTCTAACAAAAACATTAGTCTAGCCTTATTCATCTTTTTTTACTGGAGGTTGAAAGTGAGAACAAGCTTTAGCAGAACAGACACTCCAGACTCAATATGGCAGCAACATGCTTGAAAAAATTCACATGCACAGAAAAAAAAAAGCTTAACAGTAATGTTTCAAGTTGAAATTGTCAGCAGATTTTTTCATCAGACTGGATATTAGAAAGGAAGGTAACTGGTGGGACTTCTGTTGTTTTTCCAGGAATTAAGAACATTCTAAGACCAGACCCAGGGCCAGAGATGAGGCTTATTAAACAACAAGCCAAAAACTCTTCAGGAATAAACATTCTGAAAAATAGTATCTACACTTAGGAGCTCTGATCAGCTTTATTAAATATTGAATAATTGCTTTTTCAGTACTGAAGGCAATAGAATTAGTCCAGCTTTGCAACATCGCCATTGGCAAACTCGTCTCATTTTACTTCTGCAAAAACCCTCTGTCAAAACGATTATTCTATTGCATGTTATCTCGATTATCCAATTTTGAAAAGTAAGCGAACTTGGGTCAATTTTAAGACACAGAAAGAACGTGGACAAAATGGCAGGAAAACAGTGCTCCAAAGCAATCTTCCCTTTCAAAATCTACAACTTTTGGACATTGATCTGACTAGAAGGCTGCTAATCCACTTTTCTGTGTGAGTTTAATGCTTGTTTTCTTCAACATAATTAAATATCTTAAATAAATAAATCATTGCTCATCTTTGGTCCTTCTTACAGCCTTTTCCTGTTTGGAAACATTCCCGAGTACTTTTTAAAACATATTTTCTGTTCTACTTGTACTTTCCAAGTAAGCGGAATAAGCCAAATATCAAATATTCCAGATTTTCTGCTTTGCTTCCTTCTGTATGTTGCCTGTGATGAGGACCCCTGGAACTAGCAATGAATTACCAGAAAGCCTGAGGAGAGCACCAAGTGGGGACTTTGATTACATTCCAGTCCCACTCAAATATAATATACTGCAAGACGTGACCTGTTTAGTTCTCCTGTAAGCACTAGGCCTGCTGTGTGCTATTCTAGATGAGAACATAAATGCTCAGATTGCCTTGTTTTCATTAAATACTGAAAGAAACATTTAGAGAATGTCTTACTCTTCATATTGTCACTATTCTGTTTTCTTATGTGTGTATATGTAAGGTATGTTTTAATAATAATTTGTAGGCTTTTTCCATTATTTGCAACTTTTGCTCTAAAAGTGCTTAGAAAGAGGCTTAATTTTAAAATAAATAAATAAATAGAGAAGGAAGAGGATAATGTCTTACTGATCACACAGATTAATTTTTGCAGTTCCAGCTATTTATGAAAAGTAATTTTGAGACTCCTTTTTTTCAGAATTTTCTCCCAGTAGTAAGGTTTCCTTATTTGTTTTTACTCAATTACCCTTCTTGGTGTGAACATTAATTACTGGTCAGGGCTGTTCAGTCTGCTTGTCTGGTCAGGTTGCAAAAGAACCAGTAAAAATCAATCTGAAGACAGTAGGTTGAGCACTCCAGCAGGTTAGAAAAGGCCAACATATAATCAGAGGGAGTCTACAGGAAAGCTATTGACCTCCGTGCTTGTTTATTGAGAGACTGAAATACAGGAAAATAAATAGACGTTTATTCTATATAATTGTCAAAATGAATAGTGACAACAGCTTAGAGAGATAACTATTACCAGAACTAGTTCCTTTATTTAACAAAAACACATACTGAAGTCTTTCTTTGTGAGCAATACCACTCCTACCAAATACTGTGAGTATATGTCTAATTTATACAAGATACTGATTTCATGTTGTTTGAAACTCATTCTGTTAACTAACTATACTAATCCCTTGCATATGTCACTTCTAGTGACATCTTAAATCTTAATCTTGTGGGGGATTTCTGAGTTGCTGGACATAATGCTTCAGGACATGAGTGCTTCTAGGTATTAGAAATCTATGTGCTCCAGTTTCCCTAACTACTTCACATTTTAAGAGCATTAATTAGTTCTCAGGTGAACTGAGGAACCCATTTATTGCTGTATCCAGGCCGTAAGATTTCAGACACTAGCCAACCCATAATGATTTAAGTCTTACATAATTGCAATGTTGTTTATTTAGAACTGATAGATTGGAAGAATATAAGGATATCCCATGAGAGAAGGTTCTGCGTTCAGGGGGCAAAAGTAGTGAGGGCACATTTTCTAGGGACAGCCTGGATCCCTGCAGCTCTCAGCCTGCTTTTCAGATTTGGCACGTGTTGTTCCCAGCAATCTCAGTGTAGTTAGGACTTACCAAAAGACTTTTAAGTTTAGAGTAATTTTCAACAAGAGCCCAGCCAAGCCCCTGAGAAAAAGGGGCCTGGTGTGAAGTTGAGGGAGCAGCCAAGTGCTGAACAGAGAGGCAAGGAGGAGCTGCGGGTTCTGAGGTGAGCCATGGTGAAAAAATGAGGCTGCTCAGGCAAGAGTGGAGATTGGAAATGGAGCAGGCACTCCAGAGATAATAAGACGACAAGAAGTTGGTAGTATTGACAGCAAGTAGAGGAAGATAAGAAGCTTTTCATGGTCATTTGCAGCTTTGCTAGTTTTCCAAGTATGTCTTTCAGAGTTCAACTCCATGTCAACAGAGTTCAAAAATGTGGTATAGGTGTCAGTGGTGCAGTTAATTATCATTCACTGGTCATTTGCCCTTGCAATATACACATGACTTTTTTCCAACAAAAATATCCCATCTGAGGGGAAAAAGCCCAATGCCTTAAAACACCAAAACAAAATGAAAATCCCAAACGCACTAAGCAAACCCAAGCAACCAAAACAGCCTGCAAAATCCTTACATATCTCTTTCATCCGCTTACACAGGCTAGTTGCCAAAGAAAAAGATGTAGCACAAAATATGTATGAATTTTACAGCAGGCTTTTGATCAATTAATTAATTTTTGAACCTCTGAGACATGCTAAAAACTATAATTTCATTTCTGTTTGGAGCCCAGCAGCTGATTATTTTGCTGCTTCTCAGCTTTATCATTTCTTGCACTTTGTTGGGACTGATTATAACAGATCTAGTAGTATAAACACAGGAACATGATGGTTTATTAATTGAATGTTTTTATTGCTGAAAGGAAAAAAAAAAGTTCTATTTAAATTCTAGCTGTCATCACTATCAATGTTTTTAAAAGGGAAAGCATCCCGAAATATCAAGATGACTTTCATATCTCCATGACATCATTATTTCACTAACACTCATAAAAGTGAATAAACAAGTTAGAGCTTTCTCTAACTTCACCCATATTGATTGAACTTGAGATGAAATTGATTCTCACTCGAGAACGTTGCAAATAATTAGGGAACATTAAGACGAATGGGAAACTTCTTGAGAAAGCAAGCTGCATATCCATCATTACCCATAGTTGGCAACCCCCAAGTTAGATTTCATCTTAACTAATTTATTTTAATATGGAAAGATAAAAGTTGTCCAAAATACAAGATGAAGCTTCATGAACTCTTCTTACAAATATTACTGACTTCTAAATTGCCACTTTGCTTTGTATGTTTGGTAACGAGCAGCAGCTTTGAATGGGGCCCAGCAGCATAAAATACTAAGACTTTAATATCAAGTGTTGTTCTTCAGGAGGTTCGTATCACCCTGGAAGAAGTTACCAGTTGGAGCTTCTGTTATTCATTACAGTCCCGGTATTGGACTTGAAATACATTGGTGTGTACCAAAAAGCACTTGGCTGATGACAATTAGCATAAAGCATTGTAGAAATGGCTCTTTTCCAATATTTTAGCAATACCTGAAGATGTTTAGATTTTGTCTACAGATCTGCCATACAGGATGAAATATATTCCCCCTGAGAAGCTTGTTAATTTATTTAGAAGTAGTACACTACTTCCAGTACAACTTCTTAAAGCTACTGATTAGGCAGAATGCCTTTTATTAGACTTTTTGATGGTCTAGGGTGACACTATGTGGCTAATCCGAGCACTAAAATATCAAATGCAAGTTATCTCTTGGACTAACTCAGAATTAAACTAATCTAACTCTTAATTCTAGTGCTAAACAGGCAGGGGTAGAGCATAGCATGTCTTATATGTCATACGAAACAGTGAGCACGTCTGAACTTTTTATTCTTAACTACCATAACCTTTGCAGAGAATCATTTGACAAATACATGCAACAATGAAAGACATGATCACACTGAAAGTAGACCTACTCTGCCTTAAAAAGGACAGAAGAGATAGCCTGGGGTCTAACCCTTTCAGAAAAAGTATTTATAGAATCTCTTTAGCACTGTCCTCTTTATCCATCATCATGTGCGTATTCTTAAGGCTCTTAGGAAATAAACCACAGACAATGATCCTGGTCCAACATCTTGATCTTTTTCCTTTTAGCATGAATTCTGTTTTGTTTTCTTTGTCCCTGCCCTCCCTTCCCTCCCCACTCCCTACCCCTCAGCTCTCTTCCCTGGAATAAGTGCTCCCAAATCATCCGTTCACATGGATGCACACACTTCCAGTCTAATTCTGCAAATAATACCAGACCTCTGTATCTGCACAGATACATGTGAAAGTTCTTTATACCTGTAATTCATATCCATGGTTGGCCTCACACGTTTGGATGGCAGTCTGTTTCAGCCTGTATATCTTGAATGAAACGTAGCTCATAATTCCACAGATTTCAACAAAGCTTCACCACTTCTACCCTTTAACAATTCAAAGTCATCAGTTTATGAACTCATCCAGGAAAGCTCCCTTTCTGAGTCAACACTGACTGCAGAGGGGCAGCCATAAACTTTTAATACTCTATCAGTTCCTCGTCAAAGCTTTTCAGCATGCACAAACACGTCATCAGGGAAAAACAGTCTGAGTGTGACATATTGTGTAGCACCCTCCAATTTAATGTCTCAACCTGACAAATAATCATCACTTTAAATTGCCTCAGGCCTTATCTTGCTATGAAAGCAACTCTCTTTTGTTATCCTTCAGATGCAACTCCATTTTCAGGTATCTGCTCTTAAAATTTAAAGTTGAAAACAGTTTGAGCCTGCTGCAATATCCAGACGTTATCTATTGCAGTGATGAGCAAGGACTTCCATAATTAGCTCAAGCATTTTGTATAATCTCTACATAATTAGATTGTGCTCTTCCTTTCCCGCCCCCTGCACTTAAACTATGCGAGGCAATTTTTGTAGTGTTCTTGTTTCCTTGGTGCAAATTCCCGAAAGGCTAGCTCAGCTCTCTTCCCAATTTTCTGTAGTGTTTGCCTCAGAACAAACATAAATTATTTTGGATTCAGAGACTGTCCTAAACCAGACTGTCCTAATCCATTTCGGCTACTTGTCCCCATATTTAAACCCACAGCTAAAATAAATCTAATAATACTTATGGGAACAGACCTTCCTTGTTGGCCCTTTGTAGGTTTTTTTGTATACCAGCATTTACCACTGAGGCAGCTTGTGACCATGATTCCCTGTCTCATTATTTTCAGTTTGTCAGATGCTGAGCAACTGTAAATCTGTCTCTCCTTCAAAGCCATGAAAGTTTTGCTGGTTCAGGGTAGCCCAAGATGTTGGCTCTCAAACCAGACTTCAGTCACTTCCTTAGCTATCACTGCTGCTATTAGAATTTCTATGCCTAGATAATATTTTTACAGCAGAACAGTTCCTTTCCAAATGATCTGTTTACCCAAAGGGAACTTCTAAAGTTAGTTTGCTAGATATCTTTCCTTGCATTTATTACATAGTTACATATTAAAAACCATCCTATTTTGGTTGTCTGTAACTATCACTTGAATTTTAACATTGACCCTCAAAAATTAGACATTAGAAGTTGTAAGTCAACACAACACAACAATCATATTTTACACAACCTAGCTGTTTCTAATGGGAGCTGGGGGAGGGGACAGGAAGAAGTAATGCCTAACTTTTTTGAAGTAGGCCTGGTCTCATATTTTCTTAGCTGGGTCAAAACATTTCCGTATATTTCATTCATCCAAGGTATAAGGAAAAGGCAGACCTCCAAAGTTTATCCCCTAAAGCCTAGCCTCTTAAATATCTGGCTGGTGGGCATTCACCAAGCCAATCCAAATGCTATGTTACAGTAGGAAGGATTCTTTCTGTTCAGTTCCCTTCAGTAGTAGCACTCCATTATGTTCCCCATTATTGTTACAGAAATTTAGGTGATTCTGCTAACTCGTTGCTTGGCCAGCTGGAATTACCATTTAATCCATTTCGGCGGTCAAGTTTAAGTACTTTAAAGAGCTCAGTAATATTCAGCTTCCCCCTTCCCCAGAGACATTTTTACTATTCTAAGGACAGAGTCAAATTGTGATATAATTTTGACAAACTCTTGGAACATTATTGACCTTGAAGCTTGCTGCTGATAATGATTTGTAAGTCTGGTTGACAGACTCTGCTAGAGGTTTTCACCTTACCATCTACTGCCAGTTCACGTACTCACCACCTGCACTGATGGTAGGCTTCTCAACAACACTTCAAGTCCTAGAACTAGATGTAGCTAATTCAGGCCCTTTCCTGGAGATCTTCCTTGTAGATCTTCAACTTTAAGCTGTATGCTAAGAGACAAACAATTCCTTATCCTAAATTTTCACATGGACTATATCACTTACGGAGACAAATAAATATCCTATTGAGTTTTCCACTAGAAGGAAGCTGTATTATCCCTCTGTTTCCTTGTCACAATGGTTTTAGCCAGCTGTTCTATAGAGCAACCCGATTGCTTTTTTAAAGGTGTGAAATCAGAATTGTAGCTGTTAAATGAAGTTTTGACAATCTGCATAACTAATAGGAAGATTTGAATATCTGCGTTGAAAAATATGATAAGAAAATACAATGAAAAGATGATCAGAAGAGAACCAGACTGTTTAAATTATTAGAGGTTAATTTAGACCTGCTGGAGGGTGTGTTATTCTCCTACTTTGAAATTAATCAGAAGGGTTCCTACTCTGAGCTTATAGCTACATTTAATGTGATATGTGGAAACATTATATTCTTGTACCTGGGGCACAAAGTTCTGGCTATAGGAATCCAATTTACAGGTCTCGGGTCCTGTACAGTGTGCAAGCCAATAAAGAATTCTTCACCTTGACAGACATTCTTTGCCTCAACTTGCAGTTTCCCAAACTTCATAGTCCATCCTCCTTATCATGCGTCTCGCTGTTCTTCTGTCATTTGTCCTATGCATTTACTGGAGAAGTAACAGAATTCCTTCCTCCGGAGAAATATTTATGATGTGTGTTACGCTTATCTATGCCACCAGCAGATCCAGCGCTCCTTCAGAAGATTGAGTCCCATGCAGGAATTGCTGAGTACACGAAAGACTAGTCTTTCAGCTCAAAGTCAAAATACAAATGATTTTATGAACTTGTTTGTCTTTCCTGTCCTCAAAATGCACAATGTAATGATTTTTTTCTGTAGAAAAGGTTTACGTATTATTCCTAAAAATACATTAAAAATGTCTTCCTCAGTCATTAGACTACTATCAAGCTTTTCTGCAGCTATATTTAAGATATTTTAAGAAAATAATAATCCCCCAGAAATAAAAAAAAAAAACAAACGAACCAATTCACAGACAGTTATAGTACCATCTGCACTGGTATTGAGCATGGTTTTTTGAGGTTTTTTAAAACTAAACATCCTCAAAACATCCTGAATAGGTGCATAATCTAATTGTATAATTCTTGGTTGGTTTATTTTTATATTCTGGTTTTGGCAGCTGGATTAATCTCTACAGCAGTTTACAAACAAAAACCCCACCACCCCAAAATGCAGAAAATCCTAACAACAAAAGACAGGTAAAGGGAAAAAAAATTAAAACTTATCAGAAAACAAAAGCAATTCTTAGAAAGTTGTTTGTTTTGATCAGAATAACCTAACACATAAGAGACTGCTTCAAAATGCAGCAATTTTCTGGGAATTACTGAAGCTTGAAGAAAGTGTTTCAAGTGATAATCTGCTATTTTCATGGCACTGAACAAAGTGATGTTAATGAGATTCAGTTCTAACATCATATGTCTTTTATAGCTGTATTGTAATTATGCTGAGGGCATCCAGAACAGATGAATGAACACAGTGTCCATTCTATGGAAATAAAAATTGATTTTGAAGTTACAGTTTAGATAATTTGTAAATTACTCATTCTCCATATAAAAGTGCTGAGGTGGTGAAAGTAACTGTTATGTGTAAGGTAGTCATTAAACCTGCAGAGGAATAGATAACATTTGCAGTTGGGTGATAATACACAGAGGTGTTGTGCAGTGTGGGCTGTAGGATCTGTGGAGAGTTGGAGTCCTACTGATTTTACACTCTTGACCTGTGTTGTTATTCATAACACATTCTTTGAACCTGGGTTGTCTCGATTGTATTTTCAACTCAATTTGAAAGAGGATATTTCTTACAGCATGGACCATTAACATGGTGGAGAATGCCCA
>VXBJ01004042.1:528614-544671 GCA_013400055.1 Nycticryphes semicollaris
CTCAGAGTGAATAAGAGTTCAAACAGCTTTTCAGCCAGCAATGTTTTTAATATATATATTTATAGATTTCGGTTGCCGTGGGTTTTTTATTTTATTTTATTTTAATTTTTTTTTTTTTTTGCAGTGACCTTTTCAGCTAAAGTGATGTCTCCAGGCTATGTATTGGGCTTCCTGGACTAGAAGAGGTAGCTGATTTACTTGTATCGGTTGTAAGATTTATTCCACTGTCGATAGCACTGTTGTTCTTGTTCAGCGAAGACGGTGGACTTGAGTTTTTCTTGAGAGCAGGGTCTTCTTCTAGGTCTGTGTCATCAATGAGTGGGATGTGGGGCTGGGAATCTTCTATCCTAAACTCAGGATGAGTCATAAAGTTGTGAATAGAGGTTCTAGATTCTGGTTTTTCTAAACCTTCATAGAGAGAGCTACGGAATGCCTTCACGACGCGGATCTGGGGGGAGAAAAGGAAAGCGGTGTCAGAGGTAGCACCTTCCAGGGCCAACACTGCATTAGAGAATACTTTGTGAAAAATGTAGCACATGGTTAGGGCAGTGCAGGCAGCTGAAGTCCATAGTCTCTGGATGTTATATGCATAAACGAGTGGCTCAGTTATGTGCATTTTGAATATCTGTATCAACTGGAATATTAAAATAAATAAGGTTTAAAGCCATCAAAGAACTGATGGGAAGTACTGGTTAAAGAAAGCGAACATCCACTCGTGTGGTACATCCCTAGTAAAAGACAAGCCATGTTAATTGTAATGCAAATATAAAACCATGCATGTTGATAGTTTTGCAGTGAGTAAGTAGGAAGGCTTTTTTTTAATTAAAAAAGTCTCTTTTGTATTGTTAAAAAACCATTACACATAACATATCACACTTCACAAACAGAAAAGCACAGAACACAGACACGGTTGGATGGGTACGTATGAGACACACACAGGAGCCAAGTGTAAAAACTATAAGTAATATCAATGTTTTAAAGCAAAATCTAAATGAATGCAGCCAAGAGCACAAAAAGCCAAGCAGACACAGTACTAAGCATAATCATGCTGCCACAAGGGGGGGAAAAAAAAATAAAAAAAAAATCACAGTTACCACATGAACAGAGATAACTTGCACACAACAACTACACTTGGAAGCCTGGATAATGTGAACATAGTATCGTTGAACCAACTTTTATTTTTCCTTCATGCATATGTGAGGTAAACACTCGAGTATAGACCCACTGTTCTAGCCATTTAACTTTTTAATTGAATTGAATGCCATGGTTAAACAGCAAGCTCTTTCATTTTCTGTGTCTCAGTTGTAAGACTGTAAAGTTAAATGCTGAAAGCGACACAATTTATGCCATATATGCAGTCTTTAAACTAGGTCAGATGACTTTTGCCAGGGTCACGCTAATGTCATTAACCACCTGACATAAGAACACAGGTGAAAATGATCTACGAGACTCAGCCCATTAGACTGTTGGGAAGAGTGCAAATTGCTTTCCCCGTAGTAAATGAAAGGAACAGAGTGAGGAGCATTGCAGAGTGGGGACACTAAGTCCTCTGCAGGTAGGCAAAGGGAGGGATGCTGTCTAAATCCCAGTGACCTACCAGTTCAGAAAAGAAGCGAAGGTTTGTGCTGGTTTACTGCTGAAAAAAACAAGTTTCTGGAAGGGGGTGAGGGGGCAGAGAGGGAAAAACAGAATGGCAAAACGTGATCTGTTGGCAAATGTTTTATGACTAAATATGAGTTCTATCCTTTTACTTCCATGTAGTCCATGAGCGAAATTTTAGCATTTCTTAGAGGGGAGACCAAAACACAGGCAGAGGCAGAAAAGGTGCAAGCAGGCATCGTGAAAGCTTCTCCACACACATTTGAAATGGTTTGGTGGTTGGTATGTGTATCTTTTTACATGTATAATATGCTGCACATTATTGCTTGGCCTAAGACACCAGTAATTTGCAAAGTTTTAACTCCTTTTTTAATTGTCAAGGCTACGTTTTAGTAACGCCATGGGGTCATGGTGTTAGAGCTGTGGGATCTAACTGATGCTGTGGTTATAGTCATCCAAGTTGTACACAATTTCAGCACACTTGGGAAAGAGGCTGACTTGTATTTTGATCTCTTTGACCTTTGTCCTTGTTTATGTTCTCTAAATTTGGATTGTCATCATCTTTCGAAATATATATATATATATATATATCAGAAGTCGTGCCGTCTTCAGATACACAGCCTTTGGTCAGTCCAGATACTCTCTCTTCTCTGGATACGTGTATTTGGTTACAGCAGGGCACAGGAGAAAAAGGGTTTCACGTGACTGCTTATGCTTTGAATGAGAGGGTTGGAATGGCTCAACATGGCTTGTCCAGATCTTGGGATACTAGAAGATTTTTGGAGACTGGCAGAGGCGCAAGACAAGAGGAAGGTAAAAAGAATAAATTTTACATGCTAGAATCAGATAGTGTTCCTAACACCTCCTTGATGGAGCACTTGGAATTACAAACCAGGGTTTTGAGTTGTGCTGTGCTACGTGATGGTTCTGTACAGTGAACAAACAGACTGGGATAAAAGATTCATTTGCATTACTAAAGATAGGATTTGAACTCCGGGAGAAAAGGTGACATTTTAATTTCCTCATTAGCTATGCCTTCCATCTTGTATTTTAAAGTGCAAAGTAATTAGCCTAAACAATGAGAAAATAGTATGTTTTTTGCAAGGCAATCTTATTATATTATTCAACTTTAAACGATGAAACTTTCTCTAACATGTTTACTTTATGTTATGGGCTGATACAGTGACATTTTATACAAAGCTACCTATTATTTCTATCTAAATAAAAATAGCAGTCATCTCATTCAGTTGCAGCTGTTTGCTCTTACTAAGTAATTTTTTTTTTAATCCAGCCACTTCTTATTGCATAGATTTAGATTTTATTTGCCAGATAGATTCTTTTTAATAAATGTAAAAAAAACTTTCCTTAAATAAAAAAGTTTGCAATTTGATATTATGCTTTAACCCAATTAAGCTTTTCTTCAAGTTGCACAATCTGTATTTAAGCCTCTGTGGGTTACCAAGGGAGGAACTGGTTTGAATTTATGAGGCTCCAAGTTCTGTAGTAGGGGGAGCATCTATATTGCTTTTAATATCAAAATCTGGCATCTAATTTGCATTTTTGTCAGTCTAGCTGACATCTTGCATAGCTGAGGGAAAGCTATAGATTTAGGTTGTATGTGAAAGCCAGTTACAAAAACCTGCCTGCCATGGCCTGACTTTGGTACTTTGAACTGATGATCCAGTGAAAGAGAACACTACGCTTAGATCTTTTGCTTAGCTGTGTTTACACAGCAATCTGAAGATATAACTGCAGAGTGCACCACCAGCCAGCAGTCCTGTCACTTTGTGTGAAGGGCTGTGGCAAAGGTTTGACGTGGACTGTTCCAAGTCTTGCAGGAACATTTATATGTTAGTAGAATAGCTTCTACCTCTTCATAGTGATTTTAGTGATTTTTACTGAAAATATTAGTTTAGAACTAATTCAGATCTGCTAATGGCTAAAGTAGTTAATCTTCGGAACACAATGGCAATGTAAAGGCCAAACTTGGGCAAATCCCTAATAAAGTTTGCTTTCTAGTAAGTTTTCTTCACTAAGGAACTGTAGAAAACTACCTTCTTTTCTTAAAATTTCTCTACAGTTTCATATATATAGATGTGTGTGTGTGTTTTCCATTAATTTGTCACTTACGGAGGAACTCCCTCCCCAACTTGAAATTTTCCATATTTAGCTTGGCATCTAGAAGAAAATTTTATTTTTTTAGTGTCATGCCTCATTCAGGGACAAAATTTTTGCATTGCAATATAATTAAAATCTTGATCATAGTCTGTCCCCCAAATTATTGCTTACAGGAACATAACTTGCTTCTTTCATTACGTTAGTGGAAACAAAGGTGTAAGGTTTGTTGGATACAAATGGTGGCATTTTAATTTATATATAATAATACTGCCATATATAAGCTAAGAACTAAAAAATATTATTTACCCAGAGTTACATGGCCCAACAGCAACAAATTCTTTTAATACATGCTTAATTTCAAGATTTGAAGTACTCTCTGGTGTAAAAATGTTTAGGGGCTCTGCTGAAACAAAGCCCACATTACCTTCTTTTTTTTTTTTTTTTTTTTTTAGGATAAAATAAAGCGGATGAGCTTGATATAATGTTGTTATGGTTGTACATGTAAAAGCAGGGACATACCCATGATGGATAGAACCTGGAAAGGGTTGGTTTATTATGAACTATGTAGAGTTCAAGTAATGATATTTCTTTATGATACTGACAATGCCAAGGGAAGACAAACAGTGTGATACAGCTCCCTTTTCTGACAGTAATGAAGACAACAGAAAAAAAATGAACTGCTTTTAAACAAAAGACTGTGGGGACAACACTTCAGGACATTTTTGACATTGCTCTAAGTTTCCACTTCTTTCTTCTCTGTAGCTGTAATAGAAAAAACTCTTCAGTTTCGTCCCACCTTGAAAGTCAGATTTATTATACTGCATCAGGCAAGAAAAATAAAAAGAAATAGAATTTTAGATACTAGAAATTTTTCCCATCAGAAGAAAAAGATGAAGTTCAGAATCTCATTCCTAAGTACAACAATCTAGGCAAAATACACTAGGCCTGATAAGCATCAAGAGATGTATTATGGTTGGTAGTGTGTGGGCTTATACTCGAATGTTTACCTGGCTTCATACAAGCCAAGTATCTTGAGTTTGGTTCACATTCATTTCAGGCTCAAGGTTAAAGACTCACAACCTCTTTTTATTTCACTCTCTCCTGCTGAACCCTTTTGTCCAATGTTCTCTAGCCCTCTGGGAAAACAAACACATTTAATATTCAGACAGTAGAGAGTAGGGCACTGCAAAAGCAAATATATTCAATACTGAAAGATCAGTAAGGTGATTAGTATAAAATTGTAAACAAGAGGTCAATTTTGCAAAGAGATGCCAACTCTTGGGTGTAACTGACACTATTCTACATCAAGACTATATCTATACAAATGTAAATTAATTTGATCAAGTACTATTGCCTATATAAAGCTCTGAAATAGAAGGCCTATCTTTCTTCTGTATATTTGGTTTTGTGTATATTTAATCCTCCCAGTTTTAGGTGAGCAAAATCAGATTAGGTATCCACAAGAGGAGATATTGTATGTATCGGAGTCACCAGTAAATATTGTGGCTAGTATGTATGATGCAGAAATTGAGCAAATTGCAAGATAGAAGAAAAACCCCAATAAATCTTACTAAAATTGTAATGTCTAGGTTTCTGCTTTCACAAGTGAAATAGATGAATAAATGTTATCTTTCTATAGAAATACACAGTAAGTGCTGCTGAGAAGTCAAACCACATGTAACAAGAGGAAAATAAAATACCTACATATCCTGTGACATCCTCAGGCCTGATTCTCATTTCACAAAAGGTTCACATGGCTATTATTCCACTTAAAGCATGAGATCAGAACCATTTGCAGGTCTTCCATTTTCCACAGCAGAGCTCCTTTATTATAGGATTGTTGCACAATTACGGAGTCTGACGTTTTTGTATCAGATTTGGCAAAGTTTAAATATATTATACAACAGTTTTAAAGAACGTCCTTTGGTCTTAGGAGTCTAAACCTTCTTGCCATGCCATACCTCCATTGAGGACTTGGTTTTATATTCAGACTTTAAACCTAGTTTTCCTACAGGGATGATACACAGAAGTTGATTTAGATCTTACATATCCCACCAGAATTGTGCAATCTTGGTTATAACCAGTGGGAACTTGTAAGCTTTCAGTATGGTAGCTCTGTCTTGATGAGGTGACAGTTTAACAATGTTCCAATAAGGTGCAACATTTATAATCCTAATTTTAGATGTGGGCTTTATTTAAAGTCATGTTCTGCTTGTTCCATTTTCTCTTGTGATAGCTGTACCATGTTGCCACAGAAAGCAACCGACATTTTCACTAAGGCTAGTACGCCCTCCTGACTTGGTCTATGATCTGCATACAGATCAACATGGAACAGTAATCTTTGACTTAACATTTATGAAAACAGAAGATTTTTTTTAAGACACTAATTTTTTTTAAGACATTTCTTCCCATATTTCTTCATAAGAACATTTGATCCAAACATAAGATTTTATCTTAAATTTTAGTCCAGCTGAATGATGATTATATTTATAGGCAACTAAATACGTAAGAACATAGAAAAGCAAGAGCTGCTGGAACAGTAAAACATTTCTCTTGATCCAAAAAAAAAAAAAAATATCTCCTTTTCACACATAACATAAAAAATTGCTAAAATAAGCTCTCTCAAATTATCTATTAGGAGATGGACTGTAATGTGCACAAGAATTAAGCTTGTCTTATGTTAGCTTGACACAATTTGCAGATGTGCCACTCCAAGTGTCGCACATGTAAAGAAAGCTTCTACCTACAAATGACAGTTTCTTGGCAAGTCTGATAAACGTCAGCTATTTTTTAACTAAAGGGAGAATGAAAAAATTTATTTTTCCATGCAAATTAGCCCCACTTCTGAAGATTGCAGACCCCTCCAAAAAGTGAATCAGAGCAGAAACACAGGCTTGAGGGTGCAATGATCTCCTTTTCCTTAAAAACATTTTTTTAAAAACTAACCAGACAACTGAACAAAAATAACCCAAAGAACCTTCAGAGATCTGTATGATGAAAAAAGTACTTCTGTGAATGTTTTGTGAATGCTTGGTAATATTTTAATTGGCTGCTATAAAAATTGGAGTCATCACTGTATGCCAGCCTTACAAGTGGCTTCTTGAGGCCACTGTTGCTAGAGTTACTATAATAAAAAGTTGTGATTCCATGAAATACTCACTTCTAAAAATCTCAGACAAAAATGACAGACCTCAACAGAACAACGAAAAAGGAATTTACAAGTACAGAAATTACAGCAGATTCATGATCTGGGAGGTTGCCCTTTGGTGGCATTTGGTTTTGTTTGTTTTTTTTCCCCTGATGCTTCCTGCCCTTAATAACATCATAACCTTTTACAAAAGGAAGAACTTTTTTTTTGTAAGGGACCTGCAGTTGCTGGCTGTTTCTACTTAGGAAGAGTATTAACTATATCTAAGAATAGAAGGAAGAGCAAGTCCAAAGAAATATTAAATATGTGTCTTTCTTGGAAAATTTGGAAATACTCTTTTGAAATAGTTACCTATTGATAATATAAACAACATCTGAGAACCAGATATAAACTGATCAGGATAAAAAAATAACTTGATTACTTTGTGTACAGTTAGATTTACTCATCCTCTACCTAATTAATCAATGTAGTAGCAAAGGCTGTAAGCACATATTTAATTTTAAGCACAAGCTAGATTTTGTGGTACTAATTCTGAGCTTCAAAAGAAAAAAAGGTGTTCTGTTGCCCCACTGCATCTACTTTTCTTTTCTCAAAATAAAATGTAGAAAGAAATGCTGGTAAGGGATGGCCTGGTATCTAAAACCACTTCTACCTCTGTAATGTAACAGCTTTCCAAGAAGATTTTCTACATGTCCTGAGTGTTCATGTATAAGATATGAAAAAATGATGCATACGGAGCCTTCATTTTTTCCTGTTTTCATTGTCTGTAGTTTAAATGTGCACATATTAAATGTGTGCACATTTAGTTTGCATTTAAATGATCTTTTCTACTTCTATCAGAGTAAGATTCCACATGTCAATTTGCAGAAATTTTCATTATGTTTATTTAAAGCTGCAATGGTTTTCAAAAGAGAGAAGAGATTCCTAGCATGGACTGCATTGTTACCAATTAATTAATCTTGAAACGTGTAATTTGTTATTGGCAAAACCACCATGACAGCTAAAAAGTATCAATATAACTAGGGAAATGTCATGACTATTCCGTTTTATAAATTGCTTTTAATTAACGTATTCCATAACCTTATGACAGATTTGAATGTGCCATATTTATGAATAACTGAAAATTTCAGGTAATAATTTGTTAATCTCTTTCAAACTATTGTAGATATGGCTGCATTCGATAGGCAGATTTCTTTTTAAGCATGCACTAACCGTTGAATCAAACATTTATCTACCCCAAAATACTGGAAAGTACATTTTACTAAAAATTCCAAAAGATTATTATAACTCTGCAGAAGAAATCTCACAGACTGATGTGTCACAATGAATTATATATTAAAAAGCATTACAATTAGTAAAGAACAGCACAAATGCACTGTTAAATTACACTTACACATTCTTACTGATAGGGGACCAAGTGATGCTTGTATTCTTTATGAAGTATTGATATCAGAACCTCTGTGTTTTGGGCACCCATAATGACACCTGAAATATCCCAACTGTTGCAACATGCTGAGCACCATTTCTCTGAAAGTGAACTTTCCTGACAGTATCTCGTATTGGGCCTTTTCAAGTATTAGACCTTTTTGTCATTTTCCCTTGATACTCCCCATAATGTATCTCCATATGCAAGATTTTTAAGATTCCTGAAAAGAGGGCAAGGCTTCTAAACCAGAGGTACAATTATGCCATTATTCCCTCCCACCTCTGAGGAAGAAGGTAATAATTTAGGGTTTAATTCATCCTGAGCAGCTAAGAGGAAAGAAGTCAGTTCTTTCCCACCACATACATTTCAAGCAAGGAGCTGAAAACTAGACATAGGTGTGCATTTTGCAGCTGAGATTTTCTCAGAAAATGCCAATTCACAAAAATATACTCTGTTTCTATGAAATTTGAAAAAAGTTTTCCAGATTCTGGAAGATGAACGACCAACTGGAAATAAAACAAATTAATTTTTTTCTTTGCTTATTCTCTGTCATTCATTAGGTTTGTGTCACTGTATTAATAAAAAAAAAAAAACAAACAAAACAAAAAACAAAAAACAAACCACATCGCCTAATGGCTGTAATTTGAAGCACACACTGGTTTAATACCAAACAGACATTACATTGCAATAATAAAATACTAACAGTCCAGAATAATGACTTGAAAATGCCCAAACTCTTAATTGTCCTCTGCTATGGAGATAGATATCTCTCAACAAATCAATCATACGGTTTTTATCTTACTGAATAAATATGGTCATAACTGAGGAGCTCCATAGACCTGTTTTATTTTCCCAAATAAACAAAGGTACCAAAGACTGTAGCAGATTATGCTTCTTCCTATTAATCAACTTCAGCCCATCACCTCAGAAGGCCTTTGTCAAGACACAAGACCTTTCAATTCTTAGTTGCTTTGCTGCAATGGAGAGAAGAGAGGGAAGATAAATTATCTAATTTTATTAGATCTATCCTTTCAGACTGCTGGCTACAGGATGTTTCTGAAACATTTACCACAGTAGAATGAGTTACTCTCTGTTTTCTGCTTAAATGTAGAAATGTTATTAAGGGAAATGGTTCCCTGGATGAAAGGCAGGTTTGTGTGCAGTGTTTTGTGTCCTGCTTGGTGTGGAAAGGAGGGAACTTGGGCTCTGAGTTCTCAGAAGCAGGTTACAGAGCCTGTTGCACAGCAGTGCCGCACAGCTCAGTGTCTCTGCTTCCCTTCATTGTGCTGCCGCCCTCAAACAGCTGCTGCTGTGGGAGAAAAGAAAAAAAAGAATGGAAAAAAAACCAGGAAAAGATACAAATTTTCTCCAGGGGCAAGTGCCAAAGTTGGAACATTAATGGCTCTTGGGGTTCCTAGCAAAAGCAAAGTTTCCGCTTTGACTTATACCTCCAACAGAACTTCTAATGCGTGTCTAAAATTTTATGATTCATGTTCACATATGGAGAGGGTTTGCACTCAAACTCAATGGAAAGGCCAGGCTTCTATTTTTTTCTCCAGAAGTTCTGAAATTTTATTTCCTTCTCTTGTCTGTCTTCCCTCTCTGTTAACCAGACAGACAAGACTGGCTTCTTGTCTGTTTGGCCAACCTTCCGCTAAAACTTGCATAAGGAATATACTGCGTTGTTTTGTGAAGTACGTGACAAGCTTGTAACTGACTTCTCGAAATTTAAACATTCGTTTAGTGCTGGTGATGCTCTAAAACAGAATAGCTGATTACAGCCCTGAATAAGTAAAAATATAACCTCAAAGAGTCTTCCTGAGCAACTGGAATTTTAATGTTAGTGAAGCAGCCCTTTCTTAGGAGCCACTTCAAAGTTTTTATTCACTTCACTACTTCTTCACTAGGTACTTTGTTTGCATGTAAAAGAAAGCTGTGTCAGGATTGCAGTGTTTAGAAATCTGCTGCTTCTAACAAACAAACCAACCAGATTCTCTAGGCCCTTGTTCTGTCCTGGACCTTTACTAATCAGAGTACATCTTTCTTGGACACAAGTGACCTGTATTACACACCATCTTCCAGATGGAATGATCTTTTATCTGACAAACTGTATTGCTTAAAACAAGGTATTTGTAGAATCATTTAAATTACTTATTAAATAAGCAGAAGACAGTATACCCAATGAGACTGAGAAAACCTCAAATAAAATGAGAATCGCCATACGCTGGATAAAAAACTGACTAGAAATTCCTGTCCTAACAGTTAGTTACCAAAAGCTTGCAATGAATCAAGGAGAGTATCTACTGTACACAAAGTACTCGTCGTTTTGTGTTTCTGGGTATGTGTAAACTAATAAAACATAACAGGACAAACTGGGAAAGGGCAAAGTAGCTTAGTCTGAAGTGACTGCTACATAAGTTGGCATCTCTGTAGGTCTGATGCATTAAGAATACACACTCACGCCCAGCCGCAGCAGCAGATGTGCTGGTAGGAGAGGAAAGAGCATTGGATAACGATACGTGACTAGGGCTAGAAATATTGGTTACATCCTGGGTCTGGCTTGTGACGGAGGACTGTCTCCTTAGAGCCCCCTGAAAGGAAGTGCCACTCTTGAAAGTATTGACTACTTCGATCTGTAATGGAGGAAAGAATGAGACAAGTTGCTTAAAGTATGGATACAGTTGCATAACTGACAGGAATAATAATGAAAAACAATAAATCAACCGTGCACACAGTTTTACTTCAATTGAATTGAGTACTTTTAAGTGTTC
Source organism: Nycticryphes semicollaris (assembly GCA_013400055.1). NCBI lineage: Eukaryota > Metazoa > Chordata > Aves > Charadriiformes > Rostratulidae > Nycticryphes > Nycticryphes semicollaris. The sequence continues at coordinate 539,677 of VXBJ01004042.1, forward strand.
CTTTGAATGTTTTTAGATATGAAACGATCCAAATTTTCTGCCTCAGTAAAATGAAACGGCTCCCTAGGAGGCAGCAGAGCTGCATCAGTTTAAACTAGAAGATTTGAAATAACAATTTTTAAAATTTAAACAATTTTATTTACATGTAAATAAAGTAAATAAAACTGGAATACTTGATGTAACTAATCTTTTTTTCCTACTGAGAATAAGATTACTTTATATTGCTCTCTAGGCGTTCTTCCAGAGGGAAGAAAATTCAGTCACTTAACTGGAATTTGGGGGAGAAGAGGGTGGGGACAACACCCATCCAAACCAAAGAAACTTTTAACATATTCAAAATAAGACTTCATTTTGCCTACAAAAACAAGGCTGGCTGTATACTAGCTTGACAAAATAGAAAGCCTGCCAGTCTTTATAGCTACAGATTTAAAAAGATTAATATTTTCTCTTTACACAATGTACTTAATGTCACACAGAAAATGATGTGGAACTGGATTGACTATTGCAGCAAATAACATTACAATTTTCTACTTGTTATTTTCATATGTCTACTGTATTCACTGTTAGATGTATCCATCCTGAATATTTTCCTGAGTGCTTTATTCATCACCACAGAGGAGTTAAAAAAGCAGCTGAGTATTTCAAGGCATTCTTTGTCACCAGTATAACCCAATAACAAGTAGTCACTGTGTACAACTGTAAAGCCAGGGCTTGGCAGTAGATAATAGCAAGGAGTAAACATATGCTACAAATCTCTAACATACCAAAAAATCCTTTGGTTACATTAGTACAACCACAACATGACAAAGCAGCAGTAGCCGTATCAAATAGAAGAATTCAACCAAGTACTTATTTAAAGTAACCCACTGTTACCAGATCTCTATCTTGCTACCCAGATTTCTGAAGATACACAGCCTAGAAAGTAGTTAGGAGAACATAAAGTGGTCTATTTATGTCTATTTATCAATTAAAATAGCACAAATCTTTGTGCGAGCCCTCCTAAATTTTCCAAGTTGAAAGCACTCTAATAAATTGGCTAACATTTTCTTCTGTGATCAGTCTTGGGAATAAAAAAATTCATATGGCCTCATCTTTAATAGTATGAATGTGTCCCCTCCCATAATCTTTGGTCATCATTGTTAATTTTCCTGCATGTTTTTCTGGGAATAATCAGTATCACAGCCAACTGTAAAAGGGATCAAAGGTTACTGCTGTAAAAAATTGTCACACTGAGCTGTGTAAAAACTCTACAAACGTGAAATCGCTGATTTGTTCACTGACCCGCTCTTTGAGTCCTGTTTACAATATCCGTTCAAATATGCGTACACCAATACATGTACAGTATTTAGCAATAATCACAACATTTTACAGCTCTGCTCTCAGTGTTTCCTGCGGCAGAGTTGTTTTGAATTACATATTGAATACAAATGTCAGAGTGAAAAAATACAGTCTGAGGTGAGTTAGCGTATGGAATACGGGTACAAGTGAATCATTAGCTAAGGTTCACATTGGCATCTAGAAAAAAAACATATGGCTCAAACAATTGGTTACATAGGAAGGCATTCTAAATACTCACCTGAAACGTTCACTGTACCAAAGTGGAATTAAATACAGATCTTGAGTTTTTGTGATCTAACACAGCTTAAAGAGCACTCTTCAAAAGAGACCATTCAAAAAAATATTTTAAAGACTCCTACTGAGAACATGAAGTGTGTGGCACCACGGAAGACACGGATCCTAAGCCAAAAGGCATCTCTAGATGTACAAATGCCTTCCTGATAAACTGAAGGAAAGACCTTGGTATAAGAGTGCAAAGATAAGGGAAGATCTCTATTTAGTAGTTTCTCCAGAGAAACGAATTACAGGTGTGCAATTGACTCATTCTCCTGAAGACAGTAACCACAGATCTTCATGGATATCATTCATAGGGGGGAAGACGACAACCTTTTCAGAATCTTAAAAGATGAACATACAGGGCTGTGTTCTACCTGAAGCCAAGAAACATGAGAAGAACTTGGCCCAAACAAAGAAAAAGAGTTAATCTAAATAAATAATGCAGTTAAAATTAAGATGTAATTTTTAATTTCAAAAGAATGCATTTAGAACAATTCAAACTGCTAAAAAGGGGAAAGTAAATGCTAAGTCATATCATTAAAAATATCCAACAAAATACAGGATGCAATCATATTTAGATTATAAGCTTTCAGGCAGAAAAAAAAAAATACTGCCCTACACATGAAGCTCATTTGTAAGGTTAGAATTGTTCACCTCTCATTTTTCTGTATGTTTTATACTCTAGAAAATCCATATTTCTGACATATGCACAGATAAGAAAAATATCAGTGATTAGTAGTTAAAAGGAAAAATAAAGGATCTTATAGTAGATTAAATCCTGGCAGAACAGACATTCTTCTGATCTTGAATACAGAACAGATTTTCAAGAATTTCTCTTGTCATTAATGTTAATGAGACCCAGAAGATTAACTTAATCTCCAATCAGGATATTGTTTAAAAAAAATGCACAACTAAAACAGCAAAAAAACTTTTGTGTCTGAAATAAAACAATTTCCATTCTACTTGCAATGAGCTACTGCAGTGTTTTCTATATTAAAATCTATATGGGAAGCTGTAAAATGAGGTACTAGCTTTTTATCTAATTTCAAAACCACTTGCCAGGAGTAACTTTCATTGCTATAGGGTTCGCACTGGTTCAGGAGAAAATTTCTAATGCAAAGAAGAAGGAAAAGGAAATGCAGTACAGCACTTCTATGTGGATTTTAGTACCTAAAGAGGAATAAGCTTTTTTCAGTATTAATTAATATGGCACCTGTATATTTTTCAGTTGCAGTTCTAGACAGTTTTTTCCCACCTTAAGCAGATAAAGCAAACTGAATTACAGGATGAATGAACCAGAAGAGGAAAGAATGAGGTCCAGTGTTCTAACAATCTGACATATTGCTTCAAAGTTTTCAAACCTCCACACTCAGAATTTTTCCATACTAAAATGCAGCATAAGTAGAGAAACTATTCAATATACAATTAAAAAGGATGCAATGATTTTCAGTTGTTTCTCAGATTACACACTTTGTGCCTGAAGGTGAACTTACTGAACTTCTGAAAGGCCCTTAGATCTGCCAAGATGTTATATTGAGTCTTCTCTCAACTCTTTTATTCCTTCAGAATGAAGGATTTGTGAGAACTGCAACAAAGACTTGGGAAAAAATTGCTGAAAACTAGCAGAGGTTGAAAAGTCCTGTCTTTTATGCCATTTAAGACCCCCTTTATCTCTTTCCGAAATTTGGGATGAGTCATTTGTGAAACTTTCATGTTAGTGGTCTTCTGAGAGAGCTATCTGTAAGACAACACTTCCATTCAGAGCAGGAGAACGTGCATCCATCCAGAGAAGCCCTACAGTATATTTATAAGACAACAAAATATCTAAATGAACAGAAGTAGACCAAAAAAATCAGAAATAGGTAGCCAGTCTCTTTGACTCAGTTACGTGCATTTTTCATATATCTTTCTTTAAAGTAAATTAATGTGTGTCTTCATAGAAATGTGTGTGATGTTTCGGTGTGAAGAATCAATAGTGGAAATCCTTACTCTGGTATCTACGTTTGAACCCCCTGTTTTGAGAGAGGGTGCGAAAAAAACATTTTTAGCACTGCAAAGTTTGTCAGTTTGGATGAGTTTTTATCGGAGTATTAAAAGGGAGATCTGTCAGTTATCTGAAAAAACCACTACTATTGTAGATTCTTAATAAGTGTTTAGGAAGGCTTTTGTTGAGTGGTGTGGCTGGCTGTCCAGTAATGACTAAATAGAACATAAGCCAAAATAAAGATAATCTAATAGACTGCACAAGTGTATGATAGCAAAAACTGATCTTGTTAGGATTTGAACGATCAATCTATTTGTGAGAGTCTAGAGTTTATTCCTAATCTTACTGTCATCCTGTTAGGTATATAAAGTGAGGGGATGCTCTACCTTCTTCCGTATCTCCAGAAGTGCATTAGACATCAGAGGATTCTTGCAAATCCTCCAGCTCCCCAAGGATGCTACAGACATCCTCATCTTCTTCCATCAACTCTTCTTTAGTTGGCTTCCTGAGAAATGTAGTACAAGTGTATGAATTTATTTGGATGGGCCACAACACATAGTGCATCAAAACGCACTCAATTCAAGGTCCATCCAACAGTGGATCTAATTTGACCTGCATGTAAGTTCATCACTCTCTAGTAGACACCTTGGATCTCTTTTGGAATCTGTTGGCCCATTTCCATTTTTTTCATTATCATTCCACAGTTGTGAAATGGATGTAAAAATCAAAGTCACTGAATAAACATAATGGGAAAGAAATCACAGAGACCTTTTGGCAGGAGAGAAAAAATACATCCTACCAAAGAGATTTCTACAACTAAGAGCAGAAAGGAAACTAAGAAGATGGATGTTAGCAAAGAAATATAATTAATGTTCATTTTGTTTTAAATAGTAAAAAAGAATAATAATTTATCTGTGAATTAAGTGGACAAAGTTACACAGAAGAACTAAAAGCTACCTCTCAGACTAGAAAAAGAACTGAAAGGATGTAATTTGCTTTTTTGTGCTTGGTAGTTGTTTACACTCACCACAACCAGAAAGACATCCTGACAGAAATGCCAACAGGCAACACTCCTCCTGTAGCCATCAGGAAGAAAAGAATGCACATTTAGAGGCCATTTCTTCATAAAGATCACGATTACCTGGGCACCTGTTTGTCACCTTTATACTGTGACAATTTGAATTTTCTCTAATGATGAGTGCTCCTGACTCAATAGAGTCAAGACACAACCCCAAAGCTGGAGATCTGTATTTAATTACTTACCACAGAACCTTGGGAAATTACGCAAACCCAGTTTCCACTCTCTTTCTTTTTCGCTCTATGGATGCAACTACAGAGACCTGACTGTCCTAGTTTCAGTTAACAGCCTTCCCACGTGTTTTGGTTTTTTTTGTTTT
>VXBJ01004042.1:544682-576071 GCA_013400055.1 Nycticryphes semicollaris
CCTTTTTTTTTTTTTTTTTTTTTTTTTTTTTTTTTTTTTTTTCTAAAATGCACGGCTGCATCTCTTTCTCCAGAAAAAAAAAAAATTCCTTTGTAGATGGAAATAGGGAAAAAGGACTTCATCTCGAAGAAAAAAATAAAAAATTCCTGAGATAAACATGTGTCTTAAAAGATTCTTTTTACCAAATATTTTTCTTAATCACCTCTCTTACTTGTAAGCATCACGTAAAACATTCACATCTGATATGGCAAGTACATATCTGTCTTTCAGAGCTGCTCTCTTCTGCAAGCTTGCCCAAATACTTGATCTTAGATCAAGTAGAGAGCACTAGAGTGCTAGAAAACATGCTACTTCACAGCAATGAAAAAGACAAAATAGTTCAAATAATTTTTTTTTAGCAATACAGGACAAATTTTACTAAATACCCTAATCTACACTGTATTTAGCACCACAAATCAGAGCAAATAGTATATTAAAAAATGCCATGGATTGTTGTATTTAGCAACAGTTGAGGTTTTTTTAAAAATTAATATATATATATTTCTAAGATGTCGTTCACAGTAGACAACACATACATTTGAATATTTAATGGCTGCTTAGGCCCTTACTACTAAAAATAAATCCACAACCACATTTTTCATTACCTAACAGGAAAGAAAAGAAATTCTTTTTAATCATGATGTATACAGTATATGGTACAGCCAGACCAGAAAAGATTTTTTTTAATCAAATGGTACTTTGTACTTTAGACTCAATAACTGAATGGATTCTGGTAGTGCAGAAGTGGCAGCAACAACATATTCTTGACAAAATAAAACAGTATGTTATAGAAAGCCTTTACACCATTTTGCTAGCCATTGCCACAGCCAGTATTTTCCAAGTAGCACTATTTTATGAGCCATCATCACCGAAGTAGAAAAAAATGTCCATTCACAGTTGCTTTGAAAAAAGTGTTCCTATTTTTGCATATTACCATTTGATATCTTTTCACTACATCTCTCTGCAATACACACACACCTTTGTTCAGTTCATCCATTTTACTCTTTCATGTGTTCCTCCTTTGGAAACAGTAAAGCCATGAACAAGCATCGACACACACAAACCCTCTGCGCCTTTCCTTGTAACATTATCTTGCCTTTATCAAAGATTAAGCATTTATTTTCTAGACCATGGGGGCGTTTCCTTTTAGCCTACCTGGGTTTGGATTCTGTTGAGCCCTCTGAACCAGAGAATTTGTCCACGTCGAAGTTCTCTCTCTGCATGATCAATTTCTTCAACATCTTCATTGAGTTCTTCTTCAGGGACCTCTTCCTTCTCCGTGAGCCTCCCTGCCTCCTTTAAAAACTTTAGCCTACTTGTTGGGATGGTTGCAATGACCTAAAATTATAAAAAAGTACTGAAAACATAAACCTCGTTCAATAACAATCATATAATAATACGCTAATTAGAAACACTGATACTTTAATGAGATCTCTAAACTTTTAGGAAAAACTATGATAAGCATATTCATAATAGTACTTTGTGTTTATGTAACTCCATTTTAGTCCAAAACCACTTAGCTTACTGTGTAAACAATCAGCTTAAATCACACTGGCAATTGACAGCTATGGAGCAAGTTTAAGGCTGGAAAAACTGTTGTCCTTTCTCAAAAAACTAAAAGAGAATGTAAGAATTTTGAATGTAATTATTTTCTAAAAAACTTAGCAAAAGTGATATTTCTGCAATTAGAATTTGGGTATTTTTAATGACTGATAATAATCAAATGTATGTTAATGTCACCTGAAAATAATCAATTGCATCTCCTGTTTATTAATCTTGTTGCTCTATGTTGGTTCATGTATTGGGCTTCCCTTCTTTTTGGCAAGTTGAAATTCTTTTCTTGACATTTATCAAAACTGAGGTTTCTGAAAGGTATGGGCTTGACCGTCTCCCTGTTTGGCTCTCTCTTCCTCTGTTTAGTCCTTATTACTAATAAATTATGATTAACTCAGCCCCTCTTACTATGTTAGTCCACCAAAATGGTCCTTGGAAGTAATTCATACAGGAGATGGCTAATAATCTTAAAAATTGGCAAATAATGTAGTCACAGAATGTTATAAAACAATTACTTCAAATACATTTCAGCATTACCCTCTTGGGCAGTAATTTTCTCTTTATTCTGATTTCTTGTCAGCTTCAATAAAAATATGAGCAGATGACTATTTAAACAAGGTATTACCTGGAACATACTGAATGCTTAAAAAAAACCCCAATCTCCTATGAAGTTACTTATTAGATCCATTTAGCAAAAGAAGTGCTGCAATTTTCTTTTTTGTTTGTCTTTATTTCAGCACTGAGCAATCACTGGATCCCAAATGTGTGAAAGATGGAGACAGAATCAGAGCTGCAGGAAAGCTGGTAAGGATATATCTTACAGTTTTGGTAAACTGGAATGGATGCAGTCAAAATGCATGAAAAAGTACCAAATATTTTCAGGATGACAATGAAGTAGTTTGCTGAGGGTCTCCTTGACCCTCATGATCCACAGCTCCACTTTTGTTATGTTATTTTTAAATACAAATGAAGAAATGTCAAAAGCACCTCAGTTTCTACACTACTGCAGAACCTTTTAAAAGCAAATTTGGGGGGTTGAAAAAAATGATGTAAATTTGGAAAAGAAATGAATTTGTAAGACACAAGCAAAGACAGAACAGGAGAAAAAAAGGAAAGGTAAGCGCTAATCATTTAAATACTTACTGAAACTGCTTCAGCTTCCCAGCTTTCAAAGCACTATAAATGCCAGCGCTCTACACAAAGAGGCTACTTGAGATTGTTTGGTTTCTGATTAAACTGATGGTGAAGAAGCACTTGTGAGACAGCACCCAGAGACACAACTGCTTTAGGTAGTGATTCTGTGTGACAGAACATACCTCTCCTTCATGACCTCTCTCAGCCAGGCTGATAGATTCTGCTCTTAATTCTTTTCTTAGGTTCTTTAGATGTCTTTTTGTTTGTTCATTTGTTTTCCATATCTACAGACACCTGCCCAGTTCAGGTGATGGCAGACTCAATACACTGGATGTAGATCATAGCAGGAGAGAAAAGGCTGAGAAGGAAGAGAAGCACCTCTTCCAAAGGAAAAATCGTCTCTCTTCCCATTAGAGCTCCATGAAGAGAAGACTTGCCACAGACTGTATAGCATGTAAATATGCAAATAATGGATTTTTGATTTTTTTTAGCTTGTTTTTTTTCTTTTCTGATCACTACATACTGACTAGAAGAGATTTCTTTCCTCTGTATTTGCTTTACATAAAATTGCAGTCTTTCAGTAATAAAATTGTTGAGGTACTCAATACCAGTTTTATTTTAATGGCTAAGCTCTTGCAATAATGCTTGGACAACTATGCCCATCTTTAAATTAAAAACAGATGCTGGTATTACTCTTAGTTTTATGCAGTTATGTAATAACCACTTGTAACAAAATTTAGAAGCTAAATAGTAGATTGATCAAAGGCTGTGGGAAATTCTTCACAGCTGAATGACCTAATAAGACCACTAGGGTTTTTCTCCCTTTCCCTGCTTTTCATCTCCCTCCTCCTAAAGCTGGTATTTTCCAATCAGTTGCAAACAATTCTTTCCCTTCCAAGATTTACCAAACTGATTTTAGGTTTTCTCCCTGGCAAGGTCATAAATCAAGTCCCACGTTTAGGTAATACTTTCATTAGAACAATGAAGTCGTGGTGGTTTTCAGCACCATACGCATTACAAGCTGTGATGACTCTGAGCGTATGTCTTCAAAAAAAATTTGAGACTCAACTGTCCAAAAAGTAATCTTTTTTTCCATAAAAGAACAAATAATCAGTTTTGAAAACTTGCATCTATTCATTACAATTCCGTCAGAACCGTTTCAGCATTCAATTATAGTTGGCAATTTCTTGCCTGTTTCTTCATAGTGGCAAACTAGTTACTCTATATGTATCTTTACATCTGAGGTGAGAGGTGTAACTTCACATATCTTTTTTACTGTGTCAGGTGGCATCAACTTACATTAATAATGCATTCAAAGATGAAAAAAATTAACATTATTATTAACTTTGCAGTATGTGGTTGTACATAAAAGAATAATGTAGTATTTTAACAATACTGATAGTATGTGTATTGTTACTTCCAGAGAATCACATAACTTAATTATCTCATTGACACTTGGTTTTACATCTATATATAATTTTGTATTAGCTAATGAAGACACAGGCTGTAGCAGAATTTTAATACGACATGTGAGCTAGACTGCACTTTTCTGCAACTATTATAGGAAAACATCCTTTTTCTTCCATCCATTGCACAGAGGAGTAGGTGGATGGAGAACCACCATCACTATGGGTGTCTATCAAATGCTCTAGGCCTAGTCCTCTGCCAGTACCAAGGCTACAGGAATTGATAGAATTGCTGTTTCAGCAAGGGAATGAGTGGCTTGACAGAGAACTGGAATTTTTTTTTTCACTTTCAAAAATTGAAACACACACACAGAGGCTATATTGGGTACTCTGTTGCAGGGAAGGTTACAGTGCAATTGCCCATACTATACTTTTATTGTGACTAGAAAACTAGGTTATGAATCTAACATCTTTCACAAAAGAGCCTAACTGAAGAATAATAGCCCACCCTGCTTGGGGAAAGAAAAGATATGAAAATTAACAAAAATCAAAAGTAACAGTGGGATAAATTATCCTTACTGTATAACTATTCCCGAAGTACTTAAAGAGAACTCTGTATTTCAGTGTGTGCTAAATATGACATTGTGAAATACCAAGGAAACAACAGTATAATAGCACTATGAACAATATCAGCTCTTTGATTGGTTTAGAAAAACAAAAGAAAGAAATCTGCTTAATCCTGAATGCTTACCTGACCCCATACAAGTTCTCCTAATCCAATAAATACACACCACATCCACTGGTCAAGCTGCAGGGGAGAACAGCTAAATGGTTTTCCTCCAAACTGGACAATTACTATCTACAAAGAAAAGCAGAGAAGTAAGTGGGTAAATATTTTCTGGGGAAATAAACCACAACAAAACATTCCTCCCAAAAACCTCCCAAAACCCACAAAAAAACCCCCAACAACTTTTAGCCATATTCCACTTCAGACTTTACTTTGTCTTTCTACATATTACAGCTCTGCTGGTTTGATTCCAATATATTTTACCAGTAGAATGGTTGAATGTCTTATTAACGATGTATTGATTCATGGACTGAATCTAAAGAGCACCCAAAATCAAAATACTATCTTATATTCCAAATACATCATTTGACACTCTTAGGTGGCATGAAGTCAAGCTGCCCCAAGTACATTTTTGGAACCCATCCAGCAAAAGCTGCAGAATCTGAGTCACTAAAAGTCAAACCACACAAATTTACACCCCCTGAATGAAAGGTCCGAAAAAGGCATACTGGTTCAGACCAAGGGTTCCTTAGCCTCATATTTAATAACACTCATAAATGAGTACTCAAGAAAGAAAGAAACCGGGACTGTCTCCAGCTTCTGAGTATTCTCAGCTGGAGATATGTTGACCTTGATGTAGTTTATTTTGGAATGTCCATTGCATGAGAGAGATTTTTCCCTGTAATTACTATTTTATTGTCAATGTGTTAACTTACAGACATGTTATCACGGTTAAACTGATAACATACCAAAGTCTAGTCCTCTTGGAAAAAGAGGATGAGAAAAGCACACAGCTTGCAGGGGGATAAAATGATTGTTGACAATACAGAAAAATGAGAACACAAAATAAAATTTGCTAATATGCTAAAATTGTAAGAAATTACAACTCTACATTGAGAAATTTCCAAATGCTACATGGGAGGTATGGCATATTTTAACCCATCTCCCTGCACTGTGAAAATGATGTATTTATTCTAAAAGCAGAGAAAGAAATTAAAAAAAAAAAAAAAAACAAACAAACAAAAAAAAACCCCAAAACCAAAAGAAAGCTATTGCTTGTGTGGCGACAGGAGTGGTAACTACCCTTTAATTTCTCTTCTCACTGAAACTCTTTCTTATATGTCTCGAGGATGCATTGTAATAGTCGCCATATTTTTTACTTGGAAAATTTGGCCAATGATGCTGGCTTTTTGAAAGGGTTTAGAAGGAGAACTAAACTAAACTAACTAATAGTTAATGGAAATATGGCACTCGAAGTATCAAAGCCAATTTGTCTGTACTTCACAGAAAGTGTAGTAAATACATATTGACAAAGAATTTTTTTAAATACGAAGTAAAACCACTTCTGTAATATATGTAATCCAAATTCCTGGAGACAACAATTTTCTCTTAAAAATAAAATGCTTGGCTCACGCATCCAGCTATTAAAACACACAGCCAAAACAATAAATACTTTTCTGACATTGCTTCAGCAAGCAGCGTTATGCAATGCTACGGTTCCACAACATAATACACAAAGTGGAAAATTAATAGAAAGATTGACATTCTGCTCTCCCAAAAAGAATTACCTGATTTTTGACACAGAAATGGAACTTCTTTTCACTTTCAAAAATGTGCCATGCCTGAACAGACTAATGCTACGCTGGGTACTCTAGTGCAGGGAAGGTTACAGTGCATTTGCCCTTACTTACAAGTAAGAGTCATAGCTTAAGTACTCTCATGCTACAATGTCCTTTGTGATTCACACACAGAACAAACCCAAAAGGTAAATTTCTGATGTAGTGTTACTAACTCTTGTCCAAAACGTTACCTGAATAGCGAATGTACCCAGAACAATAGTGCAAAAAATAGGATTTCTGAAGATGCCGTCAAAGACATTTCTTTCGCCATGGATTTTCCGTGCATTGATTTCGTTGAAAAGCTGCATCATGACAAAGGTATTGAAAATAATGGTGTAGTGCTCTGAAGGAGGAGAGTGAAGTGGTGCATTTCTCCCACTGTCAATCTTAAACATTTTCTCACCTGGGTATAAGACAAAAATAAAGGTTTCCGCTAGAATAAATTAATCAAACTTTAAGTTGTATTTCCCTTGTTTGCTTGAGCTAGTTGCCTCCTGTGCTCAGCTTTACCTGCTTTCTTTCAGCACTTACTATGATATAGGCAGAATTTACAACACTAGTGAGCAAGAGACATCTAAACTTGCTGAGCGAGAAGATTCTCAAATGATTTCTACCTCATCACTCAGTATACCTACACAGTTTTCAGTAGCACTTTTCTTCTAACCAAGTAGCAATTTCTTTCTGATAATACCGAGCACTTGAGACCACTGACAATATGTTCATCATTTGCTACAAGAGCAACCACTCTTCAGCAGATTTTCCCCTTTGCTAATCCAAAACAGCATAATGCTTGACAAGCATTCAAGGATATTAACGACAAAAAACAGAGACATTTCTGGTTTAAAATAGACTTGGGTTTGATCATTCTTCTTTGAAAGCATACCATCAGGCATTATTATTTAGTTTGGTAATTTGACTAATGCTTTTAGACCTGCAAAAAAGCAAGAGACAACCTATGATGAGTAACTGTAAAATTGTAAAAGTTTTGAACCTGAGGGACCTCTTTCTTATAGAATCATAGAACCATTTGGGTCAGAATGGACCTTTAGAGATCATCTAGTCTAGGACATCTTTCAGTAGATCATGTTGCTCAAAGCACCATCCAACCCAGTCTTGGACACTTCCAATGATGGAGCATTCATAGTTTCTCAGGGCAACTTGTTCATGTGTCTCACCACTCTCACTGTAAAAAAATTTCTTCCTTATGTCAAATCAAACCTACCCTCTTTCAGTTTAAAAACTGCTGCCCCTTGTCCTGTCACTGCAGGCCTTGGTAAAAGGTCTCCCTGTCTGTCTTATCAGATCTTTTATATTCCAAGGCTGCAATAAGGTCTCCCCAGAGCGATTTTTTCTCCAGGCTGAACAACCCCAACTCTCTCAGCCTGTCCTCAACAGGACAACTGTTCCAGCTCTCTGATCAGTTTTGTGGCTCCTCCTCTGGAAATATTTTAACACCTCCATGTCTTTCCTGCGCTGGGGGCTCCAGAGCTGGACACAGAACTCCAGGTGGGGTATCACCAGAGTGGAATAGAGCAGGAGAATCACCTCTCTTGACCTACTGGCCATGCTTCATTTTATGCAGCCCAGGATATGATTGGCTTTCTGGGGCGCAAGTGCACATTGCCAAGATGTGCCCAATTTTTCTTCCATTTTCTTACACAAAGTTTACAGATAACATTCAGTTACTAAAAGAGGCATCGTCTTAAAGTAAGGATGGGGCATTCACATGAAAATGTCAATAATGAAAGATTATCACAACGCTACTCATTTCCATAACCAGTGTTTTGTTAATAAAAGCAAATTAAAACGTTTTTCTGCTATCCCCCTAGCATTATGTTCAGAATTTCTGAAGAAAGAAGAAAGGCTTCCTCAGGTTTTCTCCTGAGGTCATTAATTCCATCAGCTAAGTTAACAGTGAGTGCTTTCTTGCCTTGGGATATTTGAGCAGTTCGTCTTCAAGTCACTGGGAATAATGAGCATGTTTCCAAAGAAAGACTTTGGCTTATAGTCTTTTCACAGAAAGTAGATTACGATATCACAAACATATCGGTAACACAATATGAGGCCACAAGTCTTAGAATGTGAGACAGCAGAGATTTTAAAGACGTTTATACATCTCCAGAGAGATAATTAACTATTGCAAAACATACCCCTTGCTACGTATAAACAGTAAAGGAAAAAAAATTAATGAAAGCAAACAGATATCATCAGTTTATCTTTTATAGATACACACACACACACCCCATATACACTTTTCATCCATTTACTTTCATTCAACACATATACAAACAGAAACACATGAATAATACTTTTTTTACTAAGAGCACCTCTCCATAAGTCTCTGTTATTGCATTCCATCACTTAATTGGCAAAGAACATGCTGCTAATTATGGAATGGCAGTAGTTAAACCCATAACTGATTTTTTATTTCCAAACATGTTCCAAAAGGTGGTATAGTACATCAGCTTTAAGTTTATTATGCTTAGCTGCTGAGGTTAAGATTTTTTTTAATACTAATTTCCAAGAACTAGACAGTGACTTGTGGATTTCTGACGTGCCTCATGTCTCAAAGGCATTACTTTATGTTCAAACACAATGCATTTATGCCACATCATAGAAAAAATGGAAACACTTTATATACTAGTCTCTACAGAAACCTACTACCAAAAAATGAAGCATTAGCTTATCAAATATAAATAATTTTGTTTAATTTGGAATTTATTTACCGAACCACTGAATTTAGAACATCATCTCACTGCAAAGGTGAGCCTCATGGATTTTAGAAAGGAAAAGACTATTTCCTAGGCTTATCAGAAAATTGGTTGGGCTGTGTCCTTCAAAGTATGCGTGGGTTTTCCAGAGACATAAAGAAGTAATTAGAATAAGGTGAAAACACCTGTTTTTCTTTTAATCAAGACTCAGCATAAACCATAAAACTCATCAAAAAGCCATTAAAACTCCCCATAAAGTTAACAGTTCTCGTTCAAAGATTCTTATCACGTGAATTACGAAGACCCTTTACACCTGTTTTAAAGAAGCTGAAATTACAATTTTCTTAGACTCACTGGACACTCTGAGAATACACTGCAAGCCTAACAATATTACAGACCATCTCTGTTCAAAGCCTGGCAATTATTTGGGTTTAAATAGCTCCAGTGTAAAGAGACCATCACCTCTCCTTTGAGCAAATAAGCTGCCAGTTGTCAGTGAGGTGGAGCAGTAGCTCAAAGAACTCCTAAGAATCGCAAATTTACATTTACAGCTTATATGGCAGTCTGTATATAAAGAAAAAATCTGAAAGACAACACATGTAATTTAACAGCGACGACACAGTGACAAGAACACAATATCCAATTGATAAAATTAGCAGTCTTTCGAGCAAGTTCACTTATTATTGTGGAGCAATAGAATCTACTATTAGCCCCTGCTATTGCCTGCAGCAAGAAACATTCCTCCTTCTTCCCTCCCCTCTCCAAAATTCAACCTATAAAAAGCATCCATCACTAGCAAGGCCTGAGGAAGAGTCCAGTAATCTAATAACTTAGATTTTTTTTCCCCTTTTAACATCCATTCTAGATACTAAATGTCAAAACAGAGTGTTATTTGTATCATTTAATACTGATTACTTGCTTATCTATTCTACTTAAAATCAGCATTATTTCTTGAGTATGTGAAACATTTTGTTCCCGTTTGGAGCATCTCCAGATATTGATAAAATGGATCTAGATTTTTTTGTGTGGGTTTTTTTTTTTTTTTAAGCTTTGTTGTTGCACGCCTGCTAAAGATGACAGGTCTCAAAATGCAATTTCAATATAGAAGCAGCAGGATAGATACTCCTAAAACATAACCTACTTTTAAACAAACTTTTGTCAATGCCCAAACCTACATTTTGTTAGGAGGCAAAAAAGCTCACAGAGGCCCTTCCCAATGTAAACATGAGAAAAGTGACTAAATCCCTGAATTGTATCTATTCCATTTCCGATTCTGTTAAACACCTCGGTCCTGCCAGGTGTTTAACCATGACAGGCTTGATAAATGTGCATTAAGCAGTTAACATTTAAAGCATTTTGACATACCAGGCTACAAGACCTACACGCTTCTAAACTAAGCAAGAAACCTTACAAACGTCCTTACCGACAAAAAGAAGCGTAAATATGAGAGTAAGCTGATAAACAGCATGGCCCAGAATGTTCTTCATCATGGTACGGGATATAAGAGGTTTGTTCCTGCCATATGGCTTCCTTAGCAGCAGAGCCTCTGTTGGAGGTTCGGTGGCCAAAGCAAGTGAGGCAAAGGTGTCCATAATTAGATTGACCCACAACATCTGTACTGCTTTTAGAGGAGAGTCCTGTGGAGACAAATTAGAAAGTTACCTGTTTCCTAGAAAACCAACCGATGTCAGGTCATTTACTGTGATTTCATTTCTTCCGAAGGACTGCAAGCAGTGCTGAAGACAAGAGGCTGAAATGCACGGACCTTTGAGCTGACCTACCATGGCTTTTTTTACATTTCTTATGCAAAGACCAGAATCACAGGAAACACACTGATCTGAGCAAAGTTAATTTCTCTCCAGTCATTTAAATCAGGAATATTTATAATCACACAATTCTTATAATACATTTTACAATACCCTCTGTTACTTCATGCATCATGCTTGAATTTTCAGATGAATTTAGGTAACTAGAAAGCATAAGTGGTGTTCCTTTCCTGGAAGAAAAATTATACTGAAACAATTTAATAAGTAACGTTTCATTTTAATGTAATCTACAAATCTCTTTTTCTGAAACAGCTTGAAATGATTAAAAATGTATTAAATAATTTCTGAGACATTTTAACATATCTTATTAAATAAGACCTTGTAAAAACAGTAGTAATAAAAAAAAAAAAGGCTGATACTTGATTTGAAAAAAAATATTCTGGAACTCATTACACTATATCGAATGTGCAGAAGTAAAAAAATCTTTCTTATTTTACTGGGTAACACGATAGTGTATTTGAAACTATGGAACAGGAAAGAAGAAACAAACCCAGCCATTAGTACTTGTCAGGATGAAGTTTGTTTTGTGAAGCAGATCGCCAACCGCTAGAAGGAGCTCTTTCCTCACTCAATTCAAGAAAGAGTATGGTCATATTACGGAGGACTTTACGTCATAGGTTTTGGGGTTTGGGTTTTGGTTGGCTTTTTTTAAAAAAAGGTAAATAAATTTAAGGCAAACTAACACAAATCTCTGGAGAACTCTGGATGACTATTAGAAAGTTTTGATTTGTACTTCACTGGGCCAGCTGTAATGATGGATGCAATTGCTTCAAGGAGCTGTATCAGGAAAAATGAAGTAGGTTCTTTTTTTGTATCTACCAACATCCTGAGCCTTTAGACTGACTACAAAACGGGCAGCACTAGTAAGGTCTGCTTCCTGTTTCAAATTGACATTTTTTTATTAGGAAAACAGAATTTCCAAAGTAGTAAGGTATCAGTATGACACATTTTATTACAGGAGTTAATCTAAAGTGCAAAAGTTGGAACGTCACAGCACTGTTTTTATGCATTACATTACCATGGTGCTGCAGTAGTGAAGCAACGGAATTTATGGAACAGCATACAAGCCAAATCAAAGGCGGTAAAACCATCTTATGAACTCTGCCCTTTTCTTCAAAGGGTTAAACGTTCACTTTTAATGAAATATTATCAAATAATGAGAGCCAGCATCCTAAGGACATATGGAGAACAAGGGTGAGTGGTTTGGTCTCTTGTTGATTTGGTTTATGGGAAAAAAAATATTATTTCCTCTTGAAAACATATTTTTAACACCCTTACATTTACACAGATTTTGATATATTTATAGAAATTATTCATTTTTGGCTTATTCAAAGGGATGGAAAGAAGCAACCTACTGTTTTCTAAGCCTTACAGGTTGGCTACATAAGGGAAGGGAGGAAAATTAGCATTAATAGATTATTGACCTCTTAGTTACGGGTTGTGTTAATTGGGCTGATCTGGAATGTTCAGCTCACTCATTTGATATACAGCTGCAAAAATAAGAAATGGTTTTGTCTTTAGAGGTGGCTAAAAACCTAAGAGCAATCAGGACAAACTTTGTTCCAAAGTGAGACCTCATTTATTTCTATAAATACTAATGGCTACTAATGCAGGAGAGTACCTGCACTAAAAGCAGTTTGTTGCTAGGACTCAGAGACCCTAGACTTGGACACAGTATATACAGAAAAACATGCTTTCTACTGAAGAATTTTCCTTATTGTATTTTTACCTGACTAGTTAATAAGTTTTGAAAAACATTTTCTACTTTGAGATGTTACAATAGCTGAATTTTTGCTTCATACACTGACTTCTACATCAATAAAAGTGAGTATGTCTGCTGCGCTTAAGAAAAAGAGTCAAATATTCAGGTGCCTATCAGAGCCTGACATATTCCTAGCCAAACAAAAAAAAAAAAAATCAGATTCTTTCAGTCTCTAAATCACACAACTGTAATTGGCAGTCATCAGTTTTGGCAACAGCATGTTCTCACCATTTCACACTGCCAATCACCTTGGGTGGCTATGGTGCCTCTAATAATTATCTCTTATTGGCAGTGCTACACCGTTCAGTCAAGTGTGAAAGCTCATTCTAAGCTGAAGCCAAAACATTATATACACATTAGTCTGGGCAGGCAGTGGAATGAAATTTCCACTGCAACTCTATCTGACTTCTGATTAGTTGGTGGAAACTGAGGAAAATATGTATCAGTTAAGGAACTTAGTCTTCTGTTGCAGCTTTTAGGCACTTATGCAAGTGGGAGGCAAATTCAATGTTCTTTTCACTGCATTTAGCCACTAAATGACTAGCTAATAATTCTTCATTCACTTTCTGAAAACTCTGTGGATGAAAGCTGTTCAAACTGCAAACCACCCAAAATCACCATTTATTTGTCAAATTCCTTTCCACTTGACCTTGGAAAAGGTTAGGGTTGGCCTAGAGGGAAAAGGAAAACATCCCTTAAATCAAGTGATGTTACACTTCATCTTGGAAACACTTAAAAGTACAAATCACCAAAGGCTGGAGATAAACTACAAATCTTTTGTGACATGCAGAGCCTCACAAATTTTAGAGCTTGTTACTTTTGATTTAGATGACAAGCTGCAAGGGAATAATAAGGTATTTCCACCCTTAGGTCTTTACTCCCACCTGTCACAAATCACATATATGGATTCAGAAAAATACCCATTTTTGGTAGGTTAACTTTACATACGTTAATGCAAAAAAATGTTAGCCCTTGCTTCTGCTGATAGATCACACTAATTGTATGGGAGGGGCATCCTCAGTTCTATTTCCATGCCTTTAAACCTTCCCAAAACAAAGGTAAACAGTAGGCACTTTGATTTTATATTATAGCTTTTTCAAATTTGCCAATGCTATTATTTTCGGATTTTCCAAATACAGTTCTGCAGTAAAACATTACATCCATGTAAATTACTGCCTCGTACATGTACATATACTTCATCCTCATCTTTTGAACGAGATCTGTAAAAACAGTGATTCATGCGGTAGTTCATTGCTGCAGTGCTTTTTAATTAACATTTAATTTTCCAAACATAATGTCCTATAGTCACTGTTTTCAGTTCTTAATGTCTGCTAAAATATGAAGTCTTTCTCAAAGGACAAGAATAATTTGAATGTAAAATGTTAAAACACTGTCTTTGTCTTCTCTTCCTTTAATGCAACCTTTTTCAACAGTCACATTGCCTCAACAGTTGGAGACAAAATCTGGCAGAGACAAACCTGCTAGCTTTATAGTTCCAGTAAAAAACTGTTACCATTTGACTGAACTGCATTTTAAAATCTTATTTTGTACACACCCAGATTATTTCTAACAGCTCCAAACACCTATTATTTTCTTGGTACTGTGTATATATGCTGGGGACAGGAAACAGATGAACCTTCTGGCTTTGTAAGGAACGTATCGAACTCTAGATGATACCTAGAGATGTGGAGCAATGACTCATTTCGAGGACAAAATTCACATTAATTGTAGGCAGGGCTCCAAAGAAAAACCCTCACTGAATCCATTAAGGGCTCTGCAAAAGTGTTAGTCAGAGAATGAAGTCAGAATATAAGAGTTTATATCTCATAAATCCACTGGAAAAAGAAAATATTTGTTTAACCCGAGGTAATAGTTGCTAAACAGAAAGGACAGTTACAGGCAAACTGGTCAAGACAACCACAGCCCGATCATTTTAAAAGCATGTACTGGGCAACACAAAGAGAAGGAAGCAAGAGGTAAATTAATTTGATTAATTGAAAGATATGGTGAATGTACACACCTCAGCTGCATTGTGCCACACAAACTGCACTGACACGGGAGCAGCAGAAGTAAGAGTTGTGATCTCCTTGGTGAGTGCAATGTACACACTGCACGCAAAATTAAGAGCACCAATGCAGCCATAGATTGAGTGATCCAGCTTTTCATCAGAGACTCCTTTAAGCTTGGTTTTCTTACATGACCTACATCTCGGAGTGCTTTATCTAACTACAGAATCACAACGCAGAAGTTCATTATTATTTGAAAATTCAGGACTCTTGGCTGTTGAGCTGTTGTAAACTGAAAGAAGTAATGTAATGTAAGTCATATCCCTGTGAGGGGCAGCTTAGTTTCAGTGACACTGTATCAGTGATTCCTGTGCTGCTTAGAATATGGTTTCTGTTACTTTAACATGACTTCGTGCTGGGACCAATGACAGAAAATACTAAGTGACTGTTTGCATTGGTCCCATTTAGTCTGCAAAGTAACTTCTTAATGGACCACTGCTACGCCTTTAGAATCCGTAGCATGTAGGGTCCCAAGCTCTTTGTACATGTAGTTAAACACCTATTGAAAGAGCAAACTAGGACAAAACAGAAATAACAGAGAGTAGATTCTCTAACGGCAGAACCTTGCTGAAGCAGGCTTTGGATAGATAAATAATAAGATAATATTTGCTTAACATTAACAGAATTAAGCTAAACAGTAGGTCCCTGAAGTGGAATCGGCAAGGACACTGATTTTATTTACGTATTTGAAAGAGAAAGCAGCAGATCCTTAAAATGACCACTAATGGTCACAGGTTCTACCTATTATTTTTCCTAAGCCTCTCCTAAGGAGCTCTGGACCAAACAAATCAGCTCCTGCTTAGCAGTGCATTCTCTAGGTGCTCCTCAGCGGTCTGGTTTCACTGCTAATAGTACTCACACAGTCAGATCCTGTCATTAATACAGAGTTGCTGTGGTTTCACTAGGAGTCCTGCAGTGATATGACCACAGACACGTATTTACATGCACACCGATGCAATTGCAGGATCAAGACCGAATAAAATTGTCTATTTAATTGCAGAGCACAAGCCAGGTGTTAAAAAAAAAAAAAAGGAGTCAAAACCAATTTTATTAGCTTTGTATTTCCTTTAAGCACAAACAGTAGAAACGCCAAAAGGATTAGTTAAACATAAAAGAAGTTTCGTACTCTAAGCACCTCAGTATGCTGGTTCTGAACTGCAGAACAGATTTTTGAGAGGTGACATCAAGCAGTATGAAATAAATGTTACTACCTACAAAGAGTTTTTCTTATTCTAGATGTGATGAAATATCACTAAAAGGGTAGCCTGTGTAATATTCATTAACCTGAATATTAACTGTAAACTAAAATTACACTCTGTGTGTCAAAGAAAGCCAAACTGGCCACTTAAAAGCAAATTAAATTCTAGTCCAATGTGGATCTGCTTTATATTCATTTTGAAGGTCACAGCAAGCTGCTGTGCCTATTGGAAACTATGGATTTTACCTTCATTTGTTTGTTAAGAACTTAAATGTTTGAGTCAAAATAACAATGTAAGACCTGTGCGCAGTGTTGCAGATCTGTGTCTGTGCACTTAGCCTGTTGGATGCAAGACTTTTTGGTATATTCATGATTTTGTGCTAGGACTATTTTCATAGCAACCAGAGGGTACAGTATGTTCTCAAGTGTAATTTTTAGTAAAGCTTATGAGCTGAATAAATATAATGCCATTTCACTGGCTAGAGTATTTGAGTCAAAGCCTAACATAATATTGTTCATTCGTAAGGCAAGATCCGTCTTGAATGAGACAGAACTGAGAGCTACTTGAGATTCTCAGCAGTCAGGCTGATGAGTGTAAACAGAGCCACAATGGAAATAACCCACTGCCTCTTTGCGACAATATCAATTTTAGCTCCTTTCAAGACCTCTTCCTTTTCATTTGCATTTTTACTGCCAAATTAATGAACTACATAAGAATCTATTTGGACAGAGATACAGGAATTCTACGAGGTGTACATTAACACCTGTAAACAGAAACAACCAACTTGAGAGGGTCAGTGATGGTCTTACAGACCATGGGGGCAATAGAAAAACACCAATCCAAATCCTTCCAGAAGCCAACGGAATGATGCAATGGATGAAGACAGCTCTGGAACTAGACAGGGCAAAATGCCTGCACTGATTACACACTACACATGTACTTAGACTTGAGTTAAAATAGTCTCTGCACTGTTTCAGCAACGTTTAGCCTCTTCAAGAAGATTATCTAGTTAACAACTAGAATATATTTCCCATCATGCTTTCACCAAACAAATCACCTTAAATAAACATTAGTGGGCAGTGACTGAATGTCTATGAAACAGGGTCTTAAAAAGAAACACTTGCCTCAATTCCAATTATAGTATTCTTACCACTTTGCTTTTAGCCCTTTTTTCTACGCAGGTTTGTACCACTGATAAAAAACCAGGAGGATTGACCTTCCCGACTTTAGTCCTTATTCACATACCTTCTATTACCAGCAAAAAAAATCACTTAACATATTTCCTCAATATGCTTGGAAATATTACCCAAGGGCAAAGGAAAAGTCATCCAGCTTCTGCCACGACAGCAATGATTCTGTCCCGTTGCACAGGCTCCATTGTGCCAACCAGGCACCATCAAGACCTGGGGCAGCCCGGTAAGGATCTAGCACTCATCAGCTCCCAATTTTTGCACCTCAGAAAACAAGTGAATTGAGGTTTCCCTGCTTCCTTTGTACAGTGTAAAACAGTTACTTCATTTGTTAAGATCACTTCCACATGGTTCATAACCAAGCATTTATGGTTTCTCTGAGCACCCCAGCCCTAACACTCCCCTTATGTTCACTTAGGTCCGAACAGCTAAATACAGTTGTATCTCCTGGTGCAAGCGGAAGCTGGAGCTTCCAAACTCCTCGTATGCGGCAGAATAAAAGGCATTGACATGTCAGTCAAGGCTTAGGAGAAGTTTGACCTCACGGTTGTGTAAAGATACCTGGGTTTCTGGTTTCAAGTATCAATCCCGTGATTACAATGTAAGTTTACCCCTGTGCAGAGCTAATGACTTATTCATTGTTTTGCTCAGGTGTGCATGAGATGAAATTTCACTGCTGAACCGGGTATGTGCATCTGTGTGATGCACAAGACAGGGAAGCATCAGCTTTCCCATAGCGTGTCTCCATCAAAGGAGGCCTTTTCTAACAGCACCTGTCTGCAGCATCTGAAATATACATTATTTTAAGGAGCGACAGCACTGAAAACTGCATGTTTTGCTATTTTCTAATGAAGGAAAAAAACCTTCTAGTGTACTAAATACATCCTGTTTCCTTCCCAGGGAAAATAAAACTTAATTTTATTATCAAAACAGTAATTTGAAGGGGAAAAAAGCGTGCTTTGCTTTCACATATGCTTTTTATGAAAGACCTAGACATGTTGCATGTACACCACGATTGCGGTGAGGGATTAATGTAAAGGGAGAAAAAGAGATCAAAGCCCCAACTGTATATGTCATTTAACTGGTTTCTCATTTGTATCTGAAATTAAAAGGAATTGCCTGAAAGCAACAAAATAATTTTATCAGTCAAATCCCAGCAGCTCCCCTGCTGGGATTACTTTTGTGTGTCAGTACTGCCCTCTTGAAAATAATAATCCCATTCCATAATCCATCAAGGAATATATATTTAATATTGAAATATTCTGAGAGGAAAAGGCAAAGTCACATAAGTCACATAGCTTCCTTCTTCTCCCAGTCTCTAATGTTTTCTGTCCTGTCTTCACAGCCTCTGTCATGACAACAGTATATAATCAAAACCAGGGAGCTGTATGAGGGCAGCACATAAATTAGCAGCTCCTAAAAGCAACTTTCTTCCAGAAGATGGATTTGTAAGTTTCCTTGTGTCAACAGCTATTCAACATTTAGCAGCTTCATCCTAACTACACTCTTCGTGTCCAGAAGACTTTGAGAAAGCATACTTTCTGCTGTCCAAAGTAAGAATCAAATGTAAGCCACCATTACCTCGAAGAAAATGTATCTTGGTAGGATTTGGCCCCATACTTTAAGCAATACCTGAAGTTTCCCTCACCTGGGTAATGCAGGCTCCAGTGAAAGCCACAATCACGGCCACAATGTTAACAGTGAGCTGGAACTGCAGGAACTTGGAGATGCTGTCATAGACATTACGTCCCCACATTACAGCCTTCACAATGCTACTGAAATTGTCATCTGTTAGGATGATATCTGAGGCTTCCTTTGCGACATCTGTTCCAGCAATACCCTGGAAAGAATTAGTTGTGAATAAAATTACCTACTAGACAGTACAGAGACAGCATACAAATCTTCAGACTCATTCGAAGTCCACAGTTATACAGAGATGCCCCAGCACAGTAACAGTGCTAAGAATACTCTGCATTTTATATTTGCTAGGAAGTTATCTAATTTGGCCTATTTTTGAAAGTGAATAAGGACACAGAAAAGGGAATTGACAGACAGCAGTGGAACTTGTGTGATGGTAGTCGAGTGTTTTAAATTATCAACTTAATGACTACCAATCTTCTGAGTTATTTTTATCACTGATGATATTTTATTAATATTCATGAACAGGATTATTAACAAAAATGAGAATTACGTATCTTAAGATATAGTCTAGTATATCAATGTCTCCAGAGTCAGAGTACGTTGGGGAGACATCTTTACAATTAGCAATGGATTTTAACAAAGTAAAATAGTACTACACTGTTGTGAAGAACACAGAGATCATTTTTCCATATTGGCACAAAATTCCACATATAGCAAATATGTTAGACAAAATACTGAAAAAGTATCATAACAAGCAATGCCAGTGGATCTAACATAGTAAATGAAAGGATTCTGAAGCAACGTAACTCACCCCTCCCAATATATTGCATCACTGACAAGTAATAACTAAGCAACTTTCTCAACACTTAATGGACAAAAAACCTGTAACAGCAAATGTATAAATACCCAAACATCAGTAAACATGCTCAAGATTGTACCATTGCAAAGCCAACATCGGCTTTTTTAAGTGCTGGTCCATCGTTGGTTCCATCACCAGTCACAGCTACAACCTGCCTCTGTTCCACCTGCGTGCTGTCAATAATACCTGCAAAAAATATACAGGTGTGTGCATACACAGATACAAAATAATTAGCCAGATTCAATTTCCCTCTAAATATAGCGGGATCTGTGTAATATAGACTACATAATACCACACATGTCTTACAGGGATTAAGAGAGTTAATTTTTCAGGAATATAACAATGAAAGTGGTATCATCACTACTAGAATTTACATGGAAAGTTCCTAGATCAAAGTAAGTTCAAAGATCATCATACACGATCATCCTGCATCATCAAAACATCAACAAAACTTGCAGAGACTTAAAAGGCAATGAGTTCAGCTCTTTTTCAAAGATTTCTACTCTTGAAAATTATGTGTCACAGTAAAACTATTTCAGCCCAGCTCTCTGATCACAGAAAGGGTTTGCCAAAGATTTTAAGTTCATGGTTAAAGCTCTCCTAAACTGGGACTGAACTGTAATATCTGCTTTACTGGGATGCTGCCTGGCAATCAGTTTAACCTAAAGAAAACAAACACCAGAAAATAATTCTTTAAATTCTGGAGCCAAATATTTCCATAGATATAATAAAATAATGTCTATTTTAATTTTTACATCATTTGAGGAATAAAAGCAACACTTTGCACTTGGTGAATCAAGTTTCACATAATGAGCCTGCAGGGAAGTATTTTCCACTTATGCAGATGGGGAAAGTAGAAAAATGCTTTATTCTTTTCTCTAAGGTTATATAAGAAGCCCTGTTTTTCAATAGGATGGGGATCATTTCCCACTCATGTTTTTATTTCCATGTCAGACTCCAGCTGAATATGAGTCCAGAATACAGGATAGTTGTGTAGGATACAAGAACACCTCTCCCTGTTAATACCTTAGAGGGGAAAAATGACAGAATTCCTTTTGCTAATACATTTTACATGAAGTCACAGCCTCTAAAAACAATTATTAAAAGCTACCCAGTGTGAAAAGCCTTCATTCTACTCTGGAAAAAAATAACTGACTTATCAGATAACTAACCAGAAATAGGAAATTGCAGATTACAAAGCAATAGCTGCCTCTTGGCAAGGTTCAGGCTTATCAGACACGCAGAAGATTGCAGAGCAGTATGGAAGCAGTTAGTGTCCTCTATTTTTCAGTCTTAGAAAAAACAGGAAAAAACCTATTCACTTTCCATTGGCTGTATGAACTCAGATAAATGGCACATTCTTCTGATAAGATCTTCTAATTAGAGCTTTCAATTTGTTGGAGTGATTTGCTTTTGTTATTCCTAAATAAACAGGAACATCAGCTGCCATTACTGCTAAAAGCATTTATCTTGGCCTTCCCTTCTTGTTATTAACACACCCTTTGATGTTAAATTAATAGTTTAAGCTTCTGAAAAAAAAAAATCATTAAAACCTCTGATATGTGGTGTTATTAACTGCTCCAACCAGGTAGACAGCATCCTCTCACAACTGGATTCCAAGTGGAAGCACAACACAAATCAGGTTGAAAAGGCTCTAACAAATGAGCTCCTAATGCTCTAATGTCAATGACTACTCAACCCAGCTGTCCTGCATCAGCCAACTGCTGGATGTGGGTAAGTCATTCACAAGCTTTAGTGGTCTTTCTTATCCCTAAATACAAACTACGCGGCCGCAATAAGCCCAACACCCCACAGAGCACAGAACTGCGTAATCAGCCACCATGGAAAATCCGAGATAAAGTGGTCCGGTTGTCATCAGCATCTCAGCCCCACGCATTATCGCAGTGACCACTACCAGTGTCACCAGAAAGATGTCTGTGTGTGGCACAACAGTACGTGGATGGACTTCGGTGCTGTTCACAGGAAGAGAGAAGATCTTTGCGGAACTTTCATTTGTACGTCAGGCAAATTTCTAAAATGGAGCAGTAGTGATTATTTGGGATTCTGAGGATTTATCAAAGCTATACTTAGGCTCTGACTTCTGCATGCACCTCTTAATCTGTTCCTCCTCCTCCCTTCCTCACATTTCAGAGTGCTTCTCTTCTTTCCAGCACCTCCCTCCTTCCTAATGACATTTCTTCTAGTTTTTTTTTTTTTTCATTCTTTGATATTCTTTTAATAGTTGTGATAAGCTTTCACCTGAAGAATTTGCTTCCAGTAATGTCTGTACAGGTTTTACAACCAGTGTAAGGAGACCAAAGCGAAGAGGGATGCCTAGGAAGGGTTATTCCTCTGCAATCCTGAGCTGCAGAGAGCAACTGCTTCAATGATCAGTGAAAAATGTGAATAAGGGCATGACCTGACAGAGTGCCAATAATTAAATGCCTGTTTCTTTAACATTCACTGGCTTTCCACTCACTCAAAACGGCTAATAAGAAGCTTCAGCAATAATTAGTCATGTCTAACAGCCAGGAAATGTCTTCAAAATAGAGTGCTTTACTCCACTAGAATGCTTACATACATATTTCAAGGTATAGCAGGGGATTTCCTAAAACTCAGCAAAGCTTCCTCCCAAAACAGCCTTTGGTGTTCCATTGCTCTGTTCCCTCATCTTAAGCTGTTTGGCCACTACTTTCCCCTGTCAGAAAGCATTTCATCCAGCAGCCACAGGAGTACACCTAGAGCATAACAGCGTTCCTCACGCTGATTCCGCTGATGCTGCAGGAATCTGGGGAGGAGTCATGGAGCTTACATAAGACAGAAGTTTTTCAGAGCAAGCAGCTTGCTTCTGATGAGGGAAAAGATCCTATTTAAACAACTATGTATAGCTGTCCATAGGGGCACTACATGCTCAAGCTTGCTATAAAAGATACCAGCACTGCATACACAGCTGAAAGTGAAACATATCTTATGCCTCCCACCTTCCTCCTATCTAACATTAAGCAAGAATTAAATCAGATCCACTCAAGATAATATATAAAGAGTATTAACCAACAATGTGTCTTCCATCTCTTTTATAAGAAGCTACCTGTACCCATGGCTCAGATCAAAAACATCAAGAGTAGCTTCAAGTTGCCCCTTTATTGCAGAACAAATGCCGCTTTATTTAAACAATTCTTACTTGCACTGCCATCCTTAGTGTCCCATCAATAAGAAACAGCTTGTTCTGGGAGAAAAATATTCCTCATTTAGATATTTCCTTCTGTCTCAACTGATGAACTCAAAACAGGCAGTCTGGAAAAGCTTAGCTACAGTAGGATGTCTCACAGATGCACACCTCTTCAGGTGGTACCGGTGCAGGAAAGCTGATCACCTGATATGCTTACACTTGTTGAAATTGCTTTGACAAGCTGAACAGGCAAGTGCAACCCTGCTCACATTAGTTTTTAATACTCCCTGTTAATTTAGCAACAATTTGGAATGTCTGGAAGAGAAAATTTAAATTCACTTTAGTGCTTAAGCATGTGCAGGAATAGAGCTTTAAAGGTTAATGTCAAAGTGTTCCATATAACATTGCAGACAGCATTGGTAGTTGTTAAGTGAATAGTGCTCCACAAAGGTCATGTTACTGGAAGGGCAGAGAAGAACATGGCTAAAACACACACTTCTGTACTGAGCGCTTACTACCACCAGGCTTTATATATAAGACTGAAACACTAAAAGGGACCCATGAAGGCATCGGTTCCTCCCACAAAGATACACTTAACCCAGACTACAGAGACTTAAGTGGTATTTACAGAGGGTAAAACCCGCCATTCAAACGCAGTGTACCTCCTGCTTCCTTCAAACTATTTTTATGTTCACTGCTTCAGGGAAGCATTGGTTAAAGCTGACTTTTTACACTGTGGAACAGGCCAACTTTCTGAATATTTCTTCATATGAATTTGAATAAAAATAAATATTAATTTTTTTTCTCTCAAATGGAAATAAAAAAATTGCAGTTTGCAACATGTTGATACTTAATTTTGGAACTTCAGTTAGTGCGCTCTTCTTTATTTTTATTATTCTACCTCATCTTATGGTATGTCCACGTTAAAGAGGTCACAAATACAAGACCATCCCCCCATGCAGTAATATTGGAAATATTTTAGTAATTAAGGGTCTTTACTAAAAAGTATTTTCTTCTTTAAAGTTCCCTTTCTGCTTGTTTACAAATGAGCCTTACATGAGAATACAAGAGTTGCTTTTAATGTCACACAAAAGTAAACCCAGCTTAATTTAAACACATTGGAAAGCACAGCTTAGCTGGTAAACTGAACATTTATTTCATTTTCTCTAAACCTTCTAATAAGAAGTTGATGATATTTCCCATCAGTACTAAACAGTTGCTTCCAATAGTATTCTAAATAACAGTATGACAATAGTGAAGTATTACAGCAATAATACTATAAGGGCATATCAGTATAAATGATAGGTATTATTATTTGTCATATTTGAAATAGCATAAAAACTATAAAATTATACTGATGGGTGTTGTAAAATCCATAAGAAATTGTGTTTCAGCTGGATTGAGATGCCTGACATTTTGTGATGATGAACCATTTGGACGCCCCTCCACCCCAAGTCTACCTCTACTTCAAAGCCACAGATAAGAGAGAAACTGTCTGTACAGCCTGAAATGCTGAAGGATGACTTTCTCTAGTCGCTTAGCAGTGGTAAAAACAAAAATGCAAAATAAAAACGATCCTTTTGCTGGATGGGATTGTGCTATGTTAAGGAGAAAAAAAAATCTTCCCCTCAGCAGCTGTATGTCATTAAAAATTAAATAAAAAAAAAAAGTTTATTTTGTGATGTGTGTTTTTACCCTAGAGCAGATAGAATTCTTCAAAGAAGAGAAAATCCTCTTGATCCCTCAAGTGTCTGAGAAAAACATAACATTCTAACAAGAGGCCTAAAACTAGAGAACATTTAAATAGTTTCTTGTAACTTTTAATGGCCCTTGGAGTATTACCAGCCAAAAAATTCCATCCTGATTTTCCGTGGACTTGTTCTTGAACTTTATTAGATCCTTCACTGTTCTATCATTTGACCTTGTCACATCTTTAAGACATTAATTGTATTAGGTGCATAAGGCATTCAGTAGTTGTAAATATCTTTTGGATTGTCAAAGTGCACATGCTATGAAACATCAATAATTTGTAGTTTATTTTTCCTCCACTCTCTATTGATTTCATTTTCTCTGGCAAAGGTTTCATTTTCCTCTTAAGGGAAAATCCGGAATAATTCAAATGAGTATTCCCCAAGGATTTATTTAATCCACTTAATGAAACATAAATTGTTATGTGTTTCTGAAACAAAGAAACTGTTAGGCTGTACAAGTCATGGCCTCTAAGAACTATAACATTTTATAAGCACCAGGGAAGGGAGGAGACCTCAGCTAACTTTGTGCTGGTTTAATATTGACCTATGGAGCTAGTGACTGTGTCATCCAGACCAGTCACCTCCAAACCTTTTCAACCATCAACACCTATTGGTAAAATCTTTTTGAGCATGCACCCCCAAAATACGTGTATTGTTTATAAATGAGTACTACTGTATTAATATATTGTGTACATTAAAGCATACATTAGAAAAGGATGGGATGGAGATGAAATAAACAGTATTTTTAAAATAGGTTTCTATTCAGTACTGGTAAACATTATTTAATTCCTGCATCCCAGGGGATTGTCCCTGACATGCCCACTTCAGAGACCACTTGTCTGACCAGTGGCTGGAGAGGGTGAGTGACAGCAGTGTGACTCCAGCTGCCCCATCTCCTGCACCATAGCTCTCCTGCATGATCTGTAATTCCAGAGCTCTTCACATAACTCTGCTCCCAATCCCGAAGGACCCAGCTGATGCAATCTTTTTGGAACTCTCTAAAGTTCTAGAAGGAACTAGAATTCGTATGTGAATTATTATTTAAGTAGTCAACCAGCTGAAAACATGTAACTGATCAGCTGGATCTGATCTTACCTAGCTTCTCCAAGAACTGCTAAGAAGAGTCTCTCCAGACTTTCTGGGGCCTTAGCAAATAATCCCATTTGTTCTCTGTCAGGAAACCAGTACACACAGCCATTGCCAATGGGGGCTCCTACCTGCCCTGCCGCCCCTTCTTATCATGGCTGGAAATCATGTTACTCCTGACCTGAAAGTTTCTGATTTCATCTGCTGTCTTTTAAGTGTGAGCTTCAAATTCGATAGAGTAAGATCTGAAGCCATCAAGAAGTGTGAGTTACAGATAGGAAAAAGAAAATAAAGAAAACTACAAACAAACCCCTCTTTTACAGAGCATTCCATCTGCAGGCAGTTTGGCAAAAGGATATATATTGTATAGTGCAGCTTTTATAGGACAAAACCAGAGTAAAAATGCCACCAGAAATCTAAAGGAAGC
Source organism: Nycticryphes semicollaris (assembly GCA_013400055.1). Taxonomy (NCBI): domain Eukaryota; kingdom Metazoa; phylum Chordata; class Aves; order Charadriiformes; family Rostratulidae; genus Nycticryphes; species Nycticryphes semicollaris. Next base: position 570,909 of record VXBJ01004042.1, read on the forward strand.
CAACTCAATTCATAGAGTTAGAGACCATATGGAAAACCAGAACTGGCTCAAAATACCTTTCTCCATTCACATAATGCTCAAGAGGGCAGGTCCTGGTTAGACAATCTCCAAGAACTGCTGTTGCAACATGAAGGTTTTTTCATCTTGGAATCCTCTTTAGAAATAATTGTGGGAGAACCAATGCACTCGACCGACTTGATTTACTCTAAGTGACCTTGTTCTTGTTTTCTTCCCACAGAGGTATAGAAAAGACTACAAAATCTATGCTCCTTCTTGTTTAGATGAAGAGTGACCTATTTCTCAACAGCAGTTTCTTTCTGACCAGCAAACACACATTTTCCCTTCCCAGCTACAGCCTCGAGGGCTCTAGTCCAATTAAAAGTCCGAAGGCAAACACGAGATTGCCTACATCTTCTTGCTAGACACCTTACTGGTATTTCTCTTATTCCTGCCAAAGTTTCCTATTATTTTTCATTTGAAGGCAAACGTGAGAGGTGCTTGCTGAGAAAACTTTCTTGCATCACGTATAAATGTGAAATTAAAGGTAAAAACTTAGATATATTTGTAACAGTAAATTTTTTCTGCTGCAGATGATGTGCTGAACATAATTGAGTAACTTTGGCATTAATTGCACACACATGCACATGAAGGTAGTCTGCACCCACCTTTTACCAACGTGTGCTTGTCTGTGGGAGATGAACGAGCGAGCACGCGAAGCTTTGGCCAGATTTTGTCAATCCGCTCTTGCTCAATCTGCAGGTGAGAAACACAGAAAAACCCCAAACCCCCAAGAGTAAAACTGTTAGCCTGTGATGAGCATAACACAAAATAGATTTGTGTCCATGTGTCAGGTGATGTGCTTCACTACTCCCATCTGCAGCTTTTCTTCAAAAGCACAGAAGAATGACAACAGCCATCAGTGCTGCAAATGAAGGTGAGGTCAAAACACGCAGTTTACTACTAACAGAGCTCAGCTGATGCCCACTGTTGTTAAATTCACACGGTATCTCATCAGCCTTTCTTACCAACTTTATGGGTAATTCCATTCAGGATCATCACCCCTTATATAGGGTAGTGGAATTCCTTAAAGCTGATCAGATGTCTTTAAGTAAAAATGTACAGTTCTAATATATGTTTGAATCCAAATTCTTCATTTTGGCACCAATAAAGGCACAATTTTCTCTGTGTACCAGTAGCAACAAGGACAAAGGAATCTATCAGTTGATGCAAGGAGTAAACAACTGCGTCTGTTCATTAATGATGGGCTCAAAGGCACAGCATAGTTTATTTTTTTAAACCTGACTGCAGTAGCCTCTGTGTTAGCTCCATCTGTTACAAGGAGTTAAAATTCTTCCAAAGAATAGATTAAGTCATGTGAATCATTAGAGTGAGTGGATATATACATAAAGTGGTATTAAATAAAGGAGAGAAGGTAGCTCTCAGTCCAGATTGCATTTTTATGAGACAGTCCTGCAAACTGCTGGTGAATTCCTTCTCTTTGCTAACAAACCTCCTTTTAATGTGCTTGGTTTTGATCTCTTGTAGACTAGCGCTATAGTTCTACAACCTGCTGAATTAGGCCAGCACTAAACTGAAAGCGGCTCTGCGTTGCGAAAAGCCTGCATTTGCAATGTTATTTTGAATTGCAAAAGGGAGAAAGGAGCACTCTCTCCAGGTGGTCTGTACTGATATGAGGCACACATCGGCGCAGGAGAAGCAGCATTTTGGTCTTCTCGGTATTTTTTAATAACGTATCATATGTACAGATTCAGCATAGGAATTACCTCTCCCTTCTCATTACGGATCCTTCTGTTAAACTCTTTCCCTTCAAGGCAGAGAAAGTCTTCTCCCGGATGAATGATTCCACATTTTATGGCAATGGCACGTGCTGTGTTGATGTTGTCTCCAGTGACCATACGGACTGTAATTCCAGCTCGCTGGCACTTCCTTATGGCTTCTGGGACCTACAAAAGCAAAATAACAGGAAAGAAAACTCCTTGATGAGAGATAAAAACTAAGTCAGGTGTTTCCAATCAGAATTTTTTGAGGCTGAGAAATTTATGAAGCAAAACCCAAAAAATCATACACGTTACGGTGTATTATAGCTACCTGACTGTTAGGGAATTGAGGACAAATCTTGTATCACGAAACACACAAACTATTTAGATCAGTTGCTTAAAGCTTCTCCTGGCTTCAATCAAAAGGATCGCCCTGCAGCTTTTTTGACCTTCAGCATTGAGGTACAGCATGTTGAACGTAACATACTCAACAAACATGTAAATATGAAGTGCGAGTACACACAATTTGTACAGAAATTACCTAACTTCTGATCCAAACTCTCCTTTCAGTAAGATTATCTTAGAAGTTCCTGTCATTTAGCACTATTACACCAATTCATGCCTATCAAAAGGTGTAATTCCTAAATATATGAGTTTAAGATTTCATTAATAATTCCTAGATTTTGAAACTGTAAAAACAAAGCATGATTTTAGTTATGCTCCTTTCTGCATAAGACTAAATTTTCCTGCTGCAGAGTCCACATACCCATGAGAGAGAGGAGGCCCATGAGATTCATGGAGAAGCTATATATTTGACTTGGTATCATATACAGCTTTTTTAATGTGCAAGAGCTAGAAAATTTATTCCTAATAATTAAATAAAACTCTTCTGATACAGTTACATTGGTATATGAAGCCAGCACCTATAGAAAGGCTCAATGGGGGGGGGAATCTACTCCCTTAAACTATACTATAATTAATGATAATTTATTAATTATTAATAACTATCGCTCTAACCAATGGATGCTGTCTCATCACACTTTTGCATTATTATGAAAGCATTACTTCTTCAAGAAAAAACCCAACTATTATTATAATTTGACATGGAAAAGTAGTGGGTTTACCACTTCAAGAACAGCCGAGATAGATACATGCAGCAAACCACCACTTCTCTGCATTTCTTTTTACCGAGAAGAGGGTAAGGGCATCCCAGGGCTCCTCATAAAAACAGAAACTCTTCACAGAGCTACAAGAAACTGAGCTGCCTTATTACAGAAGATAGCAAAGAACAGATCTAAAGCAATTAGAGGGTGCACTGTTTCCATGTGGGGTGGGGAAGAGGTACCTAGCAGACAAGTAACAATCTGAGAGGAAAAACGTTCCCAAAAAATGATTGTTACTCCAATAAGCATCTCAGCAGTAGGCAGCGACCCTAAGAAAACCTCCAGGTAATTTGAAGGTTATCCCACAGTTAAAATAGCTCTGAAGATCTGGCACTAGCTGCCTGCTCAGCAGCAGTACCCAACGCTCTCAATCATGGTAATGCATATATAAACCATATCCAAATAAATTCCACAAATAGCTATCCTTGGCCACTGACTGCACATTGCTGCTATATGACCAGCTGAGCTTCTTTAGAGGACATACATATGTAAAGTAACAGGACTGCCAGACTGGTGAATTGTCAGCAATTGAGCTGTTGATTTCCTACAGAAAGTAGTAAGTAAAGGATATGATTATGAAAAGAATTTTAAAATAATTATCAAAAAATAAAAACAACAACAAAAAATACTGTTCAAGAAAGGATATCAAAATGGCTACAACAGCAAAGCCTCACTGTTCTACTGCCAGCTCAGTGCAGCGTGCTGACTGTAACCGCTATCGTAGATATATGTCCTGTAGAACTCAGTGCCAATTACAGAAAAATATTGAGAAAAGGACCCACCACCTACAACATTACACTGTCAATTTTGTGTGTTTCCAGATATTTTAATTTCCCATAAAGCCGCAAGTGTGCGACACTGCTGAGGGGAAGACATTGCCTTTTACGTGACAACCGCTGCGCTGACCCAGTGTGGCAAACGCTGGGCTTCTCATGTTTCATGGGGCCAGAGCGGCTTTATATCTCGGACTCCACATCACTCTGAAATTATACACCCTTCAACCATGCTGTTGATAATGATTATTGCAATCAGCAAATACAATTTCACTCCACATTTCTGCATCTTTATTAAAGGCAGTTGTGAAGCTTCTATTTTCCAAAGTACCTCACTAAACTAACACCTAATTGAGGATCTGACTAGTATTTTTTCCCATGACTATGAAGAAAACCTCCACCCTCTGAAGGCATCCAGAGAACGTGCTGTTTGGAGAATGACTCTCCCTCAATGCAGATTACAGAACCAAGAGCAAAATTAAAGGACGGAGCTTTATCTTTCCATTACCTCTTCTCTACTAACTGAGAATATTCCTCCCATAAGTTGCATCCTGGAAAAATTATTTGGACCCGAAGCCTTTTAACATTATGAAATAGACTTCTATGGGGGACATAAAATCAGATCAAATCTATTACTTAAGAAAATGACTCCCGATTTACCCATTTTCCACATGAATAATCCAGACTATATCCCACTTGCCAATTTGGAACACCCTTAGTATCTACTTTAGCTGTGGTGATCCTCATGCATAGGATAGGACAGATTTAGATGACTATCTGTACAACCAGCACAGTGGATGAACCACGAAGGAGAAAAATAAATTACCGTGCAAACAGAAAAAGAAGTCTATTCACATAAAGCGCCAGTCCCATTATACAAGGTCATGGGAGGGCAGCCTAGTTTCAAACCCATCTCAAACTCACATATAACTAGAGAAATAATTCTGTTTTCCTCTTCTCTCATTTTTTTGGACAGCTGGTAGGTGGTATCTGATTTAATACTGTGTACAGTAATTACAGTTAAAATATTGTTCATATTTTTTTATTGCTGTAAGGAAGAGTGTTGGCAGACTGAGTGGGCAGTGGAAGCAGATATTTTCCATCAGTTTTGCAGAGCTGAAGTACACAGTTTAAAATTTCCTGGTTTATTTTCTCTCTGCAAAGAAAACCTTCCAATGCATGCACACGTGCATAGATTATCCAATGCAAGAATACCTATCAGAAACAGGTGACATATAAATAAGTGACATTTGGAAGTAATTTATGTTCATCTCCCAGAAATAACAGATTGTAGGTGTACATTGGCAAATCAGTATAAGCCAGTACAGACTCATTAAAATCAGTCCAGAAAGGCTGTCAAAATCAACAGAGAAATCTCTACAGGAACAAGACATCATCCTATTTGTTATCTTCTTGTATATTTATCAAGGGGGAAAAAAAAAAAAAAAA